>CM074194.1:18470689-18933189 GCA_037179385.1 Holothuria scabra | reverse complement strand
TTCGCCCGTTCATGAACGAGTTTGCAGTCTCATTGATGATCTTTTTTCACTTGCATATCAAACATACATTATTCATCGGTCTCTATGATTATATCGATTGTTCATGTGCATACAGCAGGTGAAGGAAGGTTATGAAGGAGCACAATAGTTGGAATATGAAGAAGAGGAATCGTCCCCTACTATGTTTTAATAAACGACGTCGTTATTGGCACGGATCCGTGCCAATAAGGAATTATTTCCTACAATTGGCACGGATATTATTGACCAATCACAGCCGCCTGTCGTCATCTCTGAAAACTTTTGCCGCAAAAACAAATAATGATGCTGCCAATACTTACAGTGTCCGGCGCGTACAGCTCGGCGAACGTACGTACGTACATCAACTCCTACGCGCCACGGCATCCACACCATGGAGAAGACAGACTTTGAAACCTTCGAGGAATTTGAAAACTTTGTTTCTAAACTATCTGAACACACCAACTCAGTTTTTACCAAGCGAGATTCAAGAACTGTTGAGGCAGCAAATAAAAGACTCCAAGATTCAAAGTCGTCTCGGTTCCACGAAAAGTTCAGATATTCATACGTCACATACAGATGCAAGCACTTCGGGGAAGCAACCTCAAAGAGTGATGGGTTCAGAACGAATCAAAGGTAGGCTAGTCGGCTTAACCCTGCATGGTCCATGGACCCCCAGGGCTTTGCATATATGAACGCCACCGGGACCTTAAGGTGGGCAATGGCACCTAGCCTGGACCCTCCACGCAAAAGCCTGTGCGAATTTTTTTTTGCCCCCAATATTTTCTTTTGCCCTCAAGAGCCCCTTCCCTACTTTTGAAATCCTACTGGGGTGTGGAGATGGCAAAAAAATCACCGCCTCCCCTGCCAGTGGGAAAGACTGTCCCGTTGCAGCCATGGTCCTCAAAGTTGCGCAAGTTCATGAATATTTATGTCCAAAATCTCATTTGGGGGAAAAAGGACGTGACATCCCTTCTCTTTTGGCGATATCACGGAAAAAAGGAGGAAATCCTAATCCGTGCCCATGAGAACGATGAGAACTCGAATGAATGTTGAGAGATGAAATCCATCCATGCCAATTGTACGAAATAAATTCTTATTGGCAGGGATCCGTGCCAATTGAATGGAATAAATTCTTACTGGCACGGATCCGTGCCACTAACGCCCACCAGTAATGAAACCTGGGGCCCGTTCCACAAAGAGTTAAGCACAATCTTAAGTTTGATTCACCATACTTAAGCCAATAGTAAATCATACTTAAGATCGTGCCTAACTCTTTGTGGAACAGGCTCCTGTGGTCTTTAGTGAATGACCATTCTGGCAGGCTGATATTGGCAAACACATTTTAAGGAAACTGAAAATGTATCGGTGCACAGTCTGCATGCAACTTTTTTAGAAAAATGTCTGATTTCTAATGCAAAATATCGACACGCTCATGACCATTCATTTGTACAGCGATTCGACGATTTCGTATTTAGACCATTATCAGAGATGTAAGATCTCACTGACTATTGCTAACTTTTGCTAGATAAGAGACTTCAATGAGAAATTAAGAGGTATGCCTTCGTCCTCTGTCTGCAGGTAGTGTATGATGAGGTCGAAAAAACATAGGCCTATTTTAAAGTTTTTTGTATCAACAATCGTACACCGGTAGGCCTATGCAACGGTGTCTCAGTAGCACCGTACCAGTGGGTACCATTCCCCCATCACTCGATCTGTGATATTCCCGTAGTAGAATGAAGTTCGCTCTTGATCAAGTCATGGATTTATTTTACCTTCTTTCCATTACAAAATTGGTTCCTTACTATTAGAACTTTTGCACAAAACTTTCGCAAACTATGAAAATTTTCGTTGTGATTCCAGTTACTTACACCCGCGGACCATATAGTCCGTTTAAGTAATTATCCACACTTTCAAGATCATGTTTTGAAAACTTTGAAGTTTCCTAGTAACTCAAAATATTAAAACATTTAGCACCATTTTGCATCTGGGCCCCTTCTCTAAGACACCCAGTGGCGTAGCTCCAGGGGGCAGGCGGCTCTGAAAAATGAAGAATTGGGAAATTTACTATTTGTGAAACCAGTCTACTGTGTGGTTTTGACAACTCATGAAATTCCAAAATCTTCCCATTAAAAGCTCCACATTCGTCATTATTTTTTTCAAAAACGCAAAATTTGCCGCCCGAGGCTTCACGCGCCACAAATTGCGATTCCTTAAGTGCTCGTTCATACCTTGAGTAAACTTTTCCGAGCTCTGGACTTTGTAAGTGACAAAACCAGAAATTAGCTATAGGCCATGTGACACCAGATCATCAAGTGATACCAGTTTCTACATGGCTATTTTCGTGAATTTCTTTCATAAAATTCAAAATTTTCTCCAATGGTAGCTCTTGACTCAAAAACTTTCGTCAGAGAACCTCATTTCGTAAGGGTTGGATAACATTATGTACAAACAACGGTCTTTGGTCGCCGCTCAATCTTAGATTTGCCAATAGGAAATGCAAATTCTTCAGTAATCCCCCAACTTTTCAAATTTTCTTACAGGAAATCCAGAATCCCAAAACTTGTCTGCATTACAAGCTCCATATTTTCAAATATTTGAAAAATGGCAAAAGTTTCTGCTCGCTTTGCGCGCGGCAAATTACTGCCCTAGTACAGTGGTGTTCACACTAAAAAATCATAAAATCTGGATGTTTGGCCACCCCCTCCTTCCCGAAAAAATGTCTAGTGGCCACGCACTGTACACACCTTACCAGGACAGGAGAAAAAATTTAGGCCAGATGTCCCCCCCCCCCTCTTTAAAAACCTTATCGACGCCCCTGTGCCCAGCCAACGAAGTCGGTTGCGAGTCGGACCGAAGCACCTTCTTAAGTGGGCTTTTTCCCAGTACGAAGACGTCTTCTCTGTGATGCTTAATTTCTCCTCCTAAAGTTGTTAACTCGTGTAGATGTGCTTTGGATTTTTGGCTCATTTGGGCCATTTAGAACAAAGTTTTAACCCAAAGTGTGCTCGACCCGACCGTAGGCAGGTTGGTGGAGAGCTCACCAAGGGGGCACGGTAACCCAAAACCCCGGCGAGGGCAAAGAGTTTCCGAAAGAACTAGGGTAAGAACAATGTTTCCGAATCTATTTGTATAAAAAAGAGAATCTTCGGTTTTTGGTACAGAAAATTTTAATTTTCCCCAAAAGGGAATTCCTCCCCGATTTTGGCATGGCTTCTGTTCCCCACGATCATAATGGCGGCTAATGGAGGTAAGATGAAATGTTGCAACGAAACATGTGCGACAGTAATAAGTCATGTAGGGGTTAGCAGTGTCGACAATTTCTCAAGCGAAAGTTTTCACGTTGTCGCGTACTATTGCGGTCCCAGACAAAATTGACCATGTGTACGTGACGTCACAGAACAGAAATTGCGTCCTTCAATGGAGGAAAGCGCGTATCGTTGCACCTTACAGATAGGCAGAGTTTTACGGCTCAGTTTCCGACATGTTGGTTCAAGTCGAGCCGGCCACGGCTTTTGGTTTCCCGAAAGGGAAAACCTAGGGACTCATGCAGACAAGACTTTTGCAAAACATGTGTAGGATCGTGCATTTTAGCATTGGTGTATACTATGGCTCATCAACTTTCTTAATACTGGTGCACAAGCAGTACGCGACTACATAATTGTTTACCGTCTGAAGCCAAAGACCGGTTTTATTGATAACTGGTTTCGATGACTCAGCCAGACGAGACTCCATTTACAACCGGTGGGCCATTGTGTGCTCTGTTTCTAGAAAAATAGTATTGTTTGCAATTGAAGAAAAAACCCGAACACTTTTTATTCTGTTTTTATTAGTTGCGGTGCCTGCCTTGCAGGCAACCGCAACTAATGCAGTTACTATCGCGAAGTCAATGTCTGAATTTCCGGCACTTTATTTCTATCTCCTTCTAGATGCTTTGTGGTATCGAAATACGGTTTAGTGCAATTTGTAGGGATGGTACTTCTCTTTCGTGTTTTTTAAGTTTGGTGGAAATATGACTTTCGTGAGAGTGTAAAATTGGGGTTTTTCTCATGTAAAATTTGCAAACGTGTTCTATTTTAAGTAACAATCTTGCGGAAAAACCAGGTCCGTGTGTACTCTGGGGAAAAATATGTTGTTTAATTTGACACAGCGCCATCATTTTGGTTGTTTTTTTTTTTAATTCATCGAGGTGTTTAGTGAATTTTGAGTATTTATTTGAGGATTTCTTTGTAGAGATTTATTCTTTCCAAGTGACATGGTCAGGGTTGCTGTGGAGTAAAAAATTTGATAGTTTAGAGGAGTTTTGTTCACTGTTTTTTCAGAAAGTAAGTTTCTGTTGGAGGGAAACATTGTTATTGGTAGGTAAATATTATTTGTATGAGTTGGCGAGTATTAATATTTGTGTTATATCAAGGTGTCTGGTCATGGTAAATTTTTTATTTTAAAGTTTAAAATTATGTGGAGAATATAACAATGCCCAAGAAGGGCCGTTCAAAGATTTTTTTGTAGAAAGGAAAGGTTGGCAACAGCGAAAAGGAAAGTATGGGGGTGAATATCAAGATAAAAGTTATGAAGGGGAGAAAAATGATGATGTCAGAGTTGAAAACAAACAAAAAAGGCTTTAGTGGATATGAAAAGAGTCAGAGGTGTGATGATGGGGAAAGTAGGGAACATGACGATCGTGATGTATTATTTATACATTCCGAAAGATCTACATGTACATTTTATTTTTTCGTTGTTGTGGGTGGTAATTGTTTTTTTTCGGTGTTTGGCATTATCGGTTTCAGGGGTAAAAGATGATCATCTTTATTTAGGACAAGTCATTGTAAGTTCATTATGTACCCCTCCACATATTTACACCACGAGCTGCCATTGCTCAGAGGTTCCACTAAAGAAGAATGCTCAAAAAACCAAATTCAGGAGGCAACGTTCTTGGGGATATTTATACATTTAGGGAGAAGAGCACATCATAAGATGAAGAAGTGTTAACATGAACACATAGTTTAATGTAAAGAGTAGTCACGGTAGGGTTTTAACATGTTCATTCATATCTCGTTTTATATTTGTATGTGATGAGAGGAACCATTTTTTATTACGCTGGGCGGTGATCTGTTTGAGATATTGGGAAGAGGTCTGCATGAATGAAGGTTTTGCACAATCATTCAGGGACTACTTTGGGTCTTCTGTTGGGGGCGAAGCCCTTGAAAACCAACTGATTTGGTCTTTTTAAAGGCCATGGATAGTTCATCTCTTGCCAAAAATGTCTTGATTTTGAAATGGTTATTTAAAATTTTGGGGGGCCATATAACAGTTTGGCTTTGCTTTTTTTACTTGAGGACTGAAGCAAAGACATCCCTTGCCTTCTCCGGGATTTACGTCACTGTAAAACAATTAAAAATGATTGCCTTATCATTTTTTTTATATTTATGTTAAACGAACGTAAACATTAAATTTGGACCGTTTGTAGAGGGTTTAGATTGTTGGCTTACACAACGAAGTTTTGAACAGGTACAAGAAATTTCGCAATTGTAAATTTTTAGCCAGGTGGTTCATTTCGTAAATGGTAAAGTAGCAAGGCACTTATTTATAAGCTAGTTATGCTCTTATTTCTTATGTCACTGGCTGTGGTGTTATCAGCGAAACGTTTATTTTTCTTAAAGTCCGTTTTTTCTTTGAAAGTGATTTGTTGAGCTATTGCATATGGGTGGTTGGAATGATGAAATTTGTCTTTTACGGAGTTTTTTACTAGACAGTGCAATCTTTTTCATAGACCTGGCTTTCTTATTGCTTTTACATGTTTTAGGTTATCGGTTGATCAGTTGCGAGTCGTGGCCATACATAAACTTGCTATATAATTATTTTTATTAGAAAAAGAAATACATGGAAATTATTAAAACAATTTTTATATAGTGCAATGGCAACAGTTCTCTTCCGTAGTAAGAAGTCGCCGTCACAAATGCAAGAAGTTCTATTCTTGATATAGAGTGTAGGAAGAAGCGAGACTGTTTAATGATGTGATGACAGACGAATCGCCGCTAATAGTTATAAACTAGGGACATCTATATTTTGGTATTCGGGTTTCACGAAGGGACGTAAAGATGTTGCAATTTATCTTTTATGATTTGTAAGTGATTGACTCGGTTCTCTGAGTTGTGGAGGTCAACGTCGTTCAAGTGTCTATATACATTACTGAACTTAGAAGTTACTGGCGCAGGGTTAGTAGTGACGTATGTGTACGGGATTAATATAAATTGGAGAAACAGTGACAATAGGCCTAAGGCCAGAGTGAAATATCATCATATTAACATTTATGTTGAGAGAATGTAGGTGTAAGTAACGCTGACAAAGGAATTTTTACTTTGCTGTTTTATATTTTTTTTTATTTTATTTCATCATTCATAAAGATTATGGTAAATCTGAGATATCGACAAATTCTTTTGATTCTCGTTAACTTGTTATTATATGATGTTACTTACAACAATGTTTTATTATAAAACCAAAATTTTTCTTAAACAACAGAAACAAACAGAATTTTTATATTTATCTTTATAGAAATCGAAATTTTAGTCGGATCTTTTCAGTGAAACTGAGATCTTCAATATTTTCCGTAAAACAAGCAAAAGAAATATTTATGACACGATTTTTGCGTTTGATTTTTTGTGGGCAAATCCTAACGTATTCTCTGCGACTGGGCTTGAGATGTTACGTTAATGTACGAGCAAGGGGGAGGGGCGGCAGAAATAAATTTTAGTGATGTAAGAGTAGTTGTCTTATAGTTTTGGGTAAGCTGAGAGTAAACTTGGTGCGGGGCGTACAGAACTTTTTAAAAACCATTAATCATAAGAAATTCTTTATGTTCAACATTGGAATTTTTTTACTTTTGTCCATTAACATAAATCCATCTTCAACCAAGTAACTACAACGTTACTGTCATACAGACTCATTATCGTTTCCAACATTACGTCATACCAGTGTACTCTACCTGTATTCACTAAATAGCTAAACAAATGGCATGTTTTTCCTTATTAACTGCACTATACAATTTTGACTAACGCCTGTTTGGTCGAATGGTCTGTCTTGAGCCTTTGGCGCTTTACCATCTTTTATCAGAAACCATCATGCTGTACAAACAGTTACTAAGGAGCTGGGACTAATTAGGGATACCTTATACTGAATGCACGAGCAACAGCTTGTAAAGGACGTTTGAAATGTTATCTGATGTGACGTTTTGCTCTTTTCTACAGTTCTAAATCAACTGCTGTATCATCTTTTCCTGATTTACTGTCAACTATGAGTTAAAAATGAGCAAACCTCATTATAACCGCAATCGAGTATTTCTTTGGTGTGTTCCACGTTCCACCTCAACCACATTTCTAAAGTGAATGGACAATGTTCCTGGATTACAAATGTGGAACTTAACTTAGCTGCTATTGGGCAAAACATAATACAAGTATTTTGGAACGGTATTTTTGCCCCCCTAAAATATAAAATCACCTTTAAAGTACAAGACGACTTGGTTTGTCGGCACCGCAACTCGTCTAGACGTTCGTCTTGTTCTGTTATTAGTTTGTTAACAGGTTTTCACTTCATAGTTTAAACTTTGAGGAACAGCATCTTTTGACGAGAGAAATATTTTTATCCCCTTTCAAATGTTTCAAACCTTCACTGGGCATTGAGTTACGTAATAAGTGTCTATCGAGTTCCAAATAAGATTTAGGACGTATGGAAGCAGAGAGAAAGCTTACAGAAGAAAGTCATATGCGTTAGCACTTTGAGCAAAGGCATCATTCCCTCGTCAGTTATTTTAAAGCCTTCTGGTGGCTTTTCACCGGAGTTTAATACAAAAAAGGGGGGAATATTCCACACCATGTCCTTGAAACACTGTCGCAATTCCTTTTCCTAACTCAACATATCTCACTTTAAAGTACCGCTGCTCTTCAACAAACCCACAAAAAGTTATATAAGATTTAGAACGTATGGAAGCCGAGAGAAAGCTTACAGAAAAAAGAAGTCTGATCAGGTGAGATACATTTTTTATTTTTTTAGGTTGACCCAACCGGTAACTTTGTGGGGGGGGGGGGGTGTTCAACTCTGGGGTAAGGAAAAATCAGAGGATTAAATGCTCCTCCATGCCCACGTAGCGCCATAACTCCCCTAACCAAAAAAAAAAAAAAACCCGTTGACTGTCGCATTTCACCTAATTGGTACAAACAGATATGGATATTTTCAAGCCAGGTAAAGTCTAATGAAATACATGTCTTAAGGTACCATGCAGTTAAGCGTGAATGATGCACATATTAACAAAGTCCTAACATTAATTCGCTTAAAACGTTGGCTAGCTTAGAAGTAATGTAATGTAATGCAATGTAATGTAAATAATACTTAATATAGCGCACTCCAGAACCAAAGGCTTTCTGAGGCGCTTTACAATAAAAAGAGAATTTACTAAGTACCAAATGCTTCCTTAAACAGTTGCGTTTTCAACCTAGCTTTAAATATTGAAATACTTGAACTACGTTTAATGCTGTCTGGAAGGGCATTCCACAACTTAGGACCATAAACGGAGAAAGATCTGTCAGCAAATGTGGAATTACGTGTGAAGGGCACAGTAAGGGATATTGACTCCTGGTTTCTAGATCGTAATCTGTACTTTGATTCAGGGACTTCACGCAGTAAATTCTTTAAGTACTGCGGAGCGTCACCATTGAGAGATTTGAATACCAAAGATAGTACCTTATGCTTAATACGTTGATTAATTGGAAGCCAGTGCAAAGATTTTAAACAGTCCTTAGCACTGGCGAATTTACCCTCACGAAGTACTAATTTGGCGGCACGATTTTGAACACGTTGTAATGTGTTTATATCACATGCTGGTAATCCCATTAATATTGCATTAGCGTAATCTAAGTGTGAGATGACAAGAGCATGTACAATAGTACGACCGGTATCATGATCTAAATAATTTCTAATAATGCGAATTCGATGAAGATTAAGTGATGCAATTCGTGCTTTGATAGTTATGTGTTCTTTCAGAGATAAGTTTTCATCAATATGCGCCCCAAGATATTTAATACGCCCACTTCTCTAAACATGTGTTCCATTTACATTCAGATCTTTTGTAATACATTTAGAAATTTGAACTTTTGACCCTAAAATAATAAACTCTGTTTTGTCATTGTTCATTTTTAGTCTGTTACAGTCCATCCATTCTTTTACACAATTTAGGCACTTCTCTAAACCGGAAATACTTCTTCTTTCTGCAAGTGGATCATTCAAATCAATTTCATCACTCAAGACGTGATCATCCGCAAACCCATAGAGGCTGATGTTATGCCCCGACATGACGACATCACCTAATGTGCTAGCATACGCTGAAAATAATTGCGGACCGACCACCGAACCTTGCGGCACAGAATAATCCACCGCACGAGGTTCGGAGTAT
The DNA here is from genome assembly GCA_037179385.1 of Holothuria scabra. Taxonomy (NCBI): domain Eukaryota; kingdom Metazoa; phylum Echinodermata; class Holothuroidea; order Aspidochirotida; family Holothuriidae; genus Holothuria; species Holothuria scabra. Next base: position 18,923,732 of record CM074194.1, on the reverse strand, counting down.
ATCTCACCAACACGCACTCGGAATTGCCTTGGTCTGAGCAGGGAGGTGTGATTAGATAGTTACCCGTTTTTTCTCCATTGACCAGAGAGCGTCATTGAACAATTTGACAAGAGCGGTTTCGCAACTGTAGTTTTGGCGGTATGCAGATTGATAATCTGGCAGAAGAGTATGAGTCATGATGTGATTATTATAGTGTTGTAGGACCAATTTCTCGATCACTTTCGAGAGAAATGACAAATTACTGATGGGTCGATAGTTAACGTACTGCAATTCCATTCCCGGTTTCTTTATTAGGGGCTTTACTGTTGATAGTTTCCACAATCCGGAAAATTCACCATTTTGCATAGACTTATTGGCAATTTCGGTTATTAGTGGGACAATTTCATCTATGCATTTCTTTAGTAGCCACGTTGGTATGGGATCTAAGTCACAATGTTTGGTCCCCAAACTTAATACGGCCCTCTTTACGTCTTGGATTTCTACAACTGTAAAGTTTGACAATAGCTCCACCTGTTTATATAAAGGAGTGTATAGAGGCAAACCGTCTAAACCATCACCAATTGTCTGAACTTTCGTTAAGAAATAATCAGCAAAGTTCTGAGACAAAACGTAATCATTATCACACTCAGGCAGAGGATTTTCAGTAGCATGCCCAGTTCAACTGCTTATTAGCTTTATTGTCGCTCTTACAATCTTGAACTTTTTTTCTGATGGTCAATGTTTTACTTTCCTGAAGTAATCTACGGTACGTGTTTCTTTCAGATTTGTAGGCGCACCAAGACGATGATTGTTTATCTTTCCTCCATCTTTTTTCAAAATTTCTCACCTTTCGCTTTTGCTCCAAAATTTCGGTGCTAAACCAAGGGAATGTGTGTCTAAGTGTTCGTTTCTTTGATTGTTCCGGTGCATGTTTATTTAAAATATCCGACAGTGATGTGTTGTACAATTCTACAAGATTGTCCAGAGAAGCTTGATTCGGTACTTCAATATTCAGTATATCGTTTTTAATTTCATCGATGTTTATGTTTTTAAAACTTCTAAATTTTGAAATGGTAACTCTGAGATCTGACTTGAGTTGTGATAGCGTTGTTTTCACATAGCAGTGATCTGAAAGCATCTCTCCTGGCTCACAAATCGTCACTTTCAGAGCTTGGTGGGATTTACAAATTATTAGATCTAATATATTGCCCGACATATGAGTTGGAAAGTTTACATATTGATCACACCCAGCTGAAGCTAAAAAGTCGTTAAAAGCAGTGGTGTTGTGATCATTAGTATTGTTGATATGCAAATTGAAATCCCCCGTTATAAGTGTGTTCAAATGATCGTCTAATACGGATGCTAAGAAGTCCCCAAAGGTTTTAACAAACGTTGAATTTGTCGACTTGTTAATATCGGAGTACGGTGGGTGATATATTCCAGTAAGTTGAAAACTTATATTAAAGGCAGATATTTGCCATCGAGCATACTCAAACGAGCCATTTTGGCCCAAGTCCAGATCAATGATATTAAAGTGATCCTTATAAACAAGGGCCAATCCACCTCCAGATCTTGTTGTTCGGCCAACATTTGTAATTTTGTAACCATATTTCATAAGATCACATGACTTCAACCAGAGTTTGTCATTATCTGTGTTCTGTACCCATGTTTCCGATATTAAACACAAATCACAGTCACTTCCAATCAAATACTCCAGAATAGATGTGTGTTTAGCTTTAATTGATTGAGCATTAATTAAAAAAAGGTAAGATGCTTATCTTCTCTCGTTAATACTGCTGTGGAATTAACCTCAATGAGATTTGCAAAGTTAGCCTTTGTGGGTCTCAAATCCCAGTTGTTACAGACAGGTCGCGGGCCCAATTTAGTAAGTCGCTTTCCTCGTGATCGTCGATGCTTGTAAATGCCAAGATTATAGATTTTCGTTTTGAGTAACGGATCAATAGCTTCGTTGTGACGTAAAGATTTCAACGTATCACTAAAGTGCGTATGTATGTGTCCTGATTGTATACATATCGGGATGCCGTGCGAAAAAATAGGTGTAGGTCCAGCCTCAACGTTAGGCATCTCCATGATTGTAGGTCGATAGAAATCCACGATTGAAATCGTCAACACTAATTTCAACAACAGAAAAACACATGAAAATCCATCCATGGTTGGTTATAGTTCATCTTCCAGTGACTTACAATTCAAGTAAGCCGTAAAAAAAAAAAAAAACACTAAAGTAGCTAGTTTAAAGTTAAGCGATGAGATATGCAGCTACCACAAATGGCGCGCCCTCAAGTCGATAAGCTGACACCAACATGCATCAAGGTTTTTTGTGAATGTATATTTATGAATAGGTCATACTATGTAAGTAAAACGAGGACTAGCTTAAAGTACGGTGAGCAGGGGGCGACCGTCCCCCGCTTGACTTTTTGTAAGTTTTGTCGGTACATTGGCTGATTTTTTCGGTATCTGCGTCCGTAATGGAATGTGAAAAATAGTCCTATAGGCATCCGTATATTTACTTTTCACTGATCGACCGGAATATCAAACCAAAATAAATATAAATAAAAAAAAAGGAAAATTGCTTTCAACTTCAGTTATACCTTGCTTAAGATTTAGTATCAGTTTCAAATATGTTGGTTGTATAATGGTTTAGGATGATGTTTTTTCGTATGGTCATAATTTAAAAAAAAAAACATTACATCAGATCGATAAGAAGTTCTATTCCCGTATACTATGTGGGAGATTCATATTGCAAACGAAACATCATATTTCGTTAGGTGTCTCAATACAGAGGTATTTGACTATCAAGGCTGAAAAGTACCACAGCTCACATTATACAGCATGCACAGAAAGCGTTCTGATTACATTTTATTACCTTGTATTTAATGTCAGTTAAGGATATGATCAATATAAAATGATTTGCGTCTGCCCAAGGAGGTGTCTCAAGAAGGTCTTGAGGTTATATTGGGTTAGAGGGAGTTTTACGGCCCAGTTTTTAACCGATTGGTTTTAGTCGGACCGACCACGGCCTTTTTCAGTTGTGGCTCACTGGGAGGTTTTCCCAACTTCGTTGTTTATGCTGAGCACCAAGCACAATGACAGTAGGCAGGTAGGTTCCATTTTGAAAGTCTTCTGCATAACCCGACTGGAAGTCGAACTCTAGACAGCTAGACTCCCCTATGCAAAACGGATATTGTACCCACTTGACCATACAGTCCGTGCAAGAAATTTCCGAGGTCTATAAGAAAAACTTCTTTTTCTGAGATCAGAAGGGGAACGGTTTTTTTTTTTATAAATTACCCTAATTTTGTAACTTTCCTGAACACAAACTCATAACAGAACCTCAGACTTTCCGCTCGGCGTCCTTCGTACAAATCGTTGCTTCTGGCGGGCTTCGTTTTGGGTTGCTGGATCTCTAGCTTAATTTTCTCGTCGCACCTACCGTCACTTTTTGGTTTTCCATGAGAGGTATCGGTCCCACTACAAGCGAATTCTCCGGGACAGTTAATGTGGATAGAGGGGTATGGTATGGGTAACTTGCAAAGTGATAACCCACTTTGACAAGTGTCGGTATATTGACTATACGCTGTTCGTACATTCACCTTATTTTCGTTCCCGCCCTCGTTTCTGATATCCCAGTTACGTCACTGCTAACGAGAAGGTAATATTCAACACTTGCTTTTAAAAGGTATCTACCTTCCAAATTTGAACATTACCCGAACTTACTGTTAAAAAGGATAAATGAGCAAAGAATAAACCCTAGGCCTCCACCCTACTTACTGCAAAGGCAAACAGAAACTAAACCTTAACCTGCATTGCTTTGTTTGTTGGTAACCAAGCGAATCTTTGGTGAGTGGCAACTATAGATACAGATTATATATATATCACAAACAAAGACGGGCGTTGAATACATTTTTAAGTTCATATAACAGAAAGCAAACAAACGCATAATATCGTATTTAAAAAGCGTGTACATGTCTCATGCGTCCCAAGGGTTTTTTCTGTCCCACCGAAACTCGAATTCGCAACCTCCTGCCCCCTTTTCTTTTATTTGGGAGATCAGAAGTGGCGGAACTACCATATAGTCAGAGGGGGCGGTCGCCCCCCTTGACGGATTCAAATTGCCTGTCAGCGCCGTTTTTACTCTTTTTTACCGTATTGAGGACCTACATAAAAGCGCTCATGCAGCCTATATTTCGCCCCTCTGACCAAATATTCTTGCTTTATAAGCTTTAAAGCGCCCCTACAGGCCATTTGCGCCCCCTCTGACTGAATTCCCTTCCTCCTCCACTGAAGATCAGTTCACTGGTTCATCAAAAATGCAAATTGAACGAGGCGAAAACAAATTGTAAAAACGACGAAAAAGGCAAAAATCGTAATAACTAATAAGTAGAATCTAAATGTATTATCCGACTTAGTATCAAAGAGATTGCTGTCAGCGAAAATCTCAAAGAACTGAAGAACAACTTTTTCTTCTTTGAACATGTGATATAAAAAGACTTTTTAAGCAACTGTAAAAGTAATCTTCTATTTTTTTTTACAACGAAAGGCTTTTCTAGTAAATAGACTCGTGTGCTGTACAGAGTGTGGACGCTTTAATCATTGAAGACGCGGTCACACCAATACTTATTCGTATCGGATTCCGGTCCGATATTTTTCGGTTTTCTTAACATCATCGCCATCTCTGGTTGTAAAGAGATAAAAAAATGTGAACTTGAAGTAAACTTCTTAAAAAAAAGAAAGAAAGAAAAAGGAAGAACAAAAGAATGTCAACCAGTGTGAATATATGATTTGCATCTGGTATATATGAAAATAAAATGCCAATTGATTTTTTCATGACTTCACGCCGACAAACATTTGTATCTGACAATACGGTTAAATTTATCTACCAATGTGACGTTAGGAAAAAATAATTAAAAGCCCTGTTTCCTTTTGTTCTTTCGTTTTTGTTTTTTTTCATCTTATGATATTCACTTTGTAATTTGGTAATGTCCATTTATTCATTTTTTTCTTGTTGAAAATGCTGCGCTTGCAAGAGAAAAAAATAATTAAAAAAAATTAGCATCAATTTAACTTTCATGCTCTTGCGGTACAATTACTCATATATTTACACAGGTTGAAAATTGAGTGGCTCTTTCCAACCAGATATGTTGAATATTTTATAAAAAAAACGCGCGAAAATCGGATTGGAATTCGATCCGAATTCGTTGTGGTGTGTCCGCGGCTTAAGTTACGGAGCCGAGTGATTTTAGCCTTCGTCCAAATAACGCATAAATTCGCGACTGAATGATGTCATTCATTTGAATCTATAAAGGGGATGAACATTGACACCAAGTCTATAACACTGAAGACGGGAGAAGAAAACGACGTCTGCTATATACCCGTGTAGCTTTTTGGGGATAAATAGTTCATAACCAGGGAACTTTCCTCACTGCTCCCCAGTCAAGCAAATGTAACCCACAAAAATAATCAATGTGCCAATGAAGGTGTGTGGCAGGACTTACATGTTAAAGGGAGGGTTCCCCTCCAATTTCCTCTTTTTCAACGTTTCATATGAACAACTGCAAGTTTCGAACTAAACTCAGGGATTAGGCCGTAATGTAACGAGGTAGGCAGTCCAAATCATTTACAATGTCGCTCCCACCAGACACCAGTCCCTATAGAGACTGCCATTTCAAATTTCATCTGAACAGAAGTTTTTAAAACTATACCAAATGCAGGAACCAGGAACATCTTCCGGTCTGCATCAAATTACCCACAGTTTTGTAGATAGAAAATTGAAGTCGCGCCATGATTTTGGAAAAACATCAGTGAACACTAAGAGAATTCTCAACACCACACCTATAACAGTTTAAAGAGCAAGAGCAGTCATCCCAACTTGAAGTAGTGTAGTAGACTGTCCTCTTTCATGATTGACTATTCAGAGTCATGTGACAACATTGTTTCCCTTCAAATGTGAAATTATTACTGCTCGGTTTTGCAATATTGAAGTCTAAAAATATGATGCAAAATACTTTGGAGAAAAATATGAAGAAAATTGTGATATTTTACCTGTTGCTTCAAAATAAGTTTGGGGGACTGCTCTTGACCTTTAACCATGAAAGAGCGAGGCAAGGTTTCCATGGATTGAAAGGAGAATGCAAAATGAGTCACAGATCTTACCTTTGCAATGCTACCATTATCCACTCCACGTAAGCAAAGAAACATAGACAAAATACAATCTTCCAAATTGATCTCCTCAGTAGAAGGCGAAACTTCATTTTTTGTTCCATAACTTTATGACATCTTCCTCTTGGGGCCTTGGATACTTTCATGGCAAGGAAGAAATATGGCAGACTTGCAGTCAAGTTGTAACTCCAGTCAAAACCATCCACATTACCAATAACATTAAGGCTCAGGTCGATTGCTTTAGCAGACGACTTGACTTTCAGAGAAGAAAAGATTCGACTTCATCTCTGCAATGAAGAGTCAGTTTCCAACATCATTCCGAAATGTGAAGTATTCTAAGTGTAAGTATTCTAAGCGTGTTTTACATGTGAAGCTATTGTACAGTCACATTTCAAAGTGGAAGTCTGCAATGTTTCGTTCTGCCCTACGATAAAACATAATTGCCTTTCTTGCACAAAAAGGCGTAACGTTCAATGTGATGAAACTATTGTAATGGCATTTTAGTGGCAGAATTCCGCATATTATATCATGTAAAAATGCCAGATTCCGGACGGAATGTAATATATAAAGAGACTTAACATTCGTCACACGCCTTAGCATAGATAGTTGGAAACGTGGGTTGGAGTGTGCGCAAGCGTGTCGAAAAATTATTTTTCATGCAAAATTTCAGTCAATAAACAGATAAATAAAGAAAAGGTCTAAATGCATTGAAAATTTGGAAACAAGAAGGGTGCATATGATAACTTGGATACCTCTTGGGGGTATTATTTTTTTCTCTGGCAAAGGGCTCTTTGGCGAAACCGAACTTGACACTGCTTCCCAAAGAAGCTATACGTCTACTGAAGGACAACACTTGACCAAACTTGCTGCCCTCAGACCATATATATCATTGGTCTGTCATGTATGACTTCATTCAGTACTGGATGAAAAGAACAGATGCTACACATGATCTTGGCCAAAATGGGCCACGAATAGGCAGTGCTACTTTTAACTAACAGGTATTGGGGGATAAACTTTTTCTCAAGTCCTCCCGACCCTCTGGCAAAGAACTATTCGGCGAAACCAAATTAGCAACTGCTTCCCAAAGAAGCTATACGTCCACTGAAGGACAACACTTGACCAACTTTACGGCCTTCAGACCATAAACATCATTGGTCTGTCATGAGTGGCTCAATTCTAGTCTGGTTATAAAATCAAATGGTTGACTTAGGTTATAGCCTAATTCTAACTGAGTACCAAATTTCATGTTTTTATCATCAAACACAAATTCTCCAAATATAGTGCCCTCGTCTGCTGTAGCCTACTGTAATTACAAAAGTGTTTGAAAGGCAATTACAAAGGTGATTGAGTAAATGTCACGTGAATTTATTACAAAAGTGGTAATTTATTAAAAAAGTGGTAAAAATTAATATAAGAGTGGTGACCACGGACTTCCTATATACATGGACAGACATGTAACGTTGACTGGGACAAAAAGGCACACAAGATGGCCGTCACGAAGCTATAAATCGTCTGATTTGACAACGACTTTGTAATATTTAAAAAAAAGTTAAACTTGAATGGGAAACATATTTGATACTTCTGCAATACGTGAAGTGATTTTGACCTTACCATGCCATGTTTCAAAAATATTTCAACCTACGCAAGATCTGGGTATTGGCTTGAGCAAGTCCAAACTTTTACATAAAATCATAGCAGACAGCCATCTTGGTGCGCTTTTTCTCACACGTACGGTAGCGACAATGTACAGTAACGTATGCTCTGCCAATGTATAGGAAGTCCGTGGTGATGGCCTATTACAAAAGTGGTTATTACACTCGGTCTTATCAAAGGTTAACTTCTATCGGACAACTGAACTGTGAACTTGTGGGATGCTTCAGATGCAGCTTAAAAGATCAGCTGGAGAGTGCCATTTCCAGCCATCTGGGAAAGCTATTTGACCAAACTCTTCTTTTACGCTACACGCCAACTGATGATGGCTCACCGCTAAGTGTGTAATGTTAAAATATTCAGGCAAACTTGCTCTCCCTTCCCCCCCCCCCCCACAAAAAATACTCCTATAAAAAGTACCCCCACGTATACGGCAAAATTTTGGATTTTTAATAAAATTCTTACTCTCACTTTAATGTTTTTTATTTGTCTGTTAATTTATGGAAAGAATTCGGGCACGCGTATGAGTTTTCTGTGTAATTGAAAGTATGTCAAATCGTTGTTTAAGAATTCAATGGCTGCCCAGATGTGTTAATATTTTGTCCGAAATTCAAATCTTGCGGAAATTTGGGCGGTCCCGTGGGCCTAGGGTCGAAATGGTTGTCACCCTCTCTTTTTAATATATAAACGTAAGCGCCATTTAAGCTACCGTTTAATTGAAATCAGTATTGAAGGGAAAATCAGTGTTTGACACACAATATGAACCTCATGTTTCAGCTCGCGTTTTCAATCTGGACTGGTTGTTTTCCAGAAACATTGGAAGAGATCTTTCAGGTTAGAAGAAACGTAAATTTTGTCTTCATTAAAATTTCTACATATCTGTCGGCTAAAAATCCCATACAGATGCAAGACTGTGGTTATTGTCATTTTTTTTATAGTTGTAAGTCAATGAACAAATGTGGTGCAGAAGGTGAAAAAACAAACCATGATTGCAGCTTAACCCTTTACCGTTGTGCTCCAATCGGGACATATTTGCGCGCCTCGGGAGGGCTGAAAGGCGGACGTAGCACGCCCCGCATCAGCTTCCGTGGGCTATTGACCCCGTGACCTTAAACTGTTGTCTCTCTCGTTGTTGTGGTCGAATTTTCGGGTAGCTACTCGCAGTTTCGAGCTCCGCGTGAAACAGAAAATATGGGTGACAGCCGCGCCCTCCGGTTGGTTCCAAAAGCACCAAAACAACGGCAAAGGGTTAAAATAGTTAACGTATTTGAAGGAACTAAAAAGGCATCAGGGAAGGATGGAATGCCCAATGCCTCCAACTTATTATCTACGCTATTGCTTGGGAACGTGTACTTCTCAATGTATTTGAACACACATGACATGTAAAGTTTTTCCTGTTGTAAAAAGGATGAAATACAAAAGATGCAGTGGCGGAGCTGCCGTACGGTCGAGGGGGGGGGGGGGAGCGGTCGGTTTCCCCCCTGACGGACCATAATTGTCATGCTTGACTCTTGCACCATTATTGGCAAAAGACATAATTTAATAGCGTTGTTTTAAGACCCAGATAACAAAATGCTCAAACAGCCACCAGTAACTGTACTATCTGCACTTTATTCTGATGAAAAGGATCATCTTCTGTAATATAGGGAGAGGTTTTGCCGAAACGTATCTTCATGCTTCATACGCACTAATGAATGTTGTTGCTGTGCTAAGTTAATTGCTTCCACACCAAGCGTGATTATTAGCTTACAAAATACACAGATTGACATTAAATCCACCATCCCGGCCAATAAAAGATATTGCAAAGGGCGCAACAATAATTGTAGCGCAAATAGCCTTCTTCTTGTCGGGGATAATTGTCAACATAAACAATAAAAAGAATTTATAAAGATACCAAAATAGCTTCCACAACATTTTCAAAATCATTTGAAGAGAACATTCAGCTGTTCAGGTTAAAATAAAATGAAACTGTTATCATAGCGGTAATGGTTTAAGAGTTTTAATGAACAGTTCCCATTCTGCTTTTCTTCAAGTGACCATTCTCATGATAAATGGCTATTTCTGACACTGCACGATAATCCCATGAAAATGCTTATTTCTGTACTTCCGTGGTCTCAAAAGCCAGAAAATTGCATCTAATAAGCCAAGGTTTGGGCTGCTTTAACTTATTTTGAATTCGGTATCTAGAGAGCCAAGCAGACATTTGGTCTTGGCTATTTCTTGCAATGTACTTAGTAAATGACTATTTCAGAGTGGTCACATGATGTTAATAACGTCAATTAATGTTTCATCGTGTACTTATCTTGATTTCCAGGTGCAAAAAATATACACCTAACGGTGATTAATTTCCAGAACTTTTTCCCCTGTACGATTGCTTGATATATATTAGCTCTAGCAGGTTTAATCTTTATCTTCACAAAGTAGACCGTTATTACATCAATACATTAAAATCTTAAATCGAAACCTGACAATAACACAAAATATAATGACCTCCTTCCTTCATGCTAAAATGTGAAAGAGAGGGATAGAAACATGGGCGTCCGAGGGTATGGAAAATAAAACAAACCCTGAAAAAAACGAAAAAAAAAAGATAAAGAAAAAGAGCAAGAAAAATTAACAACAACATTTCTTAACAGTTCACTCGACGTTTTTCCTATTTATATGCGACAAATGGGCTTTAGAAATGCCATTTCCAGCGATCTGAGAGGCATTTGGGGCCATATTTTTCTTGCACTCCGCGCCAACCCCATGGTGGCTCGGAGCTTTTCCCCCTAGAAGAATTTTGTCCCCCCCCCCCGGAATTTTCTTGTGCGGAGGCCCATGGAAAGAAATTTTAACTTGTTTTAAAAGAAAATTTGCTGAGGAGAAATGGCAAAGTAGTCCTCTACCAGGTGCGGAAAATCAAATGGAAAGTCTGAAAAGTCGCGGCTTCGATCGTGCTGAGGCTCAGGGTATTAAATCCTTCGAAGTGCCCATGCAGACCATTTTCGCCCCCTCTGACCGAAATCCCTAGCTCGGCCACTGAAAAGATGGCTATCTTTAATAGCATTTTCTTGACGCGCATGACGACCAATAAGCTCCCACACCAACGGCAGAACTTGCCATCAGAATCTAAACGAATGGAGACAGTTCACTCTTGTATCAAAATCCATCTACAATTCACGAGGTGAAGAGGTGATTCGTAAAAATACGCTTTGAACTTTTGCTGCTATGAGTCTGAGCGAGTTATCACTTCTATGACACCAGAGAGTAAGATCTCAAACGCGCCGAGCGCGCGAAAATTCGAATACATTTATAACCATTTGTTAGAGAACGTGGCCACAATTGATTCTAGGTCGGTACCCCAACAGAGAAACACTGTTTTAATGCTTTTGGTGAAAATTTGAAACCGACGGGGGCATAAACACTAATTAACCTCACGTTCTTTGAAATAAAAGCCCAGGGTTCTCCGTTAGCTCTTTTGGCAGGCTGCTGCACTAAGACAAAATTTACAAAGTTGGTTTAGCACCCCGAAAAAAATGTGTCACCCGACAAAAGTAATCAATTTGAAATATTTCAATAGAGAAAGCAGCAATAATTATTAGTGTTAACGTTGACATTGAGTATTGATTATCACAAATTTTCATAGTCAAACAATGCCACAATTACATTTATTATTGATTTTTCAGTTTTGATAGAAAGCAATAAAAAATACTTTCACAGTCCTTCGAAAGACACCTCTCTGTAACCCCTGTAGGCAGAGAATATGATGGCGGCCTAACGACATATCGCGTCCTTTGGCTCTAGATAATTTCGTAAAATTACACATTTGATATTACGATCCTGCGGATTTAAGTGACGTTTCTATAACATCTGATTATTCTCGTTAATTATGTCAGGATCTAGTTCAGGATCCGGGAAATCCTCAAGCAGTGCTGGGAAAAAGAAGAATACTGAGTCTGCTACGCAACAAACGTTGACGAGCCTAAGCTCTTCCCTATCGTATAGACTCCGTAGCGGAAGCTCAAAACGACTTACCACACAACGGGCGGGTGTAGAGACCGTCAGAGAGAATGCCCCAAGAGAAGCGTTCGTTGCTTCATTGGATTCGGCCCTGGAGGTCATCAATAATGAACTGCAAAAAATACGTGATGATTTTTCTCAAATAGTCGAGGATCATTTCTCTGCTATTGAAGCCCTTAAAGCTGAGAATGTTGAACTTAAGAGCAATGCTGAACAGCTAGAGGCCAGAATCTCTGTTCTGGAAAAAAAATGTGAATCACACGAAGTCTTGATAAATAAACAGGAACGCTTCTCACGAAGGAATAATATTCGCATCGTAGGCCTGAAGTTCGATAAAGAAGAGGACTGCATGAAATTGGCCGCTGAAGTAATTGAAAACATTGGGATTGCCAACTGTAAGCTGGAAAGAGCTCATCGTGATGGCCGAAATGTACCGGGGCGTGAGCGACATCTCCTGGTTAAGCTGTCTTATTACCAAGATAAAGTTTTCATAATGAAGAATGCCAGACGAATGCTGGAATCCAAAAATTATTATGTGGTTGACGATCTCACCAAGGTAGACCTCCAAGAGAAGAGAAAATGGGCAAAAGAGGTCAACGAACTTTTCCAGCAAGGCACTAGACTCCGTTTCTTCAGTGGTTGTTGGCGACTGTCAAACGGAAAACCGTTCCAGTTTGTCTCCCATTAGCATTTCTCTTTTTGATGGTTTATACCTACGAAGTATAGGGTACTATCCACTGTTTCAGGATTTTTAAGATTCCTCCGGTCTTTCTTATCACGTCTTCAGGATCATTTTTGCCAAAGCTTGTACATTGGAGCCATTAAAAAGGTCAAGGTTCATTATGTTCTGTGGACTCGACGACACTGTTTTGCGCCGTTTTTTCCCCTCGGATGAAGAGGTGTTATTGTCAAACTGTTTCCTTTCTTTGTCCGTCCGGATTGACGTTTTTTCTGTTTTTCTTTCATTCTCCGTTCTAAGACTAGGTATGTACGAATTTAAGTTTAACTTCTCTGTAGAAAGCAACATATTACGTAACTTCACTGAGCCCATGGCTTGCTTATGCTTCCCCTTTGCATTGAATTATGGCAGTAGGCCTAGATTTAAAGTTTATTTCGTTTAATGCAAGAGGGCTCAGACAAGCAAAAAAAAAAAAGACGAAGGCTTTTTGCTTATTTACATAGATGTAAGGTGGATATTGTGTTTCTGCAAGAAACTCACAGCTGTTCGAATTGTGAAAAGTACTGGGTGCATGAATGGGGAGGCTCAGCTTTTTTCTCGCATGGTTCAACCATGAGTCGAGGGGTGAGCATCCTTTTTAACCCACGTCTTACCGTTAAAGTTATTAAGCAGCAAATCTGTCCGTTCGGAAGATATATCCTTATGGATGTTAGTATTAGTAACCATATTTTGACTTTGCTATGTATCTATGCTCCCAATATTGATTCACCCGGATTCTTTTCTAATCTCTCAAATTCTTTAAGCAGCTTTGCGGGGGACACTGTAATATGTGCTGGTGACTTTAACCTGGTCTTTAATCTTGAATTAGATAAAACAGGAGGATTGCAAAGAACAAATTTCAAAGCAAGAGAAGAGTGCCTAGCCTTAATGGCCACCCATGATTTAACCGATATTTGGAGAGATAAAAATCCTTTCACTAAAAATTACACCTGGAGCTCAAATGTTACCCTTGGAATTCACTGTAGGTTAGATTATTATTTAGTCTCTAGACATATCAAACAGGCGGTGAAAGACATTATTTTTGCTCCAGGTATTCAATCCGATCATTCATTTATTTGCTTGACTTTTGCCATTAATCAGAGTCAGAGAGGACCTGGTTTTTGGAAATTAAATAATTCCCTTTTACGTGATCCAAATTATATTCTCCTAGTGAATGATATTATTCTCACTGTTTCACAAGATGTAACCCTGACCAACCCTTTGGCTCGTTGGGAGCCCCTTAAATTTAACATCCGTAAGGCTTCTATGAAGTATTCTAAAGAGTTGGCGAGACAGAGACAGGAAAAAGAGCAAGAGATCTTATACAGAATTGTACAACTTGAGCAGTAATTATATGTTCATGAATCTACAGAGGTTAGAAATTTATTACGAAGTGCACAAACTGAGCTCTTAAATTATTATGATTATAAGCTTCAAGGTACCATTATAAGGTCACGAGCGCGGTGGGTGGAAGAGGGGGAGAGAAACACGAAGTATTTTTTAAACTTGGAGAAAAGGAACAAATCTAATAATTCAATTTTTACACTGAAAAGTAATTCGGGTGATATTTTAACTTCTAAGGATGATATTCTCACCGAGATTAGGGCTTTCTATAATTCACTTTACAGTTCGGTAAATTGTAATCCCGATCCCTTTTTCGACGATCTTCCATTTCAGAATACTCAAAATTTAGATTTAGGATCTTGTGAAGGGGAATTAACTTTAGATGAGTGTTATAGAGCACTTTTGTCTATGAAAAACGATAAATCGCCTGGTAGCGACGGCCTATCCGTTAATTTTTGTAAGGTATTCTGGCACTCTATAGGGAACTTAATGGTAGATGCCTTAAACTACTGTTTTACTAAAGGTGAATTGTCACCTGAACAGTCTAGAGGTATTGTTACCCTTATTTTAAAACCTAATAAGGACCCCACTCTGTTGCAAAACTATCGGCCAATTACACTCTTAAATACAGATTATAAAATAGGAACAAAGTCAATCGCTTCAAGATTAAAAACTGTTATTCATGACTTAATCGGTCCTCAACAAACGGGTTTTTTAAAGGGAAGATTTATTGGTGAGAATATTAGGTTTGTCCTTGATTTAATTGATTATTGTAAAGAAAATAAAATTCCAGGCTTTCTTTTCCTAATCGACTTTGAAAAGGCCTTCAACAAAATTGAGTGGCCCTTTATACATAGAACGCTTTCTTATTTTAATTTTGGCAGGGACTTTAAGAAGTGGATTAAGATTTTTTATAACAAGTGTACCTCCTGTATCTGTAACAATGGGTTTTCCACTGGCTTATTTCCTCTCCAAAGAGGTCTACGCCAAGGTTGCCCGCTAAGTCCTTATTTATTTCTCCTTACCGCCGAAGTCTTAGCTCTCAAAATCCAAGTGAATGAAAGTATTCATGGTATAAACATCCATAATAATGAAGTTAAACTTATGCAATATGCTGACGATACTACGATGTTTTTAGATAATAGTAAAACTTCTATAACAGAGACTATTCGTATCTTCAGTGTATTAAAAGAAGCGTCAGGTTTATCCATTAACCTTGCTAAATCAAACCTATTTCCATTAGGACCTTATGTTACTAGAATCCCTTTCAGTCTACATGATTTAAATATTGATATTACTCATGGACCAGTCCAATTACTTGGTATTTGTTTCACAAATGATGGAAATGACCTTTTTCCTCTTAACTACACTCCCAAGTTGTCACGCCTCAAAAACTGTCTGAAGTCTTGGTCAACGAGGGACTTGACACCAATAGGTCGCAATGTAATTGTTAAAAGTTTCGCGCTCTCCCAACTTGTGTTTCTTTTTCAAGTGCTCCCAAATCCCCCGAATCATTTTATAAGAGAAATAGAACAAGCAATTTACGACTTCATCTGGGGAGGAAATCCAGATAAAGTAAAACGTTCAACTATAATTAATACAATTAGTGAGGGTGGTTTAAAAGTAACTCATGTTCCTGCATTCATAAAAAGTCTAAAATGTACATGGGTTAAGCGTTATTGTAAAGAGACTGATGGAATCTGGGCACTGTTTTTGAACTTGTACTTAAAGCCTTATGGGTATGATTTCATTTTTCGATGTAATTACTGTAAAAAAGATATGCAAACTATAAATAATGTTTTTATTAGACAAGTACTTGAAGCTTGGAGTGATGTTGTCTTTACAAACCCATCAGATAATTACGGTAGTCAAATTATTTGGAATAATTCTAATATCCGTGTTGATAATGATATTGTAATGTACAAGAATTTATTTCAGAAGAATGTGATGTATGTAAGTGATTTTTTTGATGATAATAATTTACCCTTAACGATGGACCGTTTTAAACAGCTCTTTAAAATCGAGGCTTTTCCATTCACCTTGTATTGGGAATAAATTAATGCAATACCACAGACTTGGCGAAGATCAGAATGTATAAGCACTTTAACCTCTAATGTTACTATCGATTTTCTGAATAAAACCATGCAGTTCAAGTCGGTTTCTCAATTTATTTACAAAAACCAACTCAACCGATTATCCAAACCCCCTACGTCTAGACAAAAATGGCAGGGCCTTTTTAATACCCTTACAAATAGTGATTGGCGAAGGTTTTTCACAATGCCCCACTTATCAGTATCAGAAGCCCGGCTTCGCTATTTTCAATTCAAATTTTTGCACAGGATTATTCCTACCAGTAAACTCTTGTTTTCAATGGGCAAATCCGATTCAGATCTTTGTAGTTTTTGTGGTATTGCAACTGAAAGCATCGAACATCTCTTTTGGGAATGTAGTCATACTGCGTCATTCATTCTTGATACAGAGGGTCTTATATTAAAAAAACAGTTTTCTTTCTCCAAGCAAACTTTTTTCTTCGGGTATGGAAATAGCCCAAATCATGCGTATAATTTCCTCATACTCCACATGAAATATTATATTTTTGACTGTAAGAGAAAAGATCGTAAATTGTCTGTTGGTGACTTTTTCTTTAGGTTTAAATTTGCTCTAAACATTGAAAAATACAATAATAATAGAATTTATAAAAAAAACAAAGTCAATTATAATGACCTTTTGCATGCTTTCTCTGCCTGCCAGGAACTGTTTAATTGAGACCTCTCTAGTATATTTACTGTAATCCAGTACTACTATTTAATATTATTATCATTATTCCCAATTAGGAAGTATATTATAGTTGTTTCTTTTTTTATTGATGTTTGATGTTTTTTCTTTTATGCATACAATCTCTGGATTAATGCTTCACACTGTTCGATTCCAACTAGAATTAAGTTATATCCATCCTATTTATTAAGGATTAACTTTTGTACATATCGACCTTTATGTTTAGATCCGCGTTTATATGTTAAAGAGATGTCAATAAACGGAGGAAAAAAAAAAAAAAAAACCCCTGTAGGCAGATGATGGGGTTGAACTTCACTTTTCGATTAAGTGTCTAAGACATTATCTTTTCTATTTAATTTGAATTTCTTCAATAAATGTTGGACTTGCGCATAGGCGTGCAGTCGGAATGTGCCTGCCCCTATAGTCTAGCACAAGTGTAAATGTGCGTCACAGTAGTTTTCCAATTTCCAAGTCATTATACTGGGTCTTGACAAGTCCTTGTTTTGGAGGATGTTTCTCTTCCGGGGACCATTCGCAACCGTAGGTGAATTCAAAATGCTCGTAGAATAAAATCTGGAAAAGTAGAAGGGGGTGGTCCTGGGGTTTTTCCATAACCAATTAGCCCAATCAAACTGGACGTTAAAAGTCTTCCACAAACTATAAGCCATTTCTTCAACACATATCGCAAAGTTGTGGTAATGAACCTAGCAAATGTGTTGCAGTGTGATTGTGTGTGGACATGACGTACTTTTAAGGTTTTCGTTTCGTGTAGTATTCGAGGTTTTGTCCAAGGGTCTGGCTAAGCCAGATTTGTAATGTTCATACTATTACACACGAAGTGAATACTTTTTATTGGCCAGACCCCTTGTTTGGGGTGGCAATATATCAATATGTGACTGATGTCCATGGGAAAAAATTCGTTTTTCAGAGGGTTAATGCTTACAGTAATGAATATGGTTACACGGTAAAACGTGTTTCTGGGAGCTGTTTGTCGTAGGTATTAGAATAACTTATTTAAATGATGTATTTGTTTTGATGTAAGCTACACGGTTTGGGGACATGAATTGACCCATTATTTGAGTGAAGTTCCCCATATTGTGACTGCTGAGCACATCATTCCACCACCTGTCTAAACGGTACTCCGCTCGGTCCTAAAACAAGAGCCCAAGGGCACTATGGTTCCTTGTATTTCAGATGATATTGTATTAAGGTAGTCACAAAGTAAGGCATAATTTGCACCTTTAACCCCAATGACTTTTAGCCATCACCCAAAAGCAAAGGGACACATTAAATTTCAAAATCATAAAACACTTTTAGTTTGAGAGAACACTGAACTTTTCAAATTATAACACTGCACACCTCCCACTTCGACAAATACATTCATCACCTTTCACTAAAATGTCATTTACTTGAGTCTGGGGTAGTATAGGAGGTTAGTTAATTGCCTTTTGGGTCAATCTCAACAATTCAAATCCAGACCCTAAAAAGAAGTTACAAAGGTCAAATACAGTCAAAGTAGATCAAAACTGATTTTAAATAAACACAGTCTCTTCTGCACCAAAGAAATTTAACAGTCATCTGGCCATCCCTGACCACCAAAATTAATGATGGATGGCTAGAAATTATGTCATGGTTGTCGTTAAGACTACCCAATGTGTCTGCCTTAAAAGCAAAAATAAGGAAAAGCCCACAATTCTGCTACTAAAGGCAGCCTGAGAGTGATTTATTACCACCAATTTCTTCCTCACAATTTGGCTAGAAGACCAAGAAACAAACATAGCTCTGTAGAATCTAATAAACCACTTTCAACTTGACCTTTTAACCTGAAGAAGGTGTTAGAAACAGCATTGTAGTCCCTAGGGTAAAAGCAGAGGTAAAGAAGAGAAACTGCTTTCATATTTTACTATTGAAATTGGAATCTTAGCTTGCATTGCGAATAACTTTATTCAATACTGTATGTGAGGAAAAGGTTGTTTTTAATAATAATTGCATTACTGTCCTGATTGTTAACTAAACTGCTTTTAGACTGAGAGGGGGTTATAATTCTTCTTTTCTTTTATACATTGCATTTGTCTAAAGGCATTTAACTTCAGCTGGACTTTTAAACCAATTGAACAAAGACCCACAGAGTCTTCACGTGCACTTTACTCAGACGAAAACAACTTTCCATTATTCCCACTATGTTACTTGGTTATTGAGTAATTGCACCGCATACCAGGCATTGCCATAGGCCTACATATGACCTACAGGTACACACTAGCCTGTCACTTAAATGTCAGTAACTCAAGTAACGAACTTCGTAGGAGGGTAGTGTAATAGCCTTTTTGGTTCCTCTGATCAAGACAAATCTTGACGTCACGAAAAAGTCACAAGAAAGTCACAAAAAGTCTCAAAGGTCAAAAGGTCAAATTAGGTCAAGTGAGGTCAAGGGGGTCATCACGTGCAATTCACTTAGACAAACACAAATCTCCATTACACCACCCCTCTAAAATGTTTCAGTGGCAAGATATCAATAAAACATTACTTTTTGACCTTTTGACCCTTTCCAATTATTTTGGTTAATGTATCAACATTTTCACCTCCTACCAATCTAGCTTATCCTAAAATTATGTCACTGCTTGAACAACGGATACTGAGTTACAGCTACTAAGAGAAATTCAGTTTTTGGCCTCTGGTGATCACCAGTGACCTTTGACCCCCACCAAAAACGATAGGGCACATCTACTTCACAACATCTACATACATACCAAGTTTGAAAAAAATTGATCACTTGGATATTGAGTTATCGCACCACATACCTTGCATTCCAATCCGTCACATACACACACACACACATACACACACACACACACATATATACGCCAAGGTGACTGCATAGGTTCCTTTGTTACACAAGGAACCAAAAATGTTTTAAGATTTCTAATGTATAGGGAATATTCTTCCACTAGAATTCTCTTCAGATCAATGGAATGTTATCCTATAGCTCAACAAACATTTTGGAAGGGTATCACAAACACAACACACAAAGATATCATGTGAGGCAAAGAAAAATTATTCAACATCAATGCTTTTTAATGCAAAAAATATTTTCACAATAATACCTGGCTTCCTTACTGAAATAAATACTGACCATACTACTGGCTTAAATCCATACAGAGGTCAAACAAGTGCTGACCAGTGACCCCATTTCTTACATTTGACTAACCAATAGTCACAGAACCCCATACATAGTCCCAATAAAAATATATGAAACTCTTGATATTTGCTAAATTTTGGGTTTTCTTAAAGGAATATTTTGGTCAGTTTGAAAAATAAAGAATTTTGCAAATGCAACATAATGAACATCTGTTGCCTTTTTCAAAATTGGACAGCCTTAACAGATGAACTGAGCTGTTAATGTTTTGGCTGAGCTGTTAATGTTTTGGTTCAAGCAATACTTGGAATAAATTAAATTCTGTAAAAATGGCACCAACAATTTTAATGACACTCAACAGGAAATGGGTAAATGTCAGGGGTGTAGGTTCAGGGGGAGTGCAGGGGGGGGGCTGGACAAAAAATTATTTCAAGGCCCCTGCACCCTACCTCTTCCCCCTTCCCACTACCCCCCCCTTCCCCGTCTCAAATTCAGGCCCCTCATTCATGTGCTAGGAACTTACTCCCACAAAAATTCTAGCTACATTACTAGAGCATGTCCAGTTACAACACATCTTTCAGCATTCGTTCTGTCCTGACAATACAATACCTTGAACATGTCACATGGTCCATACAGTAAAACTAGGTTCACATAAATTTTGACACGCTGACTAATCTGCCCTCAGTCTAGTCTTGGCAGCTTGTACAAAATTTACATCATGATATCAGGCCCTTAGCTCCTGAGTTGACAGAGATTTATATCTTAAAAGAAAATTATGAACCTTTTAAACTAACTCACTACAGGAATGGCAAGGAAATTTAATCAGGTATTTTAATACAAGTAATCTATTACCTTGTTCATGATATGAAACGTAACCAGTGGTCAGCATTAAACAAGATTTACATTTACATGTTTTCAAAAGCCTCTTACTTTTTCAAATTACATTTTGTAAGACCCCCCTTGACAGTTTAACTTCCCCACCCAGCATCACCACAGTGTCAACCTGCAACCTGGCCATACTTTAACCTAACACCATCAGTATGTTTCATTCTACTGATACCTTAAAAACAGAGATACGGAAAGAAGTTCACCGCTCTAAGCTCCAACACCTCTATGTTCCCATATGGTGTAGTATATGCTGACAAGTGGGACTGATTAATTTTCATTCATCTCATTTCCCACAGGTATTGGGGTAAATGGCTCTTGTTTTCAGCCCTACCCTTAAAAACACAGACTTGACTTAACCCATGCTCCTTAACCTCAATATCATGCACATCTGATATTTCCAAACATAGAGGCATTGGAAGTACAAGGTATTTTAACTCCATATGCAGTTGTCCAAAACAAGCTGACCAACACGCTGGCTGCCCCTTTGGAAAACAAAATGAATTCTGAAAGGACTACTTAATGATACATTTCTAAATTAATGGGCCAAAAATAATAAAAAAAACATACTCAAAGCAATTTTTAAACAGTAACCATGTCACTTGCCACAAAATTTAAAATTGAGTAAATCCATAGTAAATGGATACCTTACACAGAATCCTACTGTACAAAATGCAATCTTGCTATAATTGATATATACTCATATTGAAAATAATAGTACAGGAACACTATACAATGCAACATTCTATGTTGCCTGAAAAAAAAAACACCTTCTCAGTACTTCGATGCTTTATACATATATTAAAAAAAATCTGCTAAGTTTTCATTTGGCATAATGTCACGGCTGCTTCTCTCTATATATTACAATGCCACCAGTTAAACAATGCTTTCACACCAGATAAAACAATGCCACCACTTAAACAACACTGCCACATCTGGCTACCTCTGACTTTTAAACTGTACATAAGTTACAGGCAAAAATATTAAGTCCTTCCTTGATTTCAAAACCCATTCTTAAGATAAAAATATGCTCTCATGGTCAAAACTGAGATGTTAAAATATTCAAGGAAATTAGAAATTTACACCTATAAAATAGAATGTACCAGAGACCATTTTGAACAAAGGTCCAAGGTCATTTGAGGCCAATGGTTTAACAGATTACAAAAGAAGACTTAGGACACTTAACACTTAAATATTATGAATACTTGTGTGTGACAGGCCAATGGATTCTTTGATTGACTGATAGCAATGGACACTACCTTAACCAGATTTTATTGACAATGCAGGCTTTCAAGTGAGCCTTGAAGAAAAAAAATATACAAGTATGGTCAAGAGTATAAGTAAAAACCTATGATATGATAGGCCAAACATAGAATTTTTATGACTGGTATTTGCAATTACCTTCCCTTACTCATCAATCTGCCAGTGGTTACTATGGTGAAAGGATCAGGCCACCTTATTGATTTGTTAGGGGAGGTTCACTATTGGTGGCCCAGCACAGCTTCTCAGTGTGTCATGCATGGTCAACTTTCAACAATCAAGTTTTCAGGAGTCAAGATGACATGTCTGTCCAGAAGCTGAGAGGCACAGTGTTACCAGGACCAGTTGGGGTTGGAGTTTTTCTAAATTTCAGCTAATGGGTATTTCCCCTAAAGTCCAGGTCAATATCCAGACAGGGTACTGAAGGAGACAAAATGACTTTTGGGGGGGGGGGGGGGAGATTTCAGGATGGCAAATGTATAGTAAAACATTATATCAGATAGTTTCAAGGGAGGCAAATGAATCAACATCCCCCAAAGGCCTAGAGACTTCTGAAAAAGGGAAGAATGTGTAGAAATGTTTAGTAAAATAGGACAAGCTTTTCTAAAGGTTTGCAAGCTTTTGAAAAGGTTTCATCCATATTAACCAGATTTGAAAATATCATTGGATATTTAAAGAGTAATCTCCTCTTTCTGAGATAGCTGAAACTCAGTTGGACTTGGTTTGGTTAACACTCCAGTTCCTATTCTCATAAGTGAGTACTGGATTCATTTCCTAGCTCCAGATTTAAAAAAAATGGCAACTAATCTCAACTACTGGGATTCAGCCAGATATGGTTCAACAAAGCTCACCCCTTCCACTTCTGTTAACTCAGAGCACATTGTGAAATCTAACAAAACTGTATATTCCAAAAACTATACATTTTTTTTTTTATACAGAGATTTGGGGTCTCTCTTGTATTTTTCACGATTGGAATGTCATTAAAATCACTTATTTAAGACAAACCTCAATTTGGCTCTGTTTTCTTTTTTGAAGGGAAATTAAACATTCCACAGGACAAGAGGCATTAACCA
Source organism: Holothuria scabra (assembly GCA_037179385.1). Taxonomy (NCBI): domain Eukaryota; kingdom Metazoa; phylum Echinodermata; class Holothuroidea; order Aspidochirotida; family Holothuriidae; genus Holothuria; species Holothuria scabra. The sequence continues at coordinate 18,900,736 of CM074194.1, read as the reverse complement.
GGTCATTTTTTCCTTTCAGAAATCAGTCAATATTTATGACAAAAGTATAAAAATATGGCCTCCAGTAAAAATTTTCATGGACTTATATGGATCAGAACAATAGGCTGCCACCATTAGGGTTTTCTAATTTCTTCCACTAAAAGTACACCATCTGAGCACCTATTGTGAGATCTACATTCATCGTTGGTAACAATACAATTCAGACAATAGGTTCCATAGTATGCTTGTTCAAAAAACATTTACTACTTTAACAAACATATAATAACTTATAATAACTTACAATGGGGTCTTTTGAAAAGCAATGCAATAAATTTAAAATAAGATGTAAGTCCTAACAAAGGTGTTTGCATTCAAAATGAATGAAATTTTGAACAATAATGGCTTGTTTTAGAAAATAGAAAACTTTTCTGGAAAGTTTAACCCATGAACTCTACAAAGGCCTTTTTCATTTCAATCTCAAAAATTTAATTTTTTACAGAAAAAATAAATATGGCACATAAACAATATGACACTCCCAATATTTTTTCCACCTTAACCATTTTTCTACCCCCCTCCCCTTATCTCTTATCTGAGTTAAGATAAAAACAATTTACCCTGCATATGTGACATTTGTGGCAAAATAAAAAATTGTCACAAAAGTAAACTGCCAGGTCTACATTCACAGAATTGTTACAATTCAATGTATAATAGCCATAAATATCTACATTTACAAAATAAAGTAACAATTTTTTCTCATATATTTTTTCCCCGTCCTGTACGTCTGTCTCAAAGTCACAAACAGACAATAATATGGGTACACACTTAGAAAACATTTTGACGAAAAAAAATATGAACGCTATTTGACACTACACGACTGGCATTCGCAATCCTTGACAAGCAATACCATCGTGGTGTACTCCATTCCATTATCGCAGCGCATTTTTACTCTACGTAGTCGAGTCCGGCCTGGTTTACAACAATTTGTGCCACAACTGCCACTGCAATCAACAGCAGCAACTTCTTGAATACTTCTACAACCCTCTTCTTCATGAAAATATTTCTTTTTGATACCATCACAGGTTGTGCCTGAAAGGAAAGAAAAGAAAGAATATTTTAAAATTGATTTACCTGGGTGGTGTTTTTGAAGGGGCAGTTTAAGCAACATATGTGAAAAAGCCCTGTCTCAAATCAACTTCCACTAAAAGTCTAAAACCTGACTTTTGGGTGGCAAGTCAGGTTTCTACTTGATGATTGCAATTACAGTTAATAGCCGTTTCAACCTCTAAAAACAATAAAAACAGGATAAAATCAAATAAGTCCTTGGGGTGGTTATAAAGTGTGGGTGCTAACATGTAGTAAAACCTCACTTACTGCCCAAAGGTCGGGTTTTATACTGTTTTGATGTAGGCAATTTGAGGGAGGACTATTTTACATCATGACAATTTTAATTTTTATATTTGAAAAAAGAACCAAACCTACACAGTGTGGTGAAACTTCCATTCATGTATTTCTGGGGGCTTCAGTCAATAAAGTCACTAGATTTGTGTTCCAAAGCGAGTTTGAGAGCAACAGAGGTTACATTACTTCCTTACATTGACAAGGAATGCTTTGTTTTACTTTTTTCAGAGTGTTGTGTTGATTGCAGTTAATTCAGATAGCCTAGCAAATTCTCATGCCACTTATGCAATCATATTCTAATAATATGGGAATGTTTGGTTGTAAAGTTTAAATTTAAACAAAAGACTGTCCAATTATGGGAGGATATAATGTCATAAGTGCTTCTTCAAATTCACTTTTTGTTGAAACTGTGACAACTTAACTTGCTCCTATCTTGAGAACCACACATCAGGTCTCAATGCAAATTTCAGTATCATGCTTAGAGCATGTTAGTGAAGTCTAACATATCAAAACTTGACATGACCTTAAACCCTAAAAGCCAATAGGCAGTCCCACATTGAGATTTTGGTCATGTGCACATAATTATACCAGATGCAAAAGGGGGACCAGTCACAGTATAAATCAACAAGTAACACAGATACAAACTGATCACTTGTTTAAAGGGCTAATCCTCTCACCCTCAAACTACACTTCTTGCATTGGGTAACAGAAACTCTCAATTGGCTCAGCTTTTTGACTGACTGCTAATTCAAACAATGCAGAGTACCAAAGCTTACATTACACAGCATAAATGGTACTGAGTTTTGATAATATACATTGAGCTTTTCTATATTCATTGTGAAGCAGTAAACTGAGATTGTGGTTAGGAAGGTTAGGAGAATTGGTACTGTTTGGGGTGAAAGAAGTGGACCTTTAAAGAAAAAATGCAGTCACCTTCATTTAGAATCATTATAACTAAATCATGCATGGCTTTTTCTGATCAAGTGACATTTTTGTTACTGAAAAAATAATTTCTTGTAATAGCCAAGTTCAGAAACATCTCCGGAGATGCTTATAGGGTAATTAAGAGAAATGCATGAGAATATGTTGATTTTTTTTCAAGTCATTTTGGGGGCAAATGTCTATTGCCTTCAAGGTGTCAAAACACTTCAAACCTTCAAATATTTTAATTATTTTGTATTATTAAATCAACTGGCAATGTTAAAGGTAACCGAAATGATGCCAGGTGCTTTTAAGATGTACCAGAAAAACAAAAACATAACCACTTATTTAAAGGTAGAAAATCATCAACCTGGCCAGTTTTAATTCTCCCAACCTACTTCTTACCCATCTCATAGCTGTCTAAAAGTAATTTCTATCCAGACACAATCCTAATTTATTGCACACCCTGGTAAGCAATCAAGGCTGTACTGTGAAATCAGAACACTCTAAGTGCATCCTGTGTAATATGAGCTACTTTAAATTTTTTGAAATAGATGTCAATCAAAGAGCTACACCAATTAAGAATTTTGGTACACCCAGCCTAAAATTGTAGTTTGGGGTGACAGGTGACAGTGTTTGATACAGCTTACTAAGGAACATCAGCATAAAGCTTGGCTGGTTCAACAAATATATTTAAAAAGGAAATGCAGTCATTCCAAAATGAAAAGGTATAGAAGACCATCTTGTTTTTGATTGGGTCCTGAGAATCATGTGACAATATTTTATTTCTTCTTCTCAGTTGTGAAATTTACTGGGAATAACTGAATGCTTGGATTAATTTGACTATGCAAAAAAATTACCACTCTTGTTCTCTAAATTGGAACTCCATAAACACCCCCCTCCCTGCTCCCACCAAAACAAACAGTCAAGCCAGATGATGATTATGGACCTTCACCAAAAGCATCAAGAGTACTCTTCTCAACAAAATTATAATTATCTCCCCCAATACTATGTATAGGGTTATTTCATGCATCCAAGCAGGCTGTAATCAGAGTAACCAATTAGGAGGGGAGGGGGGGGGGGGTTGAAGGCACATAAATGTATGAGTTTTGCCAGTCTCTCCCTCCCCTTTGGAGAATCTTTGCCTTTCTCAAGAAGCCTAGAAATAAAATGGTAAATGATTTCTTACATTGACAAAACTTATAAAGAATTTTAACCTTTTGTGGTTTACATCTGAGTGATAATTTTTCAATCCTTGAGTGTTAACATTTTTATTGGATATTTTGTTTTTTGGGGGGACTGTGCCCCCTGTGGCAGTAGGCTTGCTTCCTAGTAACAAAAAGGCAGTAATAACAAGTATAACCCCATAACAAAAATACTTTTAAAAGACTTTTTGTGCAACCAGAAATAAAAACTATTCCAATACATTTGTCTGCTAATTCACAGTCCTAATGATCTAACTTGAAGGACTATAGCCTATAAGCATTGTCTATTATATCAGTTTTCAATTTCCTTATAATTGGCTGTTTTTCAGTTCCATGGCAAAATATGTTCCACACAAAAGAAAATAAATTTATCTTTGTGAGCAGGGTAGATTTGATTGATTGTTACAAAAGATAGACAGTGTCTCCCAAAGTAAGACTTGTTATGATACATTTCAAGGTTGGTCTTTTATACAGTTTTAGGGACACAACAGCCACATCACTGTTTCTCCATTGTCTGATATATATAACTGATAGCACTTTCATGGAAAAGGTATGCAACAGGGGGATTTTCCAGGGGTTACGGGAGCTTTAGGCCTCCACCCAACTGGAAACTAAGGAAATTGGAAACTAAGGAAATGGTATTTGATTTTAAAAAGCAACCATGTGTTTTGCTCCAATCAGGGTTAACGATGAGGTGGTTGAGTTGGTGGGTCACTACAAATATTTAGGAACTATTATCGATTGTAAGCTTACTTTCAAAGATCAGACTGAGGCTATGAGCTCAAAAGCTAACCAAAGATTATACTTCTTAAGGAAACTGAAATATTTTTAAGTTGATAAAACTATTCTTAGACTTTTTTATCAGTCAGTATTAAATACAAAGTGTGCTAACTTTCAGCATCATTGGTATCTATGGACTGCTAAGTAAAGAATCTTCAGGAAAATTGGAAAAGATCGTTAAGGCTGCAAGCCGTGTTATTGGCCATGAAATATGTTTTAAAGCCGTCTATGAACTTTATAGTAATATAGTACAACAGAAAACAGCCAAAATATTAAAAGATACTACTCATCCTCTCTTCCCAAATTATGTTTTCTTTCGCTCAGGCAAAAGGCTTCGTATGCCCAGTTCTAAAAATAACAGGTTCCAATTTTCCTTTATACCTAACTCTATTTCCCTTTTTAACTCGAAAGTTGTTCGGTAATTGTTGGTGGTTTTATACTTTTTATATTTTCAACGTTTTATTCTGTTTTGATTTTGTGGTTGTTTAATTGTTTTTTTGTATGTATCTGCTTTTTGGAGCGTTTTAATATTTTTTATTTTTTTTATATTTGTTTTGTTGCAGGACGCCAAGATTCCACCTGATCCAGGACGAATAAATTTATCTTTATCTTTATCTAATTCTCCCAAGCTCTTCCAACATGGCACAAAAATTTTTTATAGGGTAATATTAATGATATTCATATTAGTCAGAAAATATAGCTTCTTCATTCATGACGTGTGCGGCTCTGTTACTTGCCATTTGGTCAACCCCCTGAAAATAAAACGATATTCCAGGTGTCATATGATCAACGAAGACAATGAATCTGACTTTGCTATCTCCAAAAACACGAAATCAAGACACCAAATCACATGATTTTGTGTTTTCAGAGATAGCAAAGGCACATTTTGTGTCTTCGTTGATCATGTGACACCCGGAATATCGTTTCATTTTACGGGGGTGGACCAAACGGCAAGTAACCGAGCCACGCCCATAATGGTTTCCGTATGCCCAAGATGTCCCTAAAAACATGCCTTGCATATATATCAACATGGTCTCCATGGCAATAAGCTAGTTCGGTAATTCGTTGGGATATGCAAACCGAGCTCACCACATATCGTACAGCATGCCCTCGTTTTCTTCAGTACGTGCATATAACACTATTTTAGTGTCTAGTCAAGTCAAACAAAAAAAGGGATTTCACTGCTACTTTATAGTTGAATAAAATGCAATTTTTGCACCTAAATGACAACTTAGACACAATCCACTGCACTAAACCACACTTGAGATCTCTCCTTATGTTATGAATGGATTATCAAAGAATGATTTCACCAAATTTTCATGTAAACTCAAATTTTGGAATACGTGTTGTAGGTGCTGGGTTGGTTTGTTTATCCCGACGATTTGGAGGATGTGCCCATGTGCGTAGCCATCAAAACGAATTCCTGAACTGGCTTGTTGCAAAACTATGAGGGTTGAGGCTTTAATTCAATTCCTGATATACTACAACCACATGTAAAGAAAAAAAAACACTTCCAGTTGCTTGTCAATCAAATTTCTTGTAACCCTCCCTTTCTAAGAAGTATTATTAAGTAATTGATAATGCAAGTCACTGCTAGAAAATCACACCTACACTTTTTGGTGACAAAAAGGTAAAGTGATACTTACCTTTGCAAAAGGTTTCACTAAGAGACAAAGACCATGTTAAAATCTAAAAGCAATTTATAAAACAGAAGACAATCAAAGACAGCGACGTATAAAGAGGAGCTGTGCATGCAGTCATCAAGCTTAGGGGCTGGGGTGCAGACAAATTCATCAATATTACATAAAAATGACAGTGACTTAAGACAGCCAATTCCAAGTAACATTAATTTTGCAAGACCAAATCAGCAAGTGCTTAATGTCAATTTTTTTCATCTATGTACCCAGAGTTATATCTACTAGTTTCCCTTACAAACTTTAGGGATGGCAGCTGTAAGTTTGATTTTAATGTTTTTAGTTGTTCTGGCAAGTATGTCAGTAGGGTGAATGGTGTAACAAAACCGGACGGTAATGTAGGAATAAAAACACCCAAGTCACTTTGCCAAATTTCTTGACAAAACCACACATATTGTCTTGTCTTTATTTGTCGTTGTTTGTAACTCCAAAAAGTTTTGATTTTATTCATGACAGAAGATCTAAAAGTGGGCAATTTTTGGAGAAATTATTTGAGCTGAACGAATACTTTTCCTCCCTTGGCAATTTCACTGTGATTAACATACAATGATTTCTTCTTTCTCCTCCTGATCCCCCCCCCAAATATTCTTCACATGAATAATACTTTCCTCTGAATGCAATGCTCCAAGAAAGAGATTTGAAAGAAAAGGAGATTCAGAAAGATTTTTGCACCAGTCACAGATCAGACACACCAAATATGCTCTACTACCATTTAGCTGGTCATGGTCCTTTAAGAAACTAAAGTGCTACTATACTAAGAGTCAACCTCACATTTAATAAAAGAGACTTTCTCTACATTTAGAAAACCAACAATGCAGGTCATTGTCTAGTTACCACAAGTCTACTGTCAATTCTACACCATTTCTAAATTTGAAACAAAATTTTTGAGATGAAAACGGCAACATAGCACTACTGAAGCCACAATCACAAGGAACTAAGTAGATACTAGACATCTAAAGACTCAAACAAAGGCAAGAAGTTAAAGGGGGAGGGGAAAGAGGTGGGTTCTGCAGAGAGTCACATCTCATGCATGAAGCTGGGGATGTTTGCATGCTGAGCTCACCCTCTGGTACCACCGTCCATGATTGCCCCCGGAGGGAGCTTACGTTGTTCGCACAAGTCACCCATCCACCCATCATGGCAATCACATCTGTAGCTGTAATCGTTGATTGGATGGCACGATCCATGGCGACATTGGATGTCTATGCAAGGGTTCGGCTGGTCTAACAAAGCACATCCCTCTGTCACTCCTTGTGAGATTAGGCTCTCTGATGGCACTACAGGAGCACCATTAATGCTTGCTTCTCGCATGCAACCTTTAAGGAAGATAGAATAGAGATACCATAAATCATGAATTGTGTAAGGAGATGGAATGTTAGACATTACAGTGAACATTAAACATAGGTTTCGCACACTTCAAACTTGATTTCAACAAGGTAGGGTAGCTAAAATCTACCATAGTTCTGAAGTGAAGTATTCACTGCAAACCACCGACACCCTCCTCCCTTTTTAGAAAAATTTACTTGATGTCCCAGAAACTTTAGACTGCCTCAGACAAATCCCCTATCCATTCAACTGAGACAAAATAGTATTACAAGAAAAATGTTCCAATGTTTGCTGTTAGGATAAAATGAGGATGCATCATAAGAGCCTTTCTCAATCCCCCCCCCCACCTCTCTTCATTCAACTGTCACATGACATATAATACTCAAAGAAAAATGTTTCAATGTTGGCCAAGAGGCTATAAAGAGGACTGACCTCTAAAACTGGATACATTTCTGAGATGCCAATTACTCATGGCTTCCCTTTCATTCTCCACAGGTAACCCACCAAGGAAGAGTGGTGCATCTAAGGAAAGCCGGTCATTTTCTCCATTGTTGGTGACCGTCTCCCACCGTCCATTGTCCACCCTCATGGAAACATTTTGCTGTGCAATAACCAATTGTATGGTGTGGAACTGACCGTCACTCAGCTTCTCCTGGCTAAACATTGTAGCTGTCGGGAAGTTGCCCAGGTCATAGCTTACTCTTATGCGGCCGCGAAACAGTTCTGTCGCAAAATGAACACTTTCGCCGTGGTAAAGCAGAACTCCATTTTCTTCAGTGGTAGAGAAAGCTATGGTGAAATTGACCAAAGAACCCATGTTGGGTGCATCCAATTTCAGGAGGGATTTTCTTTGATTGAACGTCATACTTGTGACTGTTTCACATTTGTCTCCGGAATATCCTGCCCTGCATCGGCATTTGGGCATTTCTGTTTCGTTGTCATAGTAACACAGGCCATGGTTGTGACAAAGATTTTCTTCTTCACAACGGCGGGCATCATTTGCTATAGGATAGACTGCAGGAGATATGGGTGACGTTGTTGACTTTTCACAGAATGAGCCCATGGTTCCAGCTGGGCAACTGCATACAAACTGAGTACGTTCTTGAGTGCAGAATCCCCCATTTTCACATGGAACAGTGCGACAATCGTTGTAACTCTCTGAACAGTTGACACCTCTGATGCCAGGGGGGCAAACACAACTAACAAAACAAGAGAAGATTTAAAATAACAATGTTGTTTTCCTGAATGTTGAACATTTAAAACACATTTCAAGAGGCAGGATATAAAACCAGTCCCCACTTCTGTTTTGTGGGGAAAGGAAAAGAGCAGTCCCCCAAACTTACTTTGAAACAACAGCTAAATCTCACACTTCTCTTTATATTTCTCTTGAAAGTATCTTTTATAATATTTTAGGATTGGCAGAGGAATATGGCACTCTCTATGCTCACTTTTGTTTGGTATTCTTATCCCAGTCAAGACCATAAGCTGTATGCCTAGTAGTAGCTGATGCTCCAAATGTGTCCTTCAAACCCAGTGATGTTAATTTCGAGTGTTGGTCATGGTACTAGTGACCATTTTAAAACAAATATTTAATACTTCCATCGAAGGTGACCATATGATTTACTTACTTTTATTTTATGTGAATGATAAAAATCCACAGGTCTAAACACAGAAATGGTAACCCCCACCTTCCCCCGACCCCCACACCATACCAGTTCAGGAACTGTACACACAACGCAAGATGGTGGGAAAGATCTAGACAGTATTCAGCCTACATCAGCTAAAATGGGTTTTTACTATGACACAATTTCATCAGAAGACCATGCTGTCACATTGTCATGTGCTTGGTGCTCTGCATAAACAATGGACAAGGGAAAACAAGCCAGTGAGCCACAACCGGAAAAAAGGCCGCAGCTGCACAACTTAAAGGTAAAGAGCAGTCCCCCCAAACTTATGTTGAAAAAAAAAGCTAAATAACACAATTTTCATCTTACAGTTTTTCTCTTAAAAGTATCTTTCATTACATTTTATGACTTTATTATTGTATATTCAAGGTAAACAAATCATTTATTTCTGGTAAATTTCATATTTGAAGAGAAAAAACACTGTCACATGACTCCCAACAGCCAATCATGAAACTGGACAGTCTGCTACACTTCTTCAATTTGGGATGACTGCTCCTTCCCTTTAAACTACTTGGTAGAAACTAAGCAATAAAATCTCACGCAACTAATTAACACATTGCCATAATATTTACAAGAATATTGTACGCTTGAAAATTTTAAAGTCTTCAGAATGACCCAGTTGGACTTGTATTCCTGATCTCCTCGTTAAAATTAGTTGAATGCTGTAACAACCACTTTCATTCAGAGTAGTATTGGCTCTAACTATGCACCGTATACAATGCCCCTTAGAATCTGCTTGTTATTGACCAAGCAGATAGGTGTGAAAGTAAAACCTCATATGCAGAGTATCCACCAGATCTGCAAATTCTCTTTGAACTATAGGGTACAACTCAGGGATGGAATTTTACGCGTAGTTTCATAGCAAGTTACCTGTAACTGTCTCCGTTATCGTAGCATACTCCACCATTTTGACATGGATTAACTGAACTCTCACAAAGGTCAACATCGATTTCACAAAAGTCTCCTACAATGAAAGACAAAAAGGAAAAAATAATGATAAAAACAGAACAACTCATGTAACAGATTTACAATGCTCCATCATCCTGAAGTTTAAATTCACTAACACTTCTGATTTAAGAATCTTCCAAGCCCTGGTATTTACCTCCTATTTACATTTGTAACCCTCTCTTTAATACCTGCAGTTATTACCAGCAAATGAAAGAGAGCCCTCCAGTAGATGGTCTACCCAATCTTTCACTTGTTGTGTCAAAGGTCTGACACAGTTTTTCCTGAAGCTAAAATATGGGATCGACAAAAGAATGATGGGACCAACGAAAAACTGATGAACTAATGGAGCAACTAAAGTTACAGAACTACAACAATGTCCCATTATAAATTTTAAATATTTGGGGTTGTTCTTTGTGAAGCTGTTTGCATGCATCACTGCTAAATATAGAACAATGTGCTTTAGGCTAAAAAACTTGACTGTGTTAGATATGAATTTTAAATGATATATCTGCTTTCACATGAGTCTACATGACAAAAGCAAACATTAGACAGACAAGTCCTTTGAAGGCATAATAGGTGATTGCATCATGAAGACAGACATAAAATAGTATTGAATGAAAGACAGCAAAAGTGGACCCCCATCCCCCTCTGAGATATGCATGCACAAATGATATGAGTCAAGGGAGACATTGAAGAGAAGAGACATTTAAAGGCTAAACAATGATGGACTATGCATCAGCATTCGATAACACACAGTTGGAACAATAATGCAAGTAATGCCTCAGGGCGCAGTCTGAGTGCATAAAGAAAGAAAGTGTTTAACCACCATTTAAGTGCATTATCTCAAAAATATGTACAGGTCTAGAATTATTTAACCTACTTCATTTATACACAAAAAAATTTACATTTAAAAGGCCAAACGAATATTATTGAATTTCCTTTATAAATGACCACACATTTCTTTTATAAATGATAACACAGTTCAGAGTACAATGGAGCAGCCTGTACCTAGTGCATGTGTTTATTCATTACCTTGAAGTTATGGCGAGGTAACACACAATCACCTGATCTCCATGACAGTGTTGGAAGAGATGTTGAATAAGTCAGCCAGCTTTCCTTAATTACCCTCCCTTACCCTTCCTTACCCTCCCTTACCCTCATCATCAGTCAACCCCTCCCACCCTCCAATCAATGTTGGTCAGTCCCACAAAACTTCTTGAAATCAATGTTGGTCAGTCCCACAAAACTTCTTGAAAGTCTCCGATTAACAACATTGAATCTGGTAAGGGTGGGCTGTTGTTCAATCTAATTTTGACCTGGATTGTAGGTCCCTTGGGCCAACAGAGGTTGTGGAGATATGACAAAGTATGAAGAACATACAGGGGGAGCCTCAAGGGGGGCGACCTTCTACCTAAGTTTGCATGAAATTGTGAAAAGAGAACAAAAAGAATGAAAAAAAGAAGAAAAGGAACACTCAGTTCATGCTTTGTTCCCCCTATTACCCCCTATCAAAATGCCCTGGTGACACCCCTGTGAAAATATGCTAAACTGAAGTATATTTCAGTGCCAGCACCTACCAGGGTTACAGCTGGCAAATTATCATTGTCTGTTGCATTTTCTGAAACTGTGTTTGTCTAAACTGCATGGTCTGGGAAAGCATTACAGGGGAGGAGATGTCTCCCTTAACTTTTGAAAATGTTTTTTTTATGTTTTGCTTTACCATAATCACCATGAGCACTAAGGAATATAATGAAAAAAAATTGGCACCTTTGTAACCAAAACGACATGTACAGGTGTATGAGTTGACTCCGTCGATGCATGACGCTCCATTCTGGCATTGATTGTCAATACAGTCATCTGTGTTGACCTCACAAAGTTCTCCTTCAAAACCAGCCATGCAATCACACCTTTGATAAACAAAAAATAACAGTAGAGAAGAAAAAAAAAAACTTCATTAGGTAAGCCATTCTATTCACATAATGATGTACATTGTTTGCAGACTACAAGTGGAAAATATATTAGATACACCCTAGTTATGCATTCAATTTCCCAAAAAGTAATTATTTTAAGAGAACTGACATTGGCAGCAGGCCTTATTTCTGGGTCTGCAACATTTCATTCATTCAAACCAGTTTTTGAAAATTTAGAACATTTTCGATCTGGAGTCACCCACCTGAAAGATCCGTGCAAATCAATGCAAGACCCTCCATTGGCACATGGCCAGTCCTCACATTCGTTGACCTCTGCCTCGCAGTTACGACCTTTGAAACCTGGCGAGCAAGTGCACACATATTGTTCAACTGGATCAATCCGACACTCAGCATTGTTTAAACAGGGTAGGGAGATACAAGGGTCACATTTAGCTTGAATAGTAATGTCAGGTTCCTCTGAAAGATAACATAAAAGAAGGAAAGTTCAATAAATGGTTCTTAAAAGGATGCTAGACAGTGCAGTCCCAGGAGCTGTGGACAGACAAGGTAAGGCTTGAGGGGCACAAATTTTTGTAGATGTAGCCTTCCACACTTTGCAGTTTGATGGACAATGAAATAGGGGCTACAATAACTGCAAAAGTGAATTAAAAACCCCTTTCTCTGATTCTTTGTAGTTATAATCAGGACTGGTCAGTTTTTCCCAAACAACATTGAAAAGGAGAGGGTGAGATGGATATAAGGCAATGTACCATTTGCTTTGGAGGGACTTTTATTCATTGTTTTGGCAGCGATTGTAGACTGGGTGCAAGGTTGTATAGTGTTCACCCCTTGAGAATAAGTTAAAATAAAATAACTTGCATATGGAGTATTAACAGACACAATCATGACTGTATAAAACCTACCTGTATATTACAGAATAACAGAAAAGGATGTTGGCCAATTTGAAACTGAAGAGGGTGGGGGGGGGGGGGGGGAGGGTTGTTGAGTTACCTTGCTTTTGGCTGGGTAGATACTGGATGCTACAAAGTTTCCATTCTGAGTAAGTATACCATATGCAAGGTGTTTTAAATCTTTCTGCATTTTTTTTTTTTTTGGAAATCAATTTTACAAAACAGTGGTTCTCCTTTTTTCTCTCTTTTCCAACACCAAAAAGTGTAAAAAGTATGTTATTGTAGGATCCATGTCAAAATAGTCAAGCTGCAGGTCTCTCATCCAAGCTGAAGCAGCTGCAGCCATGCTTTGAAAGAATAAATGTAATAACATATAAATAAATTTCACAATGGCAGACCAGCTTAACCCTGCTATATTGTGATGTGAGTAGCAACAAAGAATGGCTGGAGCAGCTACAGCCATGCTTTGTTACTCTACATATCACAATGGCAGACCAGCTTAACCCTGCTATATTGTGATGTGAGTAGCAACAAAGAATGGCTGAGGCAGCTGCAGCCATGCTTTGTTACTCTACATATCACAATGGCAGACCAGCTTAACCCTGCTATATTGTGATGTGAGTAGCAACAAAGAATGGCTGGAGCAGCTACAGCCATGCTTTGTTACTCTACATATCACAATGGCAGACCAGCTTAACCCTGCTATATTGTGATGTGAGTAGCAACAAAGAATGGCTGGAGCAGCTACAGCCATGCTTTGTTACTCTACATATCACAATGGCAGACCAGCTTAACCCTGCTATATAGTGATGTGAGTAGCAACAAAGAATGGCTGAGGCAGCTGCAACTTAGCTGAGGCAACTGCAGCCTACAGTTTTGATATGGAGCCTTACTGCTACTCACCTATACAGACAAATTTGCGTGAGGGTGCAGTGAGAAGGAGTTTTCCAGCTAAGACATCTGGTTTAGTACAAGATGCGATTCCGGGTTCTTTGAATCCATCCTTCACCCATTCGGAAAGCCACTGCATCTGACAGTCACAGTACAAAGGATTTAACCCTAATGCACTGGGAAAAACAAAACAAGTTGAAGCAGGTAATCATCACCATAAACAGTTCCAATTCCACCAGCTCACTTTCTATTTTCTAGTCCCTCCCACAGCTACGCTGAACTGATCCTTATCTAGACACAATCCTAGTTCATTGCCACAGGGAATACCCTGGTGAGGTTAAGTTAGATGGACTTTAACAGCCCAGTTTCCAACTAACTGGAGAATACATAAGATAAGCATATTTAATAAAAAAACTCTCAGTACATGTTATGTGATATGAACTACTACACATTTTTAGGATTTGATGTCGATCATAGAGCTGTGCTAATTGCAAATTTTGGTAGACTCCGGGCAAAATTGCACTTTAGGGTAATGAATGATTTCCTTCAAAGCTTCCACCTAACATTTTAAATTTTCCATCGTAAATGGCACAGTTTGGCTGAGGAAACAAAGAGTGCAACCCTTCTCAAATTTTTTTCCTTTTAGAAAGTTTCAAGTTGCCTTTGACTTAAAACAATTATACATTTTTCAAAAATTTTCTTTCCCTTGGAATCCATTTAAGCCCCTAGCTCCCACAGTATGATAGTATGTATGGATAAAAGCCTGCATGTATTATTGCCATTTTATTCACAAAGCTCATCTGAGAAGTCCCCTGATTAACACCCTCAAGTGTTTTGCAGGGACAATCAAAATTTGTAAAGTTACAACTTTACCCCAATTGTTGGAGGGGATCTTATAATTAGGTTGAACCTACATGTGAGTGAGAGAGTCCATGTCAGAGAATGATCCTTCTGGTATAGTGGAGATGTTGTTATCGTAAAGAGATCTGTAAAGAAGAAAAGGGTGAAGTTTACTGAGCAAACTATGAAAGAGTCCATTTTGGCAGAACAAATTGAGTCATACAATTAGTTCAATACACTTCTACTTTTTTTAAAAAAAAGGTTAACATCAAACTATACAAGAATCCATTCTTGGTAGGGCAAATAAAGCCATACAATAAAAGGAATATATTTCCACTTTTTTAAAAAAAAAAATAAGTTAACAACCTTACTGTAAATAAACTCAATTTAAATACTCTCTAAAACATAGCTCTAGTAATTTCAGCTGCTGATATTCTGAGAAATACATTTTCAATTTGAATGAAAGTTTCCCCAATTTGTACCTTTATATCAGTTCTTTTTTCACATGTGAAAGTTAAATTTTTGCCTAGAATTTCGCTTAAAGAATGCTTTTTACTTTTAAACCGTTTTCATTATACTCACAGGATCCTAAGATGATGAAGTCCAGTGAAAGTACCAGGTGGAATGCAGCCAATCTGGTTAGCATTGAGGAGCCTGAAATAAAATCAAACAGGCAAAATATGGAGGTTCTTTGTTACAAAAAAAAGAAGTACACTCTACTGTTTCTAACCAGAAGTTTTTCAAACTATATTCACAAATTTCCATTCTGGAGGAGTGACCCACATTTTGTACTCTGTAAGAGACTGTTTATCAC
This sequence comes from Holothuria scabra, assembly GCA_037179385.1. Classification (NCBI taxonomy): domain Eukaryota; kingdom Metazoa; phylum Echinodermata; class Holothuroidea; order Aspidochirotida; family Holothuriidae; genus Holothuria; species Holothuria scabra. The sequence continues at coordinate 18,885,434 of CM074194.1, read as the reverse complement.
TGACGTCACATGACTGTCGGACATCATTTTTGGAGGAAAAGGAAATAGCAGGTGGCATGCTAGCAGCAGACTTTGTCCTGTACATATAGTTGACTTTTTACACACATATCTGATAAGTTTAATATATCAGCTGTATTTATTTAATGGTGTAACTTGCAATGACACATTTTCCTCCAAACAAGCTGACACTTTTTACTCTGTGAGATCATATGCATGAGTCTGTAACCAGTTTTACACCCTGACGAAGTTGGCAGTACCATGGTATAGACGAATGCGATTAGTATCTGTATTTAGTGACTGTAGGCAGCCATGAGTGGGGTCCATCAGCCTTAAATCAACTGTATTTACTGTCTACATCAATTTCAAACACTCAAATTCAGTGAAATTGAGTGAATCAAGATACAATTTAGCATACAACCATTTATGGTACAGGTAACCAATTATGGCCAACTAAAATTAGACCATCACTTGCTGTCCAGATTTGTCTACAATGCCATTGGTTTAGGAGGTACCCCATGCCCCTCTCTTTCTATGCTAGTACCCCAAGTTTGACATGCATTGTGAACTCACTACCCTACTCTACTCATTCAGAGTTGAATGGCTTGGCCCCCAAACCTAAACAGAAACCCTCCAAAAACAGGCTCATCTCTTTCACATAGAAACATTGGAATAAATCAAGATATAATATTAAACATGTAAACATTTTTTAAGAACACTGTTAGCAGAGTTCTTTCAAACCTTTGGGTACAGCTTTGTTCAGTTAGAAATACTTACAAAGTTGACAGACTGGACATGTTAGCAAAAGCATTCTCAGGTAGGATGGAAATGTGATTTCTGCTCAAGTCTCTGTGAAAGAAAATAGAAGAGAAAAGATCAGCAGGGAGGTGCTAATTAGAAATAAGAGACAGAATGGTAACTTTTTAAGTTCAGTATTTTTGCAGCCTGCATAATAGCCAGGTGTTTATCAATTATAATCTGTCCTCTGACACTCCATTCAATGATGCTAATTGATGGGAAACAGTGGTGAGGTCACAACGTGTCCTCCCACAACCCAATTGATGGTGTCATTGGTTAAGATATGCCAATGCTGGTACACACTGTCCTTTTCCCTAACCTTCCTCAGTCCTCTCTCCCATGCCACACTTCCCATTCAAAACCAATTTTATGAAAAATTCAGGTTTTCCATCAGACAACCTCATGACAAATAAGCTTTTCTTGATTTTCTATCTACTGTCTAATTGATAGGGAAAAGCAATAGGTGAGCACTTGTTTTCCATGTCTCTGACACAGAAAACAAACTTTTTTAGGCTCTTTCAAGTTTGGTATTTTAACCCCCCTCTTTCTTTGGTTCAAAGATGAATGATACTACATACCATTGTCTAAATTCCACTTCCTTTAAATTTTTACGACCTTAACTCTAATTGATGTAGTAAAACAAACCTATTACAAATAAAATCTACTTCTCCATCTGACACATTCAAAGAGGTGGCCTTTTTCAGTTGTAGCTGGCATAATCAATCAGTATCTTTGTTTTGACTTTGTGTAAAGCAAAGAGCAAAACCTGATCACCAGCCTGGAGGTGGAGGGGGGGGGGGGGAAGGGCTAAGGGAATGGAGTGCCCTGTTCCCCATTGAAAATTTTTTGAATATTTAATTACCCTCAAATGCAATATGGTGCAAACTTAGACATTATTTGAAGTCAATTTGTTTCAGAATTCAATTGGGGGAGAGAAATGGTCCCCATCCCCCTCCCCTTAAAAGATATAAATAAAACAACTGGATAGCGTCATTATATGATAAAAGTATAAAGTAAGTTTCATTGCTCTTGATCATAAAACTTACAGGGTGTGCAATGATTTCAATCTTTCAAGTCCACTTGGGATGGTGGTTAGCATGTTAGCATCTAGATACCTAAGAACGAAAAAAAAAAGAAAAAGAAGAAATATAAACTTAAAGTAAACAAAAAAGAGGACGCCTACAATCAAGCCTTCACTCACTCTCAGTACATTTCTTTTATGTCAAGCTATTTACTATGAACATTTCCCCTTTAATTAAATCACCCCAATTCCCCTTTAATTAAACAACCCCCAAAATTTGAAAATTAATACCATGTATTAAAGAGGGTTTAAAAGGAAAGAAGGGTACAGCCCAAAAAAGATCACAAGTAACCTGCAGTACACACCCAACAGAAACTACATCTCAACTTAACAGTTTGGGTCACACCAAGCATTGAAATGGAATTCCTTAAGATTATGAGTTTAGCATTAAAACAGTCATCATGCAAATTTCATTGCAGTGGTCACTAATGGCAATAGTTTTTATGAACCTCCAGGTGTGACCATCACTACATTGAAATCCCACAGTAACTATTTTTATGCTAAAATTACCATTTTATTCAATTTCTTGTCATTGCTTGGAGTAATCAGGGCTTGATGGTAAAAAATGTAAAGATAAGCTACTTGCACCATCACAGGAGTGAGTTGTCAATGATAGCACTGAAGATCTGGAATGAATTTGACAAACCTTCAGAGGCACATAATAATAATTCCACACACTGACAACTCTTTGATAAGAACATTCTGTTGTCAATAAACCTTCAATTCAAACCTTCAATCAGAAAAAAAGATTCAGACAATGACCTGAAGTTTGCTTTAATGATAACTCCTTCCCTTTTATAGAGGCAAACCCTCCTGTGAAAATTTCCAACACTTGCTTTAGCCTCACCCACCTTCCTGCAACTTTACCCCATCAACACCATCCCCCACTGGCCTACAGTCTGCTTTTGAGCTGTCTCCCCTTTTTCTAGAGGCAGGTTCTGCCCCCCCCATGAAAATTTCCAACATTTACCCTACTTCCTCACCCTTGTCCCCGTTTTCAGCAATCTTACCCCTTCAACATCATCCAAACACTGACCTGAGGTCTGCTTTTGGGCTATCTCCTTCCATTCTTTAGAAGCAGACCCTCTTATGGAAATTCCCAACACTTACCTTTTACCTCATTCCCCTTCCCCCTTCAGTGCCCTTATCCTTTCAAAATCACCTTCATTTTACAAAAGTATTCCTGAACACTTACAATTCTGTTGCTTCCAGAGGGATATTCTGTGGAGGTACTATGAGTTCCTTTCTGCTACATCTCACAACTGTATTCAGGCAGGCACACTCCCTCGGACAGTCTGGGGCTGGCTCACAACTGCTGAAGTCATCATCTAAGAGAGTGATGGTTAAAAAATATAAGCAATTACAACAAAAAATATGGCTGGTGTACAGTGTTGGTGCTAGGACTCAAAAGTTGTGAAAAAAACTTACCTCTACCACAATTTTTGAGAGAAATTTCAGATAATACAAAAGGAAACTGAAGAAATTTCCTGCAGTAGAATTTTTTATTTTCTTTTTGTTTTTGTTTTCCTCTTGACTTGTGGATTAAAAGCAGGATTCAGCAATTGTGTACCTTAACACCAACATTGCCAGTGTCTTTATATTTTGTCTGGTTAATAACTTTTCCATTACAGAATTTACATACTGGTGTCACCTAGTATCATGTAAAGGAAAACAATAAAATGTGTGTAAGTTAGTCTCATGGAGTTTTACAACCTAGTTTCCAAACAATTGGTTCAACTCGAGTTGGCCACACCCTTTTTTCCAGTTGTGGCACACATACAACAGACTTTGCATTAGTAATCTGACATGCATATCCAATTGGTTGACAAATCAGCCGTTTGAAATCCTTGGTGTCACTTGCAGCAGTACATGTTAATTCCCTTCAAATGAGGGAACACTTCTGCTGTGTGAAGTCACATGCTTAGAGTCTGTACAGTCTGTCCCATTTATTATTCAACTGACTAACAAAAATATCCATCTATTAGTTACAGCTTACAGTTGTAAAAAATTCCTAACAACTTACAGATACATAGTCAGCAGCAAAGATTTGATCATGAATAGAAATAGCAATGCTCAAATTTTGAGAAACAAATTTTTTATGAATTTTCTGGAAATTTCCCCTCATTACTGCAAATGTCCACTTTTTTCTGTGAAAATTCATTTTCTTCTCCCAATTTATTCTTTCGTTACAAAAATATTTGTTGCTGAGTTGTTGACTTTATGTTTATCATCCATTTAAGGAGTTCCAAAATAACTTCCAACTACACACAGCATGAGAAAATACCAACATAACAAATTGATTGAAAACACAATCACTACCACATTCTAAACCCCCACCTACATCCACCACACCTACCCCTCTTTAAGAAATAGCTGCTACATTCCCCAAATTTACTGCTATGCTTCAAAAGATAACTGAAAAATTGTAGACAAGTTCACATTGTTCCAAGATCATTCAAACTTACTGTTACAGGAGAAAAGATCTGCTTGAAGGTCAGCGATGACCCTGTCTCTAACTTGGCTTGGTGCATTACAACGAAGGTTTCCCGTCTCAACTTGCCGTGACTTGAGAAACTCCGGCAGCCATGACAGATGGCAATTACAGTTTAGAGGATTGTTCATAAGGTTCCTTCAAAAGACAAACCAAACAAAATGATAAACTCCAGAGAAACCATGTCTTCTTTACAGTTAGTTAGTTAGTCAGATGAAGTTTTAAGGCTTAGTTTTTAACCAAAGTTAGGCCAGCCATGGCCTTTTCCCAGTTGTGATACACTGGCTTGTTATGAAAAGAATTTCTATCAATTTACACATCAATATCTATGTTACAAAGGCAAAAGTCATCAATGAAAAAAATAATAACAGATGGGATATAAAAACAGAACGTTTGTACATTTTGCATAATACAAAAAGAAAACTCCTTACAGTGTATGCAGACTCCTAAGACTTTCAAAGGCTTGTGGCATGATGGATGTAAGACTGTTATCATACAGAGACCTGTGGAAAGCAACCATTCAAAACAGAAATACAACTAATTATGTCACAATTCAGGAAAATTATAGAACATATCAAAGCTTGGGAATTCACAAAATATGTGTAATAAAATGTGATAATGCTTCCTTTTGTTTTAATAACTGCTTTTTGTCTTTTTGTCGACAAAACTTCCCTAATTTTGCAACTTAGGAAATCAAACCACGAATGTAACATATTAAACCAATGTTATTCTAACAGGACAATTTTATTGCAGGTGATATTTTCCCTCTTCTAATAAATTAATCAACTTATGCAGAGTTGAAACTATCAGCAGTCACTCTAAATTTCATGACTGAGGAAGGCAAAATTTATTACATGATTTGTAAGAGCCATTTGTGAGACAGAATAGTCTACCACACTTATTCGAGTTACAGTGGCTCTAAACCCTACAAACACTGAGAATTGAGACTGGGCATATTGCCCAAGACAAAATGTGAGAGGGGATGAACCTAACAATCATTGGTCAGCAAGCCTAATGACACACTGTTGATGATGTAAACAAATTATTACCTACAAATTGAAAAAGATGTACTCACAAGTCTCGCACTGATTTAAGGCCCACAAAAGTTTCGTTAGTGATGCAAGTCAAACGATTTTCACGCAATATCCTGTTAAGAGAAATCAAATTGGCCATGCTTGAAGCTTTCATACACATGCTGTCAGTCATAGGCAGCCAAATTACAACTTTTTCTGCCAAACATTACCAACTTTTGATCCCAGAATACTAAAACAATATTACCCATGCATGGACATAGAGGGGGATCAGAGGAAGCAACTCCCCCTTCAGGGACAAAATTTTTTTCCTGTTAAAATTTTCTAACATGTTACTAATTCAAACAGGAAAATATCTGCTGATAATTTAATATATGATAGTGATGAAATGAGCAAAACATTGCATCAGAGGGCCGTCAATTACTCCAATTGTCCTCCTCCTCCTCCACGGTCACAAATGTGCTTCCCCTGGTAAATTACTGACTACGTTGCTGCACCCATGCACCATCTTGGCACCTTTTTCTAAATGTTACTGACACTTTAAAAAATCGGTTGAAACCTGCCATGCTGCATGAAAATTACCAAGAAACTTTGCATCAACACAAAAAATATAAATAAAAAGTGCATTGTAATTAAAACTGTCAATCATCAATAAAAAGATTTGCAAACATCAAAGATATCACATCACCAGCAGCTGAAAGTTAACACCATTCAATCAAATACATACAAGATACAAGTTTACTCCTATAAATCCTCTTTCATGTCTAATCTGTGACAGCTTGTAAATAGCAGGAAAATTTCTTTTTTCTTGTGTAATCAGTGCTGCATACAAGTGGATAAAGGTGGCAGTATTTGCAAGAAAAGCAAAGAAGGGAGGGGGTGCTTGGTGGATTTTATTTCTTACGATTACTACTTCTCCAAAATATCCCAACAAGTACAGTGTGGCGGTCTGTTAGAAGTCCTGATTCAGTTTGAAAACAGCAATAGGAGAATACTTAACACCACCCCCAACATCCTGATGACTGGTTTCCTGCTGGTGAGGTGCTTCAAATCCAGCTCCCACACCATCATCCTACCAAAATCATTTAACTGGCCTCTTTGTCTAAAATGTGACAAACCTGTCCATCCTGCATCCTCTACACATGAAATTTTGAGTTCAAGCAGACCTCCCCCCCCCCCTCCCATCTGCTAACAATTTTGGTACATGATATGGCCTACCTATGAGCATTACATGAGAGTACACATCACCTTTTGTATTTCTTTTTTTTTTATTTCATTTTTGTTGCAAATGATTCTTCATTGTCTAGCACTGTATATGTGAAAGTAAATTTTGAACTGCAATGGGTGATATTTCTGGTAAAGGCTAAAGGAAGACAAAGACATTCTTATTGGGACATTTACATTTCCAAAAGGAATCCCTCCTGTGACCTGGCATAATTTCATTATTTTCCACCCCCCCCCCACCTCCTGGTTGATTTTTTCTTACAAATTTTTAACTAGACGAAGGAAAGTTTTAATACCACAAGAAGAAACAAGTGCAGCTGAAATGAAGGTAGTTATTAAGAGTGAGACATGCTTCCAAAGATGGAATTAGAGAATGATGCATTCCAATAATAAAAATGCATTCCAGAGTGAGAAGAATTTTTGACTTTTCAATAATTATATTGAATAGAACCACAGTGTGATTGGACTTTACAATAAAGTTCATTGTGAGTGGAAAAAAAAAACAATCAATTTGACATTCCTTGCATCTGTGGATGAGAGAAAGAAATGGTGAAAGGAGAAGAAATTAATGTGAATACACAAGTGAGATGTTAAGAGCATCACGAGTGTTAACAATCACGGTCAAGCAGAACAGGGTCGAGAAGTTCGAACACGTATAAAGGCATGCCTACACATCCATACAGCAAAGAAAAAAACAACCGAGTACGACAAACAAAATACTCACAAAATTCGCAGATTGTTCAGACCTCGGAATGCCTGGTCCGGTAGTTTGGTCAGCTCGTTACTAGTCAAAAGCCTTGACAAGCAAAAAACAGAGAACACAATGCTACAAATGTAAAACAAAGGGATGGATGGGGGAGGAGAAGGGGTAGGGGATGGGGTAAGGGGAACAAATAACAGCATACTGCAAGCTTGGACCACAGACCATAATGTGATGACAGTGTCCACTGCATTTAGAGGGTAGCCTTGCTGTCTGAGTGTCAAAAAGATGGTATTCTTCTCCAACATAAGCAATCACACACAACAAACGTGGACCATGTTAAAATCAACGTACATACTTCTGTAAGTTGCAATACATATTTCTCATAATTAAAACAGTATGTTAACGGAAGGTCACAAACACACGATAATAAAACTCAAGTAACTTGACATTTAACTGACACCTACTACTCTCACTCATCTTCTAAAAGGCAGTCATTTGTGGCCCTAAAGAAATTACCAATTGGCAAAGTAAACTGAGAATTTCGTCCCTTCCCCCTTCAACCCAAAACAAAGTATGGGGTATGGGGTCCTGAGTGATCTTAAAACAGATCAATGAATTGATTCACCCAGCATGCATCATACCATTTTAAGACACTTTTTTGGGGGGGGGGGTGCCCCATCTTTTCTCCTCCCTCAAACAAACAAAAAGATGTGAAGATATTTAAAAGCATGGCTATTTTCTGTGAGCATTTTACTGTGTGATACTTTTTACAGAGGAAAGAAACAGCATTCACTGAACAGTTACACCCACATATTATGAGGTAACTGCAGTGTTTATAGAGTGTGGCAGTGTTTGCAGAGCATTTCACAGACAAGAAGCTTGCCATGTGCTTTAAAGAAACCACCAACAGGATATGTGCTACTGAACGATTTGTAAGTGTTTTGTTCGTAGCTTGAGTGCACTTCTTTTAACTGGAATATAATAAACCACAATAGTTGCCAATATTAAAATAAAATACAGTTACCACTTACACTTACTCATGCAGTACAAAATATTGGGACAGAGAGGGGATTAGAACACATAGAGCATGCATACATACACCACATAAGATATCAAATATTGTCACTTCAATATTGGTTAAAATTGACATATGCCAGAACTGTTGCAAGCTGGCAGCCTGGTCTCTGGTCTGCAAAATCTCAAACTTTAACAAATCCATCATAAATTATTTGGAAACAGTGACAGCTTAGGCCAAGGCACAGCTAGGAGCCTAGGAACAAACTTACCACTGTAGCAACCAATTCAGTACCTGTGTCCAACTCCAACGCCCACTCCTACATAAATACTCTCAAATTTCTGTTTTTTCCTTGCTTCACTAAAGCATCAAGCTATCCAGTTCCCCTCCCACTCCCATTATATTATTTAACCTCATTAATCAAAGAGGGTTTTAACTTCAAAAAGAGCCTTTCCTTAAATGTCAGTACCCCCCCCCCCATTTTCTTTTTTGCCACACAAAAGCCTCATATTATTCAACCTCATTGGTTGAAGTTTAAGATGGTTTAAATTAAAAAATAACTTTCCTTAAAGGTGCCAAATGAACTTCACATAGCATTCTATTTACATATGCTCCCTATCAACATTAAAATACTCATCTTGTATAATAAGAAGTCTCTGTGGTGATACATTTTGATTCCCAGCATGCATTGTACACCACTACTTCCCACTCTGTCCATTAAAGTATGCACAAGTACGTATCTTGTGAAGGGCATAAGGTGTACTTCAAGCAGAACAATTGCATTGACCTTGACCTATCCTCTCATATCAAAATGTAGCCTATGATATTCACAATTGCCTGGGGTTTTACATATTAACTACAAAAAAAAACTTCATATTTGAACAAATATTATATTGACACACTCACAAAGGGGTAAGGGTTGCTACTAACAGGACCCACAAGTATAAACACCACAAGGACATCATGACATTCATTTGAAAATGTGTTAATCTTTTAATTGCTTAAAGCTGTTGATGTGTCCTGTTTTAAAATATGTCAATTAGTACTTACAATTCCGCTACTGTGCCTGCACCGTCAAATGCTCCTTCCTCAATAGAAGAAATTCTGTTCTCCCTCAAATCTCTGTACAAAAACAGCAGAAGTGATAAATAAATTGTACTGTTTTTGCTTCTATTATTTGCTTCCAAATTTGGAAACGAGGCAAACTTGTGAAATATTGAAGCTACACAACAAACAATGGACAAAAATGAGACAAAGACAATGTTTTTGTTTTAAGCAGATTTTTCCCCTTCTGACGTCTTCAGGTGCTTTGTCCTGTAATCAAGATTATTTCTAAAAATTGGTAAACTTAAATGGATGCAAAGCAAAGCTAAACATAGTGGGAAAGAGATGTGAAAAATACAAGTCTCAATACCATGTTACACTACTTTCTGCATACCATTTTCAGATTTCGCCGCTCTTGAGCTGAAAAGAGTGTACTTCTCAATTGTGATATGTAAGGTTCAAGCTTAGTACCAATAAAAATGTATCATATTTTAGTACTAAGCTACAAAAAACGCATTTGATTGTCCAGAGTGGGTGCAAGTTACAATTGTCATAAACTGATAGGACTTTGACTGTTTGTCACTTTAAATTGTGACCTTTGTAAAATATTTTTGGCAAATCTATACAGAAAGGCCCGCATTATAAAAACAAATGTAATAGATGCTGGTATAAAAATGTCCACAGCTTTTTGGGGAAACTCACAATCTTTTTAATTTTGGCAAGTTGTGAAAGATTCCGTCATTGGAGATTCTTGTCAATTCATTTCCATTCATTCGTCTGAAAGAAAATGAGAGTAAACAAATCAAAGAAGATATGGCTATTGCTGAGTTATTTAGAGATGAGGTGAACACTTCCGTGACTTTTCCAGGATTTCAAAGCATTGTTCTGAATCTTAATACTTTTCTTTCATATCAGTGTTCAAATTTTCTTGGCTTTCCCGGGTTTTTCCATAGAAGTGAAATAGTGAGGACATAATGAGCACTCCAATAATGAGCAATTCCTGTAAACTGATGTTAATGATACACATCAGAGTAAATGCTTCTACATTGATGATGTGTCCCCTCCTACTTTGTTAAATTTTCCTTTGGGGTATTAATTTTTTCACCAAAAAAACTCCTGCTCCTTCCTGCCCTCTTCCTTAAATACACTTCACAATAGATGCTTGTCACAGACACTGAAAATTTTTCGTGGCTTAAGGGATTGCTATTTCAGCCCTTTTGTGGATATCCATGTGGGTCACTGTGGATTCCCAAAACTACCAGGTTTGGGAATCTACAAGCCTCAATACTTACCTCCTATTCACATATGTAATCCCCACCTACCCCCAACTTTCTCTGGTACTAAAACTAATAGCACCGAGAGAGAGGAAGCTCTCGCTCCCCACACAAGGGGAAAGGACGCCCTCTATCACCCTCTTCTTGCTCACCACCCCTTTCTCTCTCTCTGTGCAATTGGTTTTCAAGGATTAGTTGCAGGTAAGTAGGGATTATATATGCAAATAGAAGGGACGATGTAGATTATCTGATCCAGATCTGTATGTGCAGTCACAGCTTTTTATTCTCCATATTTAACTATAAGAAACATTCAAAATGCAATATGCATGGTGGTTGAAACAACGACCAAGAAAGCTCAATTCATGGTCATGGAATAACAAGTTAAGTTAATGGGCAAAAGCAGTCACCACACACCTGTTTTGAAACAACAGCTAAAACTCAAAATTCTCCTCTTAAAGGACCAACTCTCTCACCCCAAACTACACTTTTTGTAGGGGTTTACCAAAATTCTCAATCGGCTCAGCTCTTTCATTGACAGCTAATTTAAACAATGCATACTACCAAAGCTTACATTACACAGCATGAACTGTACTGAGTTTTGATTGTACACATTGAGTCTTTTTTTAATACTCACCCTGAAGCAATAAACTGAAACTGTGTCTGGATGAGGATGAATTTCAGACAATTGTGGGAAGGGCTTAAGTAAGAGGGTAAGGAGAATTGGCACTGTTTGGGGTGAGAGAATTGGGCCTCAAATTCTCTTTAAAAAAGTATATTTCCTGATATTTCATGACTTAGATATTGCATACTCATGGAAAACCAAGCAGCAATTCCAAGAAAATTTCACACTTATAATTAAGGAGGAAAACTTTTGCCACATCACTCTCTAGGGTCACTCATAAGGTAGGACAGTCTACTGTATTGTTCAGATTGGGGTGACTGTACTTTCCCTTCAAAAACTTTCATTTTGTTTTGTTACCACTCACAGCTCAGTTGTATAAGTAGGGATATTTTCTGGGAAAGAGAGCAATTCTCTGTTAGAACAGTCAACTGTTGTTCCATCACAGCTACATTCTTCAGGGCAGTCATGATCTATGAAGCACTCTCCAGCGCGTTCAGTCCTGAAACCCTCAGCACCTGGAAGAGGAAACAAATGAAGTCTTCACACATGCAGAGAAAATCTGGTTCCCCTTTTAACTTTTCAAAGATGACTTATTTAAAAAAATTGCAAACATTTCCAATATGGAAAACTGACCATTTACACAATGTCTTTCTAAATTTTATTAAAAGAATGTTAAAAAGGCAACTAAATGTCAACCTTCAGTCAATACAGTAGTTAGTTTGAATTGAAAAAATATTTGAACATATTCCTAAAATATTTCAGCAGACTACCCTCTTTCAATGGCTCAGTAGGATCAGAATGATTTTGCTTGGGAGAAGGTAAACATTCTTCAGACCAAAACTCTGCGTAAGATATACAAATCTGTAGTTTTGTCCTGTGATCAAAAGCAGATAAGGTGTGATCATTAATATTCTGATTTCAAATATTTTTGCCCCACTGTTTTAATCCCCAGGCAACATTTCAGGGGAAAGGGAGGTCACCAAAAACTCATTTTGAATTTCATTTCATTCATTTCATTTCCTTTGTTTTATCACAACAGTAAATGAACAAGATAACAGATAAGCACATGAGAAGTTAGTAAAGGCAATAGTTGTGAATGAAAGTACTCTTAAAACCCTTTTGGACTTGAGAAACAAAAGCACTCTCAAAGAGAGAGAGAGGACGCAATATAAACAGAGGAGAATATAAACAGAAACAGAATCAACTGCTTATTCTCATTAATTTGCTTATTTCTCCTACAAGTACCTTTCATTAAAATTCAGGACTTAAACATTTCATATTCAAGGTAAAGCAATGAGTTACTCTTCATAAATTTTACAATTCAGAGATAAACATGTTGTCATATGATTCTCAAGAGCCAGTCATAAAATAGGGTAGACTACTGTACTAATTCAATCTGGGTGACTGAACCTCCCTTTCAGTAAAACATGTGGTACTTTTCCACCATTTATGGAAATGTTAAGACCTGATCCTAAATTGCAATAGAGAATATTACTTGTATATATTTTCATCTCAGATTTTCCTAGTAATTTCAAAGTTCCTAAAGGCAAAAGCACAACAAGAAGGCATGCAAACCTTGATGTGGAAAAAATGTTAAGGTCTAAGTACCCAGATGCAACTAGATTGGTCAAAATGTTTTTAAAAACTTACCCCGGCACTTATACTTGACACTTTTAATTTTGGACAACCTCTTATTACTCATTCTTTGGGGTTCTGCACAGCGAGCCCCACTGGTTTCCACGTTGGGATTTGTTGAAATATAATTAGCCAGCCACCTCAGATTACAGTCACAAATTAATGGATTCTCTCCAAGATGTCTGGAGAATAAAAAAATATAAACATGATAACTTAAAATAATTACAACACACATGACTCTTGAAGGGTAAATCTCTTTATCTCAGACAGTTTCAACTCTCCCAATCAAGTTATTTCTAGCCAACTCCACCTCTCCCCCATCCCTACCTACCCCCACAATTGACTTAATCTCTCCCTTCTTCAATTAAAGAGCTAATTTACTGCTTCAGTTTAGGGCCATATCCTATTAAGCATGCAATATCCTAATATGTATTAAAGAGCACACTCTGGCTATCATGTGTAATATGAGCTACTCTGCATCTTTTGAATTTGATGTCAATTTGATGTCGATCAAGAAGCAATCACCAATGGAGAATTCTGGCTCTCTCCAACCAAAAGTGTTCTTGGCATGATGACTCCCCACCTTTAAAGGCCCATTTCTCTCACCCCAAACAGTACCAATTCTCCTTACCTTCTTACTGAAGCCCCTCCCACAATTGTCTGAAATTCATCCTCATCCAGACACAATCTCAGTTTATTGATTCAGGGTGAGTATAGAAAAACTCAATTTGTATTTCAAAGCACTCTCAGTACCCGTTCATGCTCTGTAATATAAGCTTTGGCACTCTGCATTGTTTGAATTAGCTGTCAATCAAAGAGCTGAGCCAATTGAGATTTTCGGTACCCGGGTTCCAAAATTGTAGATTGGGGTAAGAGGCTTGGCCCTTTAAGACAACTGTTTTCTCTGATATTCTACATGAACAGGAATATTCATATTCATATTTTGTCACATTCGAACTTGTCATATCGTCGTCTGACCTGCATCATGATCTGACGCGAGTATGGCACATCAACAATGGCTGTTAATTAGTTTTTGCCTCCGTACAGAAAAAGAAGACTACACCAGCTATGTAATAGCACAGCATAGTGTGTACTCACTGCACTGTACACGTAAAACAAGTGTAACGACAATATGCTTTTCATGCATTCAGCATATATAAAGCCCAACTTTGCATGGAACTATTGTGCTCTCTTTGGTTGTGCAGCATACGGCAACGTTGTTGCTAGCTGGGGGTGGAAAACACCCGACTAGATCTTCGTTTTAGCTCTACCTGGCTCAGGAAAATTGATGAGTCATGGTGGCAACTCCCCAATGCGGATCGTCCTCTAATGTATACTACAGTTACAAAATGGTAGGCAGTTCAAACAGGTTGCAGGATATAACTAGGTTTTCTCAAAGACAAGTTCAGTTTTGTGTGGCTCAAGAAAATTTTTCCCAGGAAACTCTCAATGTTTCAAATGATGCAACAGGTAACTTTTGTAAAGAATATTATTTTAATTTGACAAAGCTATTCCTGAAGTTCATCGGTGATATCCATAGTTTAACATACTGATTCCTATAAATGACGTTTATTCCATTTCAAGCCTCTCAAAGAAATATCCAGATTTCCAAATTCAAAGCTCTAGCATTAAAATGTTCTTGCGCAAAAGAAATTTCTGACAAACACGATGCGAGGCACGTCACTTAAGGCTGATCCTTGTGCTTTTCTATTCCCATCTTCAGGGTTAGATTGAAACAATACGGTAAAAATTCCTTCCCACTGACAACCAAATTTAAAAATTTATCTTCAATTCATGGTCATTTTATGGCATGTCACTTCAATCTTTTATACACTTGAAGCACACTTCATTCTGAAAAGTTACAGGTTCATACACTGTAATACATATAAAAAACATTGACTCTGGTGTATATAATTAGCATCTCAAAGTTTGTGATGGACATAATGTTCCACTAAAAAGTATCAAGTTGCTGACAGCTTGCTGCCAAAGGGATATTTTATCATTTTGCTTCTTCAGATAAAATATGAAACATATGTGTCTTTAACCTAAACATGTGCCACCATCTTAAGAAAGATAGATTTGTAACAAAATGCACAAAGTGGAGAAAAGACTCACGTTAAACAGCAAGCCAAAATTTGTCACTTCTCAAAATTTTCAAAATTTCACTCAATTGCTTCAAAACTTCTTGCATGTTTAGGTCACATCAACTTTGTTTTTGTCACATATGTAACAATATATAATGCGAATGCACAATAAGACACAATATTTTTCAGTGATAAAAATTTTTTTTTTTTTTTGGGGGGGGGGGGGGGGATGTAAAATGGAACTACAAGTGATGCCTGAACCAACTTGGCTCAGCAGGTGGCAACACATGTATCAGGAGTATTAAAAAAGAGCAAAAAGATTGCATTTAAAGGGCAAGAGAAGTCACCCTAACATGAAGTAGGATAGTAGACTGTCCAGTTTCACGATTGGCTGTTTAGAGTCATGCAACAACATCGCTTCCCTTCAAATGTCCAATTTACTGCTTGGATTACCCTGAATATGCAGTATGTATAGCTATTGCTTCCAAATAAGTTTAGGGGACTGCTCTTGACCTTTAACTGACCACTTTTTCACCTATGGTCAGAAAATTCTCAAAATGTCACAAATTATCATTAAATTTCTGGCAAGCAAGTTTTGTCACAGCATGTCCCTATGTCACAGGCAATCCATTCTGTGCAATAATGGGAGATTGATTAGCTCCTGTCTACTGAAAGGTCCAAAAAACATTTCCTCGGAATTTCTTTTGAAACAACAGCCAGATCCTCCAGATTTCTTCTCATTTCTCTTCCAAGAATCTTCCATGATTTTTCAGGACCTAAACATTTATAATTTAACGTCAGTCAATTTGTAAATCTCCTAACTTTCATAATTTAGTGAGAGAAATATTGTCACATGGCTCTCAAGGACCAATCATCAAACATTTCACACTACAATTATACAAATCAGGGTGTCTGCATTTCTTCTTTAAAAGATATTTCTTTGAAATACAAGGGTCTTCTCTGGTTTGTAGATTTCCTTCTACTCTGTTCACTTCTTGACAAGGGCTGTTGTTACATCTGTTAGCGGCCTAAAAAAGAATCGATTGCTTTTCCCCCTAACAGGGCTCCTCTGTCAGTATCTCCTTGAAATTTTGGGGCTTCCTGCTTTATTCTTTTCTTGCCCGGAGGCAGATAGGGTCCCTTCTGTCACCAAATGAACCTTGTCAGAGGAACTGACGGCAATTAGCATCATCCAGTCAGTAAGTGAATGCAAAAAAGGTACATCGTTTGCTGAACAATTGCTCACAGTGGACGTATCAATAGTCAATGAAACCCTTCTTGGCCTTTTCTTGGGTACTTAACATTTGCATGATCTTTTCAAGGCTAGGGTTACAGTGTATTCCGTCCAATCATCTCATTAAGAGATGATACACTACTGATAGGTCCGTTGCCTGTACCATTGTGCAAAATCAATATGTTATTGTTGGGCTACATGAATGGGCCATAAGAAAACGTGTCACAGTATAACCAGTTTTTCGAGGGCACATATCGGAAAAGGTATCATTAGTTCAAAATTAATGGTACCAAAATAGAGCATCTACAAACTGACATTAAGCCAAATCAACAAACAGTGGACATACAATGAATGGAAGCAAACATGCCCTTTAAGCTGTAATCTTATTGCTTCAACATTTAAAGGTAAAGTAACAAGTACAATTATTTGACTTGTGAATGTTTAAGCAGCAATTTCTAGAACTTGCTGCATTACATGTTCATATCAGTAAAGACATAAAATGCAATTCAGTTTAAGAATGAAAAAAGAAACCAATTTCACTAGCTCTCTGACTATCTGAACAGGTAACCATTGCATCCCTTCAAAATCTAATAAAGTTGCAATGACCTATTGAGATTACGCATATAATTTAAAGGGCCAATCCTCTCACCCCAAACTACACTTCTAGTATAGGGTAACACAAACTCTCAATTGGCTCAGCTTTTTGATTGACTGCTAATTCAAACAATGCAGAATACCAAAGCTTATATTACACAGCATGAACTGTTCTGAGAGTGTTTTGATTATACACATTGAGCTTTTCTATACTCACCCTGAAGTGCTATACTGAGATTGTGTCTGAATAAGGGTGAATTTCAGACAACTGTGGGAGGGGCTTAATTAAGAATGTAAGGAGAATTGGTACTGTTTGGGATGAGAAATTTTCATCATCCCAAACAGTTCCAATTCTCCCAACCTACTTACCTCTAGCCCCTCCCACATTTATCTAAAACTCATCTTTATCCAGACACAATCCTAGTTTATTGGCTTGTCCCAGTGGCCATACAAGTCCATAATGTGTAACCAAGACACACTCAGTGCCCATGCTGTGTAATTTAGCTATGATGCATTGTTTGAATGTGATGCCAATCAAAGAGCTGTACCAATTGAGAGTTTTGATGTATGCATACTGAAACTGTAGTTGAGGGTAACGAATGACTGCCTTTAAGCAGGTTTCAGTACAGCATACTTAGAACTGATCACAAGCAGTACCTGTATTACCAATACTCGTGCACTGCAGCACCTTAATAACAATTGTTGTACACTGGATGACTGAATGGAAAAATAGAAAACACGCAACATAGTGATGTCGGTGCATAACGTCTATATCAGCTTTTCCAAGTCAGACTTTGAAAAATTACATTTTTAATATCATGTGACTTCTAAATGCTTGCCATGACTGAAAAAAATCTGGTTCTAACCCCTTTAAAGGTTCATTTAACATAATAGCCCAACCATTTGAATTTTTTTTTTCTTTAGGATTCAGGAACAGCAGGCTCCAACATTCCACAGGGTATGGGGAGGGTCTTCAAGAATGGATGTGTTACATGTTTTTAACATTTTATTTTTCGAGGACACTGTTGCCACAGGATATTAGTGTGAGGTCACCAAAGTTAAAATTTGATCTGCATCGATTAACCTGCCAAAGCAAGTAAGTTCGACTTCAACATTTCACTTTTTAACAAGAGGAATTGAAATTGTATTTGTAAATTTCACTGTATTTCTTATATTTCAAATCCCTTCCACATTTATGCTGAGTTGCATAACACAAACAGCTACATCTCATTTTTCTGTGTAATCATCAGATGGTATGCACACTCCCCATTGACCAGCGACTGAATAGCTCTATGCCAGCCATACTTAAACAAACTGGTTACAAACTGAGCCTGCCCGCTGTGGGCTGGGGTTGTAGAATAAGCCCACAGTATTTCCGGCCTCTTGTAATGGGAGACTAAAGGAAGACCAAATTTGAAATTGAACCACACTGGAAAATAAATTTTAACTCTGCACTTGTTATCAGGTTGACTGACACTATATAACACGTTCGTGTTGGTGTGTTGTTAAATCTCATTTAACTAACAAACTGAGCCCTTAAACTCCAACTTATTCCATGCCTTTACACAGCAAACTTGTAAGTAGCCATTCCAAGTACTCTTTGACGCTAAAAACATTTCCAGGTCATGGAGATTATTCCTTACAATGAGTCCAGCAGCTTACTACCAGGCCACCCTTTTAAAAATTCTACGATCAAATTGTCACTCCCCTGTACCTCAAGTGTTCCTGAGTGGATTAAGCTAGATTTCATGAAGCAGAAATAATCCTCAATGACACCTCTTCACTGACATGACCCCCATTCATGCAGCTATGCTAATCCCCTACCTGAACTATGAGAAGGTTCTATAATCCTTAAACGTCATTATTATCCCATGATCTCTTCTAAAGCTCTTCTTTTCAACTGTGCCAAGGCTTGGTAGGATACCAAAGATTTTATAAATTGTTGTTAGAGAGATTATAGAACTTGGCAGTTTCCCTGAAGTGGTTGCATGGTAAAGATAATTGATGGGAATTTCAACAACTGGTTCAGGAGCAGGATCCCCACTGTCATGTTCTTAGGGAGACATAGCCTCCCAGAGTAATAAGGTTATTCCCATTGAATTCACTTGTGGTTTTAGTATGTATGTCACATACACTTGATTTTCTAACATGACTATCTTGAGTCAAGGGCACAGCAGATGCAGTGGTACAGCTGCAATACCTTCTTCAAATCCAGCCCACCCAAGTGACCCAACATCCTAATCTCTTCCAAAACTCCTCAACATGTTAATCCCTTGTTTCATCTTCCAACTGACCCCTGTCCAAATAGTACTTACAAAGGATTGTGGGATATGTTTTTTTTTTCCTTTTTTCACCGAAAGGAAGAAATTGATTTATTTATTTCCATCTTGAACATACATAAATATATATACAGGACAAGTTGAATAAATACAACATTTACAATTATATACATTATGGGATATGATTTTGAAAAACATCAATTTTGTCCACAGTAAATAAGTATTGGCAAAATCAATTTATCCCAAAACTCATTTCCATGCCCATTGTTTCTAATCACTTTTTGGACAATGGTCTGGGGTTTTGATGCAAAGGTTATTTGTTGAAATACAAACATACATGCAGGATTTATACCAATAATTGTGATAACATCTGTAACCACTATCTTGCCTTTATAGGTGGCATATGTTGCCATGAGGGTGCTTCAATATATATTTAATTAAAGGACAAAAGCAGTCACGCCAACTTGAACTAGACTGTGCTGTTTCATGAATGGCTGTTGCGAGTCATGTGACAACAATTTTTCTTTTCAAATGTGAAATTTACTAGAACCAAATGCTTGGTTCACCTAAATATGCGATTCTGATATTTAGCTGTTGCTTCAAAATAAGTTTTGGGGACTGCTCTTGACCTTTAAACAGCTATATCTATATAGCAAAGGGTTTTCCCCATTCACTTTCTCAGCCTATGTTGTAGATTGTGGGCACTGATGGTGGTCAACTAGAATGTAAGCTACATCTTCTTGGAAGGAGAAAGCCTCTGTAATAATAGGGCTTTGCTGAAGCAAAATTGGAGAGCTTCCTTAACTTCATTCAGCATATAATCTTTGATCACATTTTGTGCAATTTCTACTGTCTTCATTTGAATAAAATGTATTACTCCTATCTGACATCTCATTTGAGACATAGCATTGCATTTCAAACTCTACCTAAAATGTTTTTGTACTGTAACATAACCTGGACCAACTGCATGGTTTTGAGTGGTTAGAACATCTGACTTGCAGACAGGAGGATCGAAGGTCAAGTCCTGGCCAGGTAATACTGAAGACTTTAAAAATGGAACCTACTGCCATTGTGCTTGGTGCTCAGCACAAGTAATGATGAGCACCAAGCAATGGAGTGGGGAAAACAAGCCAGTAAGCCATAAGCAACTGGAAAAAAAGCTGTGCCAGGCTCAGCTTATAAACCAATTAGTTTGAAACTAGGCCATAAAACTCCATCTACTCACTCTGATATAACCTTCACATCTTGCTGACCTTAGTTTTCAAGCAATTAAATTCTTCACAATGACATAAAAACAGGCATTTAGACCAATGTTTTCAACATGTTTTAAACTCATTTTTTCAACAAGGGAAGGAATTACCCTTGCTTGATTTCTCACAAAAGAACTTGTACCTCAATTACACCCTATCTTCATTCAGTTTTAACTAAATTAACCCTCTCTAGTTTTTCCAAGATTGCCAGCAGAATAAGGTGAATTTGGCCCCACTTTTCGTTTATCATAAACTCTTCCACATAAGTGAAAAGTCTCTAAACTCACATTGTAAAAAAAATTTTGAATTTTTTCAAGAGGAGTGCCAGCCAAGAGCTCCAAATCCTGTTTTCATGGAACATGGTGACAACCTTATTATTCTTCAGTTACTTTTTTCCTCATGGTCTAGGACCCCATAAATCCAAGTTAGTACCAAGATAGCTAGTCTGGTACCTCTTAATTACCCTTCTTAGAGATTTGAGGGTCCCGAGGTGACAGGAACAGATTGCAATTTATCCTGAAAGGGTGAAGAGGAGGTCAAGGGGAATTGCCCACCAGAGCTTGAAGGTTTATTTGTAGAAGCTTCCAACAATCCACAAACCAGAGTGCTCTCTCCTCACACCAACTCTGTTTTAAGAGGCCTTGGTTTGTTTATTTTCAAAATGACTTGTGAAAAGACCTGTTTTGTTTGCGGAAGATGACACTCCAAAAAGAATCTTTTCAGAAATATGTCCATGGTGATGATGGGAGTGAGAAAGGGAGCTTAGGTTTGGTGTTAACCAAAGGAGGGAGGCTTCACCACCAATGCATACCACAGCACAGCTGATACCATATATGTATATATATATGTATAGGGCAAATTCTCTCCTCCACAATTTCAAACATTTCTGAAGTTCGGTGGTTAAATTTTGTGGGGTGTTCTGTGGTGGCTTTCTAATCTTTATAGTGCTGAACATCCATGTTGGACTAAAGAAATTTTCATGAGATACTTCAGGAAAGACAACCTCAAACAGTGACAACTGAAGATAGATGAATAGGCTGAATAGCCTCCAGTGACTAGGATTAGTAGGTGTAGTGCACACTGCAGTTTGAGGTTGGCTTACTTCTAGTACATATCAAATTTTAACTGCTAATTGAGGTGTAATTTATAAGTGAAATTCAGTGAAATCCACACCCCTGGCACCATTGTTTAACAGGGCCCTTCCTGACCCTATTTAGTCCCTCCCTGCCTTCCCATGTTATGATCCTTTTTCAACCTGCCCCTCTTTTCTCCCACTCTGCTCTTTGCCCCCACTCTGCTCTTTGCCCCCACTCTGCTCTTTGCCCCCACTCTGCTCTTTTCCCCCACTCTGCCCTTTTCTGAAGTCAAATTCAGAGTGTCATTTTCCAGTTGGGTTTGCCACATAAAGTGTCAGACTGTAATGAGAAGGGCACTGCTGGACTAGATTTGAGTACAACCCTTTGTGCAGTGATAACATTTCAGTAGGGAGCTAAGGGAAGAGTTAGTAAATTCGATGAGAAGAGGGGGGGGGGGGTTGACTACACGCCAACAACATGTTATATAGTGTCAGATAGAAAGGTAAGTATGTATCCAGTGTATGCATCATCAGCATTCAAATACCTTCCTCCCCTTAAGTCACCTCATACTACTACAAGTGAGATCTGGATCTGAAATACCATGGGCATATCCTACAACCCAACAAACAAGGGGATGACTTGCAGAAACTTTTTATCAAAAATGCTTTTTTCATCAAATTGATAGTGAAATGAACAACTAAAGGCCCAATTCTCTCACCCCAAACAGTACCAATTTTCCTAACCTTCTTACTCGAGCCAATTGAAAATTTCTGTAAACCCCTACAAGAACTGTAGTTTGGGGTGAGAGGATTGGCCCTTTAAGGTATTTTGGTAAGATTTACGAACAATAAGCTGATCAGTAGTTACAACCCTGATAATGACTTTCTACACTATTCAGTCAGTGCATAGGTCTCCTAATTGTTGCCATAAGTTCCCACAAGGAGTCACAGGGATTGGAGGATTACCCTCTGACTCCAAACATGGGTATGGGAAGGAGGGCTAATTTTGTTCCAAAGTGAGAGATCATGGTAAGCTGAGATTTAAAAGTCAACTACTTCCCAAATGAAACTGAAATGCAGGGAAATGTAATGAAACTTAGCAATTCTGCTACCTGAGGAAAAGATTTTACTATACCAAAATCACTTTCCTCCCTTTTGGCATTAGTGAAAGGGATCGGAATAAAATAAAAAAAAAAATAAATGCATTACTTGACCTTGTTGTCATAGTACTTACAATGTGTCTAGGCTCCTTAAAGAATCAAAAGTTGTATTAGCCAATGACTGGATTTCATTATCATAGAGTGATCTGCAGGGGGGAAATTTACAAATAGAGGGAAAAAAATGTAAATATAGCATATATGAAGTTGCTTGTAAATTCTCTGTCCCTCCCAATACTGAGGCTTTTATTTACACAATGCTTATGTTCTGAGAAAATGTGGTTGCAATGCATTCACACAGATACTGGGGGCGGAGGGAGGGAAGAAGGGAAACATTCACCATTTCGCAATAAAAATTTCTTGAACTGAAGGATAAAAATGTAGCCTATTATAAGCACTGTAAACCAACTCAACTTTCAACACTTTTTCAGTCAAAGTGGAAGACATACTGCCATTTGAATTGTATCTAGGCTCCTCTGCAAAAGGTGGATGACCCTCCTCCCTGTTAAACTTCTTCCTCAGACTAGAAAAAACGACACTGATTGATGCCCCCCACCCAATTGTTTTTCTTGCTGCAGGCCTACACTGCCGGTTTGTACATAAAGAGACTAAATTCATGCCAGACTTGGCTTTAAAAGCCACATTACTAGCCTACCATTTCCGTGCAATAAATAATCCCTTGAAATGAGAAACAAATCCAGAAGACAGGAGATGGCAGGATAGCTTCAGGAACAAAACAAATCCTATCAATGAACTTAATGTATCCAACACATTAAAATGAGTTTGACCTAACCTCTTCAAGACTGATAGGATGGTTTATCACGTGGACTGTGACAGTTTTTCCAGATACTCTGCAAACTATGGTGTCAAACAGGTGAATTAGTGGAAGTCATTCTTTGAAACCATTAGGAATGTTTTGACAAGAGGATTCATACACATTTCAAGGGAAGCCTAAACGAGCTTAACCCAAAAGGTTGAAACGCTCAATGTGAACCCATCATTCTGTAAAAATTACAACGAGAATCAAACACCTGCGTTCCTGCGAGATCTTCTTTGAAACTGTTTAGTGAATGTTTCACCTCTATTAAATGCATGCTTATATAACAGATATAGCAGACATTTTTAGAGCTTTTAAAGTGCTGTTCGTGTTATTAGGGCCTGGTTGGACTGGTCTGACTTGAAAGCTAATCTATATTAAGGGCAATTTTCTGGCCTCTGTCTCATGCCCCCCTTGGCCTCCATAGATTTAGCAGGGGCCCTTCCGATCCAAGGACAGATGTTACATGTTACCTAGAGATCTCATACTAAAAAGCAGAACTTGAAAAGCAGTTACACTTCACCAAGTTTCAATTCTCCCAACCTGCTTACTTTTAGCCCCTCCCACAACCAAAATTAATAGGCCCACTCATCCAGACAAAATCCGAGTTTAGCCTGAACTACAACAATCCTGAATCATTGCCATTGAAATTACTCCTCTGTAGGTATCTGTAGCATCCATATGTATATCTATAATTAAATGCAAAAATCTTCACAAAAAGGGATCCAAACCTGAGGATAAGCTAGAGTTTGAGGGAATACTTACAACAGTGATAATGAGACCAGATCCTGGAAGAGATTTGTCTGGATGCAGGTGAGATGATTGGCATTGAGGAGAAGAAGAGTTAAAGATGTCAAACCTCTGAAGATGCCCTCAGGAAGTTTATGAATCCTGTTACCATAGAGAACCCTGTGGTAAAATGGTTGACAAATTAGGGTAGAACTCTTTAATATCAATTTCAAATAATGCTACTAAGGATAGGTAAAAAAGGAAGCATGTATCTAAAACATTCCCTATTCCAATTCCCTCACATGGTTTTATCATAAGAAAAGATAACTCCTGGAAAATCTCTGGTAAAAAAAAATTCTAAAATGTGGGTCAGTTTTGTGAGTGCATGCTTTGGGTCAATTGCCTAGTGCTTTGCTATGCTTGAATATTGATGTCAAGGTCCACTCTGTCAGGCCCCAAGTAAGAATGAATTAGAAGGAGCCTGTCGGGATTCCTGTAAAGCTGCAGACTTGCCAAAGGATTACCCCAGGTAAGTATGGACACATACTAGAAGGCGAGGAGGGGAGCTGTAGATAAATGATTTCTATGGCAATACAGTCTATGCTGCAGACTTGCCCAAGGATAACCACAGTTAAGTAGGGCCACAGAATGTAAACAGGAGGTGACAAGGGGCAGATAAATGATTCCTACCATAATCATCACATTACCTCTAGGAAAAGGCCTTTGCATGATTTCACTGTTAGACCTCTGTATGATCCCAATTGACCTTTGATTTACTTTAAGTGTACAACTCTGCTGACCCATGATCTAATACACAATCTGCCCAACTTTTTTAGCATTTGGCTATAAACCCCATGAGTTGAAGGCTTTTGAATAATTTTACAATTTGACCTCCAGATGAATCCAAATGACCTTTAATCCATCTTCAACAGAACACCTTGGATGCTCCACCTACCACTGAATCCTGATCACATTTCACAAAGGTGGCACATATCCCCCCTAAGAGTTGAATTATCTCCATAATTTATATTTGACCTCCCCAAAAGACCTCTAAATAACCTTTGACCTACTTTAAAAAGTTTCAACACTCATGAACTATCACCCACTTAACCCACAGGAGTTGCAAAATTTTGTATAATTACACTGTTTGACCTCTTTTTTGATGCATAAATGACCTTTGACCTACTTCAAAAGTACAAATTTGATGACCACTATCTACATAACACTCCTGCCAAATTTGATAAGATTTGGACACAGCCTCAATCAGTTGAAGGCTTTTGCAGTTTTTTACACTTGGGCCTCTCATGACCCCACATAATCTTTGACCTACTTTCTGTTATCAAACAGCAAAACCTAAGGATAGCAGCCTTTTACCAATGCTGACTGACAGACTGTGCAGACGAATTGACATGACAGTAGTTAAACCAGTTGAGCTAGCCAGAAAGTCCAAAGACTAAGTGATTCCTTACCAATGAGAAAATTGGATAAATTTTGCAGCTAGTTTCCATTAGCCATGATATTCCATATATTAGTATTACATGCAAAAATAAAACTGAAAAAAAAAAAAAAAAATCCCACATAGTTCACATAACCATGTACTTTTTTGATAACCTTCGAGAAGCATATCGCTGAATAATGTCTTGAATAGCCATATTTTGTCCATGAACTATTCTCAAGATTGCAAATTCATGTATTTCACTTTTCTGAAGTACTTAACACCTTAGACCTGAGCTCGTACTATAGATACATTCAATTCAAGGTTTGACACACTCTCTGCTACCAACCAGACAGCAGGCCTTGAAAATCTGACAGCTGATTTTTTTCGTACCAGATTCACTTTGAAATCTGTATTTATGAATAATTAACTAGGCCTCTGTATACTGAGAGGCTATTAAAGCAAATTTCAATGCAAACCTATCACTACTTAACATAAAGTGCTTTTTCCACTGAATAAATGCAAGTAATAGCAGTTTGACAGTTTTTGAAATGCTGTGTGTATAAATTGCAGTGTTGACAAATGACTCCTGCATTCTAGATTAAAGGGAAAAAATGGTTGCCCCAAACTTGTTTTGACACAACCGCTAATTTTGCTAAATCTCACAAGTTTGTTTTTATTTCACTTCCAAGTATCTTTCATGACTTAAAGGGGCTCCCTGAGTTAATATGGATAGCTTGATAAGACTGTAAAAGGATTACTACCATGTGAAAATGTCTATAGTTAGCATAATAAGTCCAGTTTCATATCCAATTGGTAGGAGAAAGTTAAAATTTAGAATTTTGGGCTGTCCTGACTTGTAACAGTTTTGTGTATAATTTGACAAAGTGTCTGGTCATGAATTTTTGAAAACCAAATTGAACCATTAATTACTCACTCATCAAACCATTAATTGTATGAAGAATATGGGGATTGTCTAACTTGACTATTTGTCAATGGCACGTGAAGAAAACTTAATAGACGTGTAAAAGTTGTTGAATTTCATGAACCAACTCAATGAGCTGCTTTAAATATTGCATATTCACTCAAACTACATTCCTAAATTGAAAAATATTGTCACATGATTCTCAAGAGCCAGTCATGAAATGCTACAAAAAATTCAATTGTGACTATTTTCTAGGTTTTCAATGCTTTGCACGTCAATCACCAGACTATGTCAGTTTCATGTCACCAGTCCCGAAATATCATGGAAGACACTTTCAACTGAAATGATGTAAAATTTGGGAGTGTCAGGAGTTTTTTTGTTTTTGTTTTTTTTTGTTTTTTTGTTTTTGTTTTTTTTTTTTCTTAAAGAAGTTTAGGACAACTGCTTGTGCCTTAAAAAAAAAAAAAACCGAAAAGCAACTTACAAAGAATTCAAGTTTCTGAGACCCAAAAATGCATCAGGAGAAATGCTTTCAATCTGGTTATTACTCAAATCTCTGAAAGGAAAATAGAAATGAAGTTACTAAATTCCAAACAAATATTGTAAATCCTGTAAAGCACCATAATATAATGATAACAAGGGTTGCAGCTATGGTGGGCAGCAAGCAGTAGTCATATCTAACACTCAATAAACCAGGCTGGGCACTCCAGGCAAATGGTTCCCCTTACCCAACCACATGCTGAGACCTAAAGTTAGCCCAAATTTATTCACAAATGTAACATGAGGTTTACCTAACACTCAATACAAAAGTTTGGCACCAACTTGGTACTTACTCCAGGCTAACACTTCTCCCAATGCCACCAAGGATCTGTCTACCGAGACATAAAACTCAAATTTACTCCCAAATCTAAGATGCAGGAAAAATGAAAAATTACTGTTTTAAAAATGGGGTGACCAGAAACACTTTATTTTATGCTCGTACTCATGGCAACATAAGCTATGAGTCTGGTAGGTACTCACAATCTTAATAATTTCTTATACTGGCTGAATGCTCTGGCTCCAATGCTTTTGATCTGATTCTGCTCCAGGCGTCTGTAAAAAAAAAGAAAAACGTAATATTGTGTTACTACTGATGGACTGATATTTTCAGTCACAAATGAGTTCTGCGAGCCTTGAGTTTTAGATTTTCCAGGTGTGCTACAAATCACACTCCTTGGGAAATTAAGGAGTGTGATAGGTCTGCTGTTTTATCACACTGCAATATATTTTATATATACATGATCTAACATTCTTCATTTAGACATGACAAAAATCACACTCCTAAAAGTGATTTGAGGTCAGTGATAGTGTGAAATCATACTCACATGCCTCAAAATTCAAGGCCTAGATCTGTTGAATAAGGGCATGGGTTCTGAATATACAACTGAAACTCTAATCACAGGGAAAAGAGTCAATGTGTTTGTATCCATCAGCCGATGAGTTTACTTCTAAATAGAGATTTCCGAGTTATTCGAAACATTCCCAAACAAAGAAGAAGACCCACAGAATCAAATCATTGAGTAACAGTTCATAATAATCCACAGTTTTGATACAGCTAGAAAACTAACAGTCAGCTGTGTCAGCAGTTGCTAAAAGGCCCTCATAAATTTTGGAATATTGAGTCTCTTGTTGTATCAAGTCACTTTTTCAGTCTACCAGCAACACCTACTTGAAAAAGAGGTTTATGGGCCCCTCCATTTATTAATTTGCTGATAGGGCCTTTTCCTTAAATCTGCCCCTAGCTTGATGCTACTTACATTTGTACTTTGTTTACTGAGGTAGATTTTAACATGCATGTAATAGAACTAAAGATGCACGAGAGAAAAAAACCCCACACTTTTCTAAAGCAACATGTCAAAATCGCCAAGCTGCAGCAGCTCCCTCAGCCACACTGTAGCATCTGCAATCATGACAATAGCAGACGAGCTTAATCCTGTTATTGTAATGTATGAAGTGATAAAGCATAGCTGAGGCAGCTGCAGCCTACAGTTTTAACATGGTGCCTAAATGAGAGGCAGGCTGTCAAATCAGGAGGGGTCAGAAGGAGTTGGAATCAATTGTTGTTAGGGGTTTATGGGGGGGGGGGGGAGAATGTACAGAACCACTTTCAGAGACAAATTTAGTTTTGAAGTGCAATCATGCACTCTGTTTTCAAAGAAAGATTAAGATCAGGATTCTTTGGAAAAATTTTGCAGATTTTTAGAAATTTCTGAGACAAAAGCATTTCTCACCCTTGTAAGTTCTGAACTTTCTCCCCTTATACTAATCAGGGTTGATGTTTGTTTAAAAAAAAAGTCCAGACTTTGTTCTTTAAATCAAATAAACCGATTGAAATCATTGTCTTTTTCTTAATTGAAATCAAGAATAATCGTGTTTTTAATTGAACTGATTTTATTCAAATAGATCAAACAACCCTAATATAAATGTTTGCTATTATTTTATTTGAAAACTCAAAGAAACTGTACCCTCATCTTCTCCTTATAATGAGAACATTTTTATTACAACACCAACCTGAAATTTTGGTGAAAAACTTTTAAGTACCAAACTTCACAGAACATTCCAATACCACCTTTCAACAGTATCAATATGCAAAATTACAACAGATTCTTTTGAAATGGTGGAACTTGCAAAGTGGAATAAACCCCTCTTGTGTTTCTCAAAAGAAAGTGATGAATGTAGACCAGTTAGATGTCAATGAACCTTGCAAGTATTTTGATTATCAAACAAACACACAAAAAAGAAAAGAAAATAAGTAAAGATATTAAAAAAAAAAACATGGTTTGTAGTGACAGGTATCCGCATGTTATGCCTAGATCATCACTTCATGTTTTAGGGAGGCTGGCCTTTTGCAGCCACTCTCAGTCGGTTTATAATTCAATCATTGCCCAATTACTGATCATTTTATCTGACAAACCATTTGGGAGAGACACAGAGGACAAAGACACAATTCACATGGTGCCTTATGTGATGTGAAGTATTTGGTGATAGAAACGATTGAGGTAATTTCAAATTATCCATCTGTTGTAGCCCTTCAGTATGTAGCCTTCAGACAATGATGATATCTCTCTAATTTAGCATTTTCTCTCTAATTTAGCATTTCTTTGAAAGAACTCTGTATGAAGACAGGACAGATGATTTACTACATGTCTTTGGTGCAAAATAGGCAGTTGCCACCACTGTCATTTTCATGGTGCATGCACGATAGAATGCATATTTATAATAAATCGGGGTGAATGGCATATTCCCCCTCCCCACACAAGCAAATAGACAAAAAGAAAGCTTCCCCCTCCCTCCCCTCCCCCCATAACTGGAAAATTTTTAGGCCTATATTTCCATATTTCCCAGCCAGAAATGCAAAAAAATTCCCAGAGTTCTCTCCATATTTTCATGTTCCCCAAAAGGAGCCCTCCAATCAAAATTTTGATCCAGCTACCCAAATTTAGAGCACAGAAACTTCCAGCTTAAGGACTTTTTCTACCTATGCTCCCACCAGTTTTCACTTCTCTTTCCCTCTGCCTCACCATTCCTTCCTTGCGTTATGAGGTTACAGGAAAATGTTAATTAAGACAGAGATTTGTATTACATGGAAGCAGTTCCTGTAAACCACAAAATGAATTCATGGGGTAATTGGAAATTAATGCACCTTTCATACTCCTAAAGGGAAAGCAATTCTTCCATTTGAAGTAAAAGACTTCTACAAAGAGGACACAAATTATGAGCTCTAGATATTATATGCCTACTGCTGTTTTATGTTTTCCACATGCACCCTTTTGAACCCCTCTTCTTTCCTCCTCCCACCCCCCCTCCTTTCAGAGGACACACCTCAAAAGAGACATACTTTTGAAATTTTCCATAAAAAAAAACATCAGCTGGCAGTTACATTTAGAAATGTACTGGATAATGACTATAGCCCCCTGTTCCACTTCTCAGTGGTCCCTCTTTCACCGGTCAACTGTGTCATTAGTTTCCTGTTTCATTGGACATTCAGATTTCCAGGAAGTTGTATCCCATAACCTTTACTTCAAAATGTAACCCTATTCCCTATCTCCAATCCTAACCCATAACACTAGCCCAACCCTTGCCCCTAATCCCTATGAGTTGGGAGACCAATGAGATGGACAACTAATAAAACAGGATAATGAAAAGGGATACTACTGAAACAGGACTCAGAAGTGAGGGGACTAATGATATGATTCAAGCTAATTGGGGGACCAATGAGAGACGGGGGACCAATGAGACAAGGGATAAGAGAGTGAACCCTTACTGTCCTGATTCTCATCAGTACTAAAGCTACCAACTTCTGAACAACACAAGTTGTACATTGTACTACCTTCCAACATATAATTCTACTCCTTGAGTGCAAAACCATTCACTTTATTACACTCATTTATGGCATAATTTATTAAGAATTCCTACAGTGTTTATATGATCTTTTCCCTTGGAGACAAAATGTGTCCACATCCCTCATCAATGGAGTAAAGATGCAGGTGAAATTTTGAGGCTTACTCCCCCTCCTAGTAGTCATGTGTCTTGTAGACTGATTCACTCAAAGTTTTCTTCAAACTGGCTTTCTCCTCTACTGGTCACAATTCATGATCAAATAAATTTTTTATTTAGCCAGGATAACACCACTTACAGGTACTAAAACTTTACGAGGGGCATACTTAAACCACACACTGCCATCCTTTTGTTCAGGAACATCACTCTGGTTGTAAAATCTTCTTATGTAAGCAAGAACGTGTCTCCATACCTCCATACATGACTCAAGGAGCTGCTGCGTTCCACATAAAACAGCTAGTTAAATTCAAGTATAAATTCCTAGAATATGGCATCATCTCGACCTGTGAAAGTGGCACTACAAAAGGATGGGCATGCAGCTATACATGAGTCTGCTAATACGCAAGCAATACGAGGAATGACCCTCACTCAAAGTGTGTATTACTACAAAATAGTCACCCCAAGTTGAAGTACCGTAGTACACTGTCCTGTTTCACGAATTTTTTTCTTGGCAAATGGGAAATTTACTAGGAGTTACTGTTCCAATTTACCTTGAATATGCAATATTGAAGTCCTAGAATATTATGAATGATGCTTTGAAGAGAAATAGATTTGGGGTGACTGCTCTTGCCCTTGAAAATCCTTATCTCTGGATTAAATACCAAAAGACTTTAGTTGGTGCTCCCCCTATACCGTTGTGCTTGATGCTCAACATAAGCAATGGAGTAAGGAAAACAAGCCAGTGAGCCACAACTGGAAAAAAGGCCGTGGCCGGCTCGACTTGAACCAATGGGTTGGAAACCAGGCCGTAAAACTCCATCTAACCTAACCCACTTAGAGTTTACAGCTTATCAGCTCTATCATATTTCACTTTTTACAAAGTCTACAAAAGTGTTGGAGTGACTTTTTTCTGTAGGTGTTATTATCAAGTAAAATCCTGATATTCCACACAGAGTTCAGAATATTAGACTGTTTAGTGGTATTAAAGTGATTTATTAAGTGTTTTTTTCATCAGTATGGAGAGGAGACCTACACATTAATATTCTATTGATGTTATGTAAAACAAATGGTACTGATATTTGAAAATTCAATTTTGTATACCATCATACATGCAAGTTTGATACCAGCATTTCAGAAATGAGCAAAAAAAAATATTTAGGATATTCAAAAGAAAGTCACTTACTCAACATGAAGGTTACAGGCATAGGCAGTCCACACCCACCCCCCTCCTCCAATTTTTTGACACTACAGCTAAAACTCACAAATTTATTATTTCCCCCTTCCTAAATCTCACAAATTCATTACTTCTCCCCTGGTAAATCTCACAAATTCTTTATTTCTCCCCCAGATATCTCATTTTTCCCAGAAAAATATCTCTCAGGTTGAATATCACACATTCAGTTCAATTTACACCAAATGGGTTATTCTTCATAAAGTTCACAAATCAGTGATAAAAATATTGTCACATGATTCTAAAGAGCCATTCAGGAAATAGGGTAGACAACTACACTTATCTTAAAGGGCAGGAGCAGTCATCCAAATTTGACGTAGTATAATAGTAGACTGTCCTGTTTCATGATTGGCTCTTGAAAGTCAACATTTTTTTTTCTCTCAAATGTGAAATTAACTGCTTGGTCTACCTTAAATATGCAATCCTGAGGTCACAAAAATTGAGATATTTGACTGTGGCTTCAAAATGAGTTCGGTGGGACTGCTCTTGACCTTTAACTGGGGAAGTGGACTTTCCCTTTAAACTATCCACAAAGTTCAGAGTTGTATTTGAAACACAAAAGGGTTAGTTCAGACTGTCATCATTTGTGTGTTCAGCTCCAGGAAGCACACCCCACACATCATTTTTGTGTAAAAGCCTTGTAAGATAGGACCAGGGCCGGATTAACCCCATGGCAGACATGGCAGAACCGGCATATGCCGGGGGCCCAACAGGGCCCTGCTATAGAAAGTGCCGGGGGCCCCACACAACGTTAAACCTGCCCTTGTTGGAACCTTTGAAAGGCAAAATGCTTTCACCCCAACTTGGATTTAGTCCTGTCCCACTTTATTTCATGAATGGCTCCTTTGAAATCATGTGACCACATTTTTTTCTTCACTGAAATACGAAATTTTCAGGGAGTTACTGCTTGGTTTATCTTGAATATGCAAGATGTTTTAACCCCTCAAATATCTACCTATCTTGATACTTCGAAGGGAAATGAGCACAAATTTGTGGAAATTAGCCATTGTTTCAAAATAATTTGGATCAACTGTTTATGCATTATAACCACTGGATCTATGATGACAGAGAGGGACTATTGAAATAAAGAAATTCACACCACCTCATCAGTAACAACAAGGGATATACCAGGGAGCTGCCAGGATATACCACAGACACTTGGATAAGTGAGCTCTAATGATAATTCCCTCTATGATTCATACCCCAAAGTATTGGAAATGTTGATAGCAGTACAGTAACATGATGCAACAAATACCTATATGGCTCTATTAGTACCATGTGTCTAACACTTCTCATTAATTTAAATCTAAGAAAGGACCAAAACAGAGCGGAAAACCACCATCTTGAGATAAGATCATGGTTCCAGGCTAGTGACCTTTACTTTTCTTGACAGGTCAAAAGGATTTAAACTTTTGAGACCATGTCACCCTTCTCTGCTTACAGAATAAGGACCCTTTCTTTGCCCAAGGGTGCCAGCACCCCTACAGGTTCAAGACAAGATCACGGCATGGGTTGATGGTCGGCTGCCGGACACATCAAAGCATGTCTGGTCTTGGTAGTCTTGAATTTTATGTTATTATGTTTTGAAATGGATGAGATAATTTCTAAGCCTTCAGGCAGGTATCTTGCTTTTTGTGTGTATGTCCTGGTATATAACACCTGAACCCATGGTGAGACCATTGTAAATGTGGACAGAGTAAAGGTCAAAGGTCCTTGTTAAAAAATTGCTGTCCCCAATGGACAAGTTAGTTGTCATCACAGGACTTTCTTATCATATCAATAACTGGGATTTGATATTACCCAAGCGGCCAATAGTCAATGTGAATGAATGCAGATGGATTATGAACAGAAAACCAATAAGATTGCAGTATGTAAGAAAGCTTTAAAACTCTATGAAACCAGCACTCTCGCTAGATTGTCACTTGGGCCCAAAAGGATCTCTGGAATGTACTAAAACATTTCAGAGAAACAGAAAAGACAAAAGACAAACAGAATACATAATTAATCATTCTTGTCAAAGCTTTAGGACAAATCAATCATTAGACAGACATATAGCCACACAAGGGTCATCTAAATTTTTCATTTGACAAAACACAGGTATCAGAGAAAAGTAATTCTGTCTGTATGTTTGAATTCCTTGAGCAGCAGTGCAATACATGAAGGAGAACACACTGAAGAATCTTACCAAAGCTGATACCTATATAGAGTACAACATGTAGAGCTCTATGCATATCAGCAAACTCCTTTATCTTAGCTCCTCCCTTTTCCATTTCAGTGAAAGTAATATTTACACTGATCTGTGGAACTGGTAAAACCAGACGGACCTAGACATAGCATAGCATTGACATCATGTTGGGCCAATGTCAGCAACTCCAGGCAACAGGTGAGTTAACATTGGCCCAGCATAATGCCAATGTTATGTGCTATCATGGTGGGGGAGGGAAACTCCCTCCTTCAATATCCCCCTACTTAGCCCCCCGACATGAGATGACAGAGGTGGCTGTGTATCTATTCCCTTTTCCCTTCCCCCATACACAAACCTCTGAAAATCTGGCTACATCACTCTCTGTCCATACAATTATTTGAACCTAGTATATGCCTTAAAACAATCTCTCTCATTAGGTACTTATTTCCCTACATAAACCAGAAAGCTGCCACCTTACTGACAAAACCAGGCACAGACGGCATTTCCTTTCAGCAAAAGAAAAAATGCATGAATATAGATCAAATCCTTTAAAAAACTGCAAGACACAAACATTTCAATTTACTTTTGTTAAAAATGCCACAAACCTGCATGTTTTATACCAGGTTATTTGAAGGAAACTTGAATGAAGAACTTATGGAGAATATCTTACACCTATTCTATTTCCAAACCCCATACCACTCCACAACATTCCTTACGAATGCAGAAACGATGTAAACTTCTGAAGCAATGCCTACTCTTTTCCATGTTACAACCATCATCAGTAGGGATGTTGTCAAAGTACCTTATAAACAAACTTGACATAATTTGTCATCATAATAAATAAACTGCAAATATTTCAACTACAGAAGGTATCTAAACATCACTTTTTAGCCTTAGGCAGTAAAAATAAACATAACTGCTGACTGTAAATTTTACGATGCCAAATGAGGAATGGGTTATGGCCCTGTTTTTAAACTATCATGCCATTCAGAGAACATGAACTAAAAGAGGAGATATAACATTTTATCATTTTTTGTGACAAATAGGACCACTTCAATGTGTCAAAAGTTAACCAGATGTCAGGGGGGGGACATAATTTTTTCTTCGTGTTAAGATTAAATAAACACTTTAACATGAACAGAAGAGATAAATAATGCCAAAAACTTGAAGTTAAAAGCAATATTTATTTCTTTGAAAAGAAAAAAACAATTTTGAAAGTTGTTAGACTAGAATGTCAAAAGTGGGGTGGTAATATCACATGAGATGAATAGTTAAAGTTAGTTACATAAGGTTTAATGACACACCAACAGGAATGTGTTATATAGTGTAATAATGTTCAAATACTGTTCAAGTCCTTCTCTTTAGTCACCTCTTATGACAGGCAGGGAATACCGTGAGCATATTCTACAACCCCCAGCCCATGGGGGGAAATGGGATGAAACATGCCAATTCTTCAATATGTTTTCCTAGTTTGGTTACAAAGACTTTGCTGTCCTCTCTTCTATCTTTCTTCATCACATCTGAAGTATATTATGTAAAGCAGTCACCTCAATTTATCTGAATGACCAGATTAAAGGTAAAGAGCAGTCCCCCAAAACTTATTTTGAAGTAAAACCTAAATATCATAATTTTCCCCTTCTTTCTCTTCAAAGTATCCTTCATCATGTTTTATAAGTTCAATACTGTATATTCAATGTAAAACAAGCAGTTACTCCTAGTAATTTCACATTTGAAGAGAAAAATTGTTGCCACATGACTCTCAACAGCCAATCATGTAACACGATAGTCTACTACACAACTTCAAGTTGGGGTGACTGCTCTTGCCCTTTAAATCTTAAAAATTTTCTCATACTTCATACACTACAACTCAAGTTGATGAGAAAATGCAATCATCCCAACCAGAATAACATACACTCAACCACAAGCAGGAAGCCTGGGGAGGGGGCATTGAAACAACCCCACATAACCTAAGTTTGGGGGAAAATTATGGCAAAAATTTGGAAAAAACATGGTCACTGCAAACTTTAATTTGCTTGAGAGACAAATTATGCATCATTTCAAATTACAAGAACCTCAAAAACTGATTTTCTTTTTTCTTGAAAGGAAGGGGAAGGGGGATAACCCTCCCCCCCCAAATCACAATCGAAAAACCTTCCCAAGGCAAAATCCTGACATTGAGCCTTCCCTGTCATCCCAAATCACATGATTTTTTTATACACTAGACATATCCTACTGTTTATATGTTCATTAAAGGTAAATGCAATCACAGAGTTATACTTCTCCATTCAAGATTTGAGTAAGTTCAAATGGCCACTTTGCAACAAAAAAAGTGCCCCACATTTGTCTCTCTTAACTTTGCCAATTTCAACCAACAAAAAGTTCAGTACCAAGAAAGTACAATTACTTCTTTCTGTAATCTGATACACCATTTACGCATTTACCGTTCTGCCTTTCAACTTGGAAATAATAAAATAATGAGCTCCCTTCTGTCCATATAAACATCATTTGGCTTTAACCTTGGGCAACATATGGAGAATCAGTAATTTTGTTTTGGACAGGATGAAAATATTTCCAACAAAGAGAAGGAACAAAAATATCAAAATGATTCCCCTAATTTGCTGGGAGGATTTCAGCTCACAGATGACAGTAACAATACTGTGTAACACTACATGTGTCCACGAATTGTGCTCTTAATCATGAAAATACTTGCATCTGTAAGCAATTTTGAAGGCAACAAACTGTCTGCAAAGCCTAATGTTTACAACTTTTTAATATTAAAGACTTTCCTCTGCTCTGGAGTGTACAAGTCAGAAAGCATTTTAAACTAATAGCTTGCATCTATAGCTACTCAGGAAAAATGAAAGTTTGCAAAACCCTTAAAAATTATGCAAGATACACAAGAATATATATTCATAGTGCGCTGGGGAAATGTTTTGACAAAGAGCCCCCGAAGGATGCATGAATTTTATCTTGCTTTCGACTAACTCTACTGATATTTGCTAATCTTCTGAAAGCATTTCAGCAATGCCTTTTTCAGTTTTTGAGAAACCTTACTCTATACGCAATCCCACTCATGGGTATCTAACTGTCACTAACAGCTTTAATTATCTAATGGATTTGACCTTAGCGATCAAAACGTTGAGCTGTTGACATAGTACAAAACTACCCATATTATGTACGAAATAGCAATGTTTAGTAAAATTCAAATTTCTTAAGAAATATTTCAAACCCACAAATATTTCAATAATTTTCCTTGATGGTACCTGTTATGTTAGGCCTATGTTTTTCAGGTGTAGAAGGCATTGATATATACCCCCTCAAGTCTATCATGTAATATGACCCCTACTTTAACGCCAATATAGTAATTGATCTGTTTGTGTGCCATACTGTGGTGGCTGAAACAACAGTTTGATGGACAGATGACCAGTAAATGATTCATATGCCAAGGTCCATTGTGTATGATGGTATTATCACTTAGCAAAAGTTAAAATATTTTATTGTATACAGTACTGAGAAAGTATGTCGATGAACTTCAAACAACAACAAACAACTGGGTATGAATAAAACGTTGTTTCCTTTGGAATTTTATATAGGTGGATGAATGAAACTGCCAGTGAACTTTTGAGGAATCCTTGTTTTGTTGTAAAGTTACTCTGGGTTGACCTTCGTAAGTGATTTCCATGCAGAAGTCTTGAATAGGATTATTATTGAACAGTTCAACACATCTGCACAACCCTAGTACTATTTATGATCATCTCCCTGTTACAACCAAGCACCTAGGTACTGGGCTCTCATGTGATGTCAACACATTTTAAAGGCCAAATTCTCTCACCCCAAACTACATTTTTCATAGTAGTCCACAGAAATTATCAATTGACTCAGCTCTTTAAGGGCATATTTTCATCATCCCAAACAGTTCCAATTCTCCCAACCTACTTACTTCTAGCCCCTCCCACAGTTATCTAAAACTCATCTTTATCCAGACATAATCCTTGTTTATTGCTTCATGGCTTGTCCCAGTGGCCATACAAGTCCACAATGTGTAATCAAGACACTCTCAGTGCCCATGCAGTG
Organism: Holothuria scabra; assembly: GCA_037179385.1. NCBI lineage: Eukaryota > Metazoa > Echinodermata > Holothuroidea > Aspidochirotida > Holothuriidae > Holothuria > Holothuria scabra. The sequence continues at coordinate 18,846,914 of CM074194.1, read as the reverse complement.
TAATTTAGCTATGATGCATTGTTTGAATGTGATGCCAATCAAAGAGCTGTACCAATTGAGAGTTTTGATATATGTATACTGAAACTGTAGTTTAGGGTGACGAATGACTGCCTTTAAGTTACAGCAAGTTCAGAAAATGGAAGGGTACTGAAGCTCATTATTACATAGCCTGTACAGTACAGAGAGTGTTTTGATTACACATTGGGGTCTTGCATACTCACCCTGAAGCAATAAACAGAGATTTCATGTGGATGAGGTTGAATTTTAGACAGTTGTGGGAGGGTCTTAAGTAATTAGATTGGGAGAGTTGTAACTGTTTTAAGTATTTGACAGACTGGCTGCCACTGTTCATGCACAAAAGAAGGTGGCGCCTCAGATGATGAAATTGCTTGGGAACGATAGTTCCCCCACGTCACTCTTGTGGTGAGAAAAAAATGGAACCCTCCTCAGTTACTGCCAATCAATAAGCATCCATTGAATTTTTAACAGAAACCTGAAGTGGGTTATCATTGGTTACCATGGTGAATAACCACAGAACTGATGTGCATATGGTTGCCATGATGTTTGAAACCCTACTGCTTGTACCTTTGTTTTAATTGTTGTACAATGAATGTATGGTAGCCAAAAAGGGGAATTAATTAGATTTAAGGACACACCAACACTACTGTGTTACATAGTGTCATAATGTTCAAATACTCTTCAAGTCTTCCTGTTTAGTCGCCTCTTATGACAGGCGGGGAATACCGTGGGTGGGAATATTCTACAACCTCCAGCCCACAGGGGGAAATGTTCAGCAAAATAATGTTAGTTAATACATTTATGTGTCAAAATAATGCACTTATCAATTGAAAGTGCAACCTCTGACCCGTATGAGGTCATTGTTTGTTTTGAGCATCATTTGTTTATGTGTATTCATGCACTTCTTCATTTGGTCCAACATTTCATAGACTTTGACTTGCATTTCCTGAATGCAAAATATGACAGAACCATGCGGCACCTATTAGGATGCAATGACACAACATTTGGAAAACTTTGACATACCCCTGCATTACAACTGAGATGAACATGACTGACTCTGGAATCACCAACAGTTCTGGTCAGTGGGTGCATCTTATTATTGATAAGAGCATAAACTGTCATCACTGAACAAAAAGTAAAATGTAGCCTTCATCAAATGAGCATGATCATTCAGTGATTTCAAATCTTTCTTGTAGATTACATATGTCAATGAATTAGAAAAGAATTTTACTTACACTTCTGTCATGTCATAGGGAAAAATGTCTGGTAGTTCAGAGAGTCCCCTCGCTCTACAGTCAACGACACCATCTAGACATTCACATTCTTTAGGACAGAGTGGCTCTACATTACAGAGATCCTCGTGGCTTTCATCTCCTTATAGGATAGAACAAAACAGGATGACAATTACACAAGGTGTAGGGCACCCTCTGCAGAGAGTAATCACAGGGCTATTTAAATTTTGCCAGACGGCAAGTATAGGTGTATATGGTACACATATGGTGATAGGAAGCAAGTTAAGAGTGAAACAAGAGTTTTTCAAGCACCTTTTACTGCATTAATAAAATTTTTTATAAAAATAAAAAGAAACGTGAAAGAATTATATGCTCTGAAAGCCACCGAAAGAATAGCCCAAAGCCAGGCAGGCAGGATGAGGAAAATTTTAGTAGTTCCTGCCCTTACCCTGGGCCTCCTTATCTACACTGTGAGTTGGGTAACCAACTTGTGCTCCCTACACCAGTGTCTGTAACAATAGGTAGTACTGCTATGTTACAGCCAACTTTTAAAGGGGCCACATGTTGCCCTTTATTCTGGGTTTCTGGTTAACATAGCACCAGATCTTTAATTTTCCATTATTCCACTTCCAGAGATGATTTCATTTTCTGACAAAGTTATCCATATTTTAATGAATTCAAATCAGAGTGTATCCTCAAAGCAGAAAATCATGGTATTATTTTCGAATCTTGAGACATGGAGGTAACTCCCAAGTCTCTGGTAACATATGTCCTTGAAGAACAGGGGTGGATCCAGACATTCCAAATAGGGTTGGGGTTGGCTTAAAGGGCCAAACCTCTCACCCCAAACTACAGTTTTGGTACCCACATACCAAAATTCTCAATTGGCTCAGCTCTTTGACTGACACCTACTTCAAACAATGCAGAGTGCCAAAGTTTATGTTACACAGCATGTACGGGTACTGAGAGTGTTTTGATTATATAAATTGAGTTTTCTGTACTCACCCTGAAGCAATAAACTGAGATTGTGTCTAGATGAGGAAGAATTTCAGACAAACATGGAAGGGGCTTCAGTAAGAAGGTTAGTAGAATTGGTACTGTTTGGGGTGAGAGAACTGGGCCTTTAAGGGAAAGCAGGGAAGTGAGGGAGTTGCACTGCTAATTTCCTGTATGTTTTATTGTTAATCTGGCGAAAAAAGGGAGGACTGAGGCCATAAAAGCCCCCATTGAATCCGTGTCTGAAGGATGTTTATTACCATTCAACATGACCATAGCAGAAGTACTAGCCCAACTAAATCACCTGTTGCATTCCCTGCTTCTACCAGGGATTCTTATTATTGATCAACATTGAGAAAGTAACAGGATACACACCATTGGGCTGCCTTTAAATCTGACCTATTGTACAAGTTTGCATTCCAACCCTCAGTAAATGATTGCACATGAAGAACACCAACATTATAAAATACTTCCACCCCACCTCTCTATGGCCTCATAATGATAAAATTCCTCTCAAATTTTCATGAACTTTTATTAATTTTACAATACTTCTGATATCACTCCTAAGCTAAAAACAGTATTTAAATCACTATCAGCACAACCAGACATATACAGTTTGTCCAATATACGGAGTAGGTTAGTTAGATAGAGTTTTACGGCCCAGTTTCCAACCTATTGGTTCAAGTCGAGCCGACCACAGCCTTTTTCCCAGTTGTGGCTCACTGGCTTGTTTTCTCTACTCCATTGGTTATGTGGAGCATCATGCACAATGGCAGTGGGTTCCATTTTTAGAGTCTTTGGTATGACTTGGCCTGGGAAGCAAACCCAGGCTTTCCGCGTAAGACCAAACACGTGATTAAATTGCCTAAATGGGTAGCCCACATTCAGGAAGGATCAGTCAAAGTTGAGGTTAAACAATGAAATACCAAGCAGTAGCACAGCATAATTCATTGTCCGATTCAATGCAGGCATTGCATGATGGCGACAAGCAGAGTTCATCCAGTGAGAGCAACGCTAAAGACACTCCAATGCATGAGTCCATTACCCTGGTCTAATACACCCCTTTAGAAGTGTTCATTCATACACATTAAGATTTTTTGATTGAAAAAGAAGGGAAATCACAAAAAACAGCACAACCCTAAGATGGCATAACATGTTACCCTTTTTTTACTGAGAGTATATCACAGGATTATACGTGGTCACCTGAAAATTAACCACCAATGTAGAGGTTGAGGATTATTACTCCATATGAATGAATATAACATAGCTTGTTATCCAACTGACACTAAAAATGACACATCAATTCACTTCCTCAGAAATAGTCACCAACTCAAGTCATTAATGATATATTCAATTTTGAGTACCATCCAAAATAAAATAAACCATTTCCTTTTAACGAAGAAACGGTTATAACTAATGATCTGCTTTCCCTCCTATAAGACGATAGGTAGCCAAAACCTTAACCCATTTCTGCAACAAACATAGTATCCTGCATATGATATCTACTCTACTGCTTATAACTTCACAGGTTGTCAAAATAAATCTAACGCACAATTAAGCAAATCCTTTCTCGCAATTGTGCCTGAGGGAGAAAATGCAAACTTCAAAATAGTCACACACATTTTATGTAAAGAAAAAGTCATTGACTCTTATGACCTACACCCAAGCTAGAAATGGTTTACCTAATTTTTCTGAAAAGTAAAGGTATTTCTACAATTTATACAGTTTCTGGTATAGTATGCCAAGAATTCAAGAGGGGTTGCACTGACAAGAGTCAACAAAATGAGAGGGCAAGAGCAGTCGCCCCAAACTTGATTTAAAGCAACAGCTTAAAGGCCCAGTTCTCTCACCCCAAACAGTGCCAATTCTCCTAACCTTCTTACTTAAGCCCATCCCACAATTGTCTGAAATTCATGCTCATCTAGATACAATCTCAGTTTATTGCTTCAAGGTGAGTAAAGAATAACTCAATTTATATAATCAACACATTCTCAGTACCGTTCATGCTGTGTAATATAAGCTTTGGTACTCTGCATTGTTTGAATAAGCTGTCAATCAAAGAACTGAGCCAATTGAGAATTTTGGTACCTCCGTACCAAAATTGTAGTTTGGGGGTGAGAGGTTTGGCCCTTTAATATCTCAACTTTCTTATTTCTCTTCAAAGTACCTTTCACAATACTTAAGAACTTCAAAAATGTATTTTCATGGTAAATCAAGCAGTTTTATCTGATAAATTTCACATTTGAAAAGAAAAATAGTGTCACATGACTGTCAAGAGCCAATCATGAAACAGGACTGTCTAGTAGACTTCCAAGTTGAAGTGACTGCAGCAGTCATTACCAAATTGTGAGGGAAAATGACAGACTTGTGCAAATCTTCTCTTATTTACTAATTCATGATTATCACTAAAGATGATTATGAACATAGAACTATTAAAAACAAAATATTTACTGGCCTACATTTAACAATTCTAAAAATTGCCATATGTTTGAAAGGAGACATACCTTGGTTGCTGTCATGGGGTGCAACCATTCTAATTAAGGGATGTGCATGTCCAATTCGCACTTCTGCACCCACAGTCTGAGCCAACAATAGGAGTCAGTATGTTTAACAGTGTGGGGATAATAGTTTGGAATCTATGTTTATAATATCTTTGTACAAAACACTAAAACAGCTCCCTCTACCTAGTGACCCACCGACTACAACTTTAATCCATGAAAACAGACAATTTTTTGTTAGTTATAACTCAAAATATGACTTGTGATGCAGAACTACTGTGACAAAATTGGGGAGACAACCTCTCCCTGTCCCTTTAAAGAGCCCATGAAATGACTCAATGACAACAATTTGGAGTCATTCTCTGACACTATCTATCACCAAAAAAGCATTTATTTTAAAAAATTCTGACCCACAAAACAGAAATGCTCAAGTGAAATGGTAACCCTCTCAGCACAACAGCTGAAAAGTGTAAAAAATGTAAAAGTGCATTGAACCAAGAATGACATCATCACAGGAACCAAGCTTCACAGTGTGTGTATTATAATGCTATGTTTAAGTAACATTTTGCTCACAGATTTCGTAGCATGAGACTGGCCAAATAATTTCTGAATTATATCTGAAGAATGTCCCAGTATAAAGCCAAAAATATATTGATCAAAATTTGAAATTCTCACTCCCAATTCCTCAAAAGAGGAATTTTGTCATTATTCACTCAAGCTGCCCCATTCCATCATGTTAGGCCTATCAGTGTGAATTTTTGGTTCCAGCAATCTAGTGGATCTATGACTAGACAGCAATTCTTTCAACCAGAAAAGAGAAAATATTTCAACTCACATTCAGTCAGATTGTTGAATAAGATTCCTTTTCCTTCCTTTGAAAGACATCCCTTCCAAGTAAATTTGTCACAAACATTAATGTGGAAATCATACAATGGATCTTGTACTGGCATAGACTTCAAAATGCATGGAGTTGAAATAGTAACTTCATGCCAACTTTTGATAAAAATACAGAATACTTCCTTAAATAACCAAAATATCAGCTAGTTTCCTTTCCCACTATAATCACTGTTCCTTTTCTTTGATCCAAGTCAAACTGCAGCATTAGCACATGTATCCAAAACAACACAGAACTTGTTGGTAGTATAAGCCACTGTGCAGAATGGTATACATAAGGGCCTGTGTATTTGAGAGAATCACTGCTTCCTCCCCAATAAAAATAATTGTTACATAACACTGGAGGACAAATGGATGCCGTTACATCCCCCAGGAGCCTGAGGTATTTTTCTGTGTGTATAACCTCTTACCAGGGAACTTCCAAACACTTGTATGATGTATACCAAACAATTTTCCCTGCAAATTGGCTCAAGGAACATTGAGAATTCACAAAACTCCATCTGCTGAACAGGGGTATTCCTAGGAGTTGAAAACCCCTTTTCACTAGTTTTGTGAAGCAAACATAGGTTTAGGTGTAGTAATGATAATTTGTTGACTGTATCAATCATTTTAGTCCATCTACACATGGTAAGACTCTGTAACATCTACAGAGCAGGGTATACTCCAAGTACACTATAGTAAACACAATGTGAAGTTGGGTTCCTGTGATGATGTCATTCTTGGTTCAATGCACTTTTACATTTTTCAGCTGTTGTGCTGGAAGGGATACCATTTCACTTGAGCATTTCTCTTTCGTGGGGTGGGATTTTTTAAAATAAATGCTATTTTTGTTGATAGATAGTGTCAGAGAATGACCCAAATCATTGTTACTAAGTCATTTCATGGGCTCTTTAAGTTTTCAAATGCATATAAAACACTGACTTACTTCTTTTGTATGGATCATAAATAATTACGAACATACAAAGACTTGGAGTTTCTGATTTTCCTCTAATGACCCCCACCCCTACCACCAACCCCCAATAATCACTTGATACACAAATGCAAAATTCTACACATCTTCAAAAACAAACAAAAGAATTCCTTAAACCAAACCAGCTCCTACCTTCAAATGTACATCTCCTGTCAAAGTATTTTCATGTCAACATTACAACTAGGGTTTTTAGAATTACCCCAAAATATTATTTTCTCTTACGGGTCTCGTCCAAAAGTTTAATCCAAAGAGTTACAAGTTCTTTTAATGGAACCTTGAACATGTCACTTTGACTAAATAAAAAAGCTCCGCCCCAAAGATCTAATTTTAGAGTTGAGACCACCAAACTTCAAATTCCATCAACATAGTTCCATTATACCTCCTGGGTTTTCATGAATTGTTACCATCCATTTTTATATATGAATGAACCTATTAAATATTGAAAATATCAGCTACATAAAATGAGGCATTCTTGACATGGGTGTGTACTAACTGCCAACCAAACAGGGCATTAATGGATGCATGAATTACAGATGTGGTATGACATTCTTAAAGACATGGGCACAAACATCAACACTTCATCAAGACTTCTAAGAAGCTCATGGAGTTGGTTCATGAAATTCAACAAATTTTTCCGAAGCTTTTAAAGGGCAAGAGCAGTCATCCCAAATTGAAGAAGTGCAGTAGACTGTCCAGTTTCATGATTGGCTGTTGCAAGTCATGTTTTTTCTCTTCAAATGTGAAATTTACCAGAAATAACTATTCGGTTTACCTTGAATATGCAATAGTAAAGTCATAAAATGTAATGAAAAGTACTTTGAAGAGAAATAAGGTGAAAATTTTGTTATTCAGCTTTTTCTTCAAAATAAGTTTGGGGGGGGGGGGGACTGCTCTTTATCTTTAAGTTTTCTTCCTATACCAATGACAAATGGTCAAACTTAGACAATCCCCACATCCAAAAAACAAATAAATGTTTTATGAGTGAGTACTTAATGTTTCAATTTGGTTTTCAAAAATTCAGGACCAGACACTTATTCAAATTATGCTCAAAACCGTGAAGTCAGGACACTACAAAATTCAAAATTTCAACCTTTTCCTTAACTATTGGATATAAAACCAAGCTAATTATAAGCATTTTCAAGTGGTAACACCCTTAAATACTTGCATTAAGTTTAATACCCATATCAACTCAATGAGCCCTTTTTAAAGATATACTCATAACTGTTCAGACACCCATCCTGCCATCCAATGTCATTTTCACTCTAAAAAATATCCATAGTGCCTAGCCCTTCACCCAAAAAGATACCAGTGCACAGGGAAACTTAAGTTTTATAATATCTCCCCCCCCCCCTCTATTGGATCACATTCAATGCTACTGCCCATTTAGTAAAGGAAAGGGAGTACTAGTTTATCACCAACTGTAATTTTGGAGACAGCTAGATGAATAAGTTTTACATCCAGTTTCGAACCAATTGTTCAAGTCGAGCCAGCCATGGCCTTTTTTCCAGTTGTGGCTCACTGTCTTCCCTACTCCATTGCTTATGTTTTGCACCTTGCACAATGGCAGTAGGTTCTGTTTTTTAAGTCTTAGGTGTGAGCCGGCCCGGACTCAAACTCCCAACCATCCGACTGCAAGTCGGATGCTCCAACCACTTGACCATGCAGTCAGTCTCATAGCTAGATAAAAGCTCCCTCAACACCATTATACTAAACACTACACTTCAAAGAGCCATGTATTTTTTCCTTCTTCTTTTTCAAAGGTAACATTCATGCACAAATTATACTGGCGTGACTTTTCATTTAAGGTGATATTAAGGCATAAACTAAAACAATCTTCCTTACAGTTGACTCTATGTTTAGTCCTACCCAATCCTTTCCCCTGCTTATACAACAGAAATCAGTTTGATTCTTAAGTGATCAATCCATTTATCCTAAATCAATGAAAACCTACAAATGTATCTCAAACTCTGAGTCAGACATCGTTGATCACGCTATAAAACATTCTTTTCATATTTTTCAAGATCTTCTACTTTTCCTAAACTTACCATGGTATTTTACTTGTTTTGATTCCATTTTTCCCCGTACATATTCAACCAATCCATTATTCCATATACATGCCTTCCCTTTTCCCCCTGGCTTTTCCACACAGTATCTGAAGTTCCTTTTTCAGAACTCCTGAGCTTCCCGAGACCTCTACGCTGGTAGTCTCCCATCAGGTGGGTCATCACATAACAGTTAAATCTGATTAAAGCAAACACAATTCCTGCTGTTGCCGATGTAATTAGAACCGACTTGGTACTGCTCATCGCAACATGTATCACTCTCTAGACAAAGATGCCAACTAGATCTACCATTTTCTAATTTTCTTCACCTGCAACTTGAGTCTCTTACAGTTTCCCAGCAAAACATGACTGGGAAACTCTTGGGACATTTGTCCAGACCCCTTTCCCTGGATATGTGACTCTATTAATGACCCAAACATGACAGAGAGTTAAAGGGAAAGATTGCATCTGCAGAGAGAACTTCTGAAGGTAAAGGCAAAACCTTTTCTGGTGACAAATTTTGTCTCTCATATCTCAGCTATGAAAGTTCTTCAACTGGAATTTTCACTTTACTGGGATTTTGATTCAGTCACTCTCTGTCCATTTAGTTTGGTTAAACTGTACCAGAAATTAGGCTAGAGGTTGTGCAACTGCACTAAAGGTATCAAATATTTTGTTACAAAAGAACATTCATGTTAAGAAGACAAACTTTAAAATCCTAAAAAAAAGTCTAAAAAATTTAGAAGTATTTTTTGGGCGTTTTAAGACATGTTCAATCAAAAGGACAAACAGAAAGTGATTTTTTACAACCAGAAGGCAAATGACATTTAAAAACCAATTTCTAAAATTTTGGATAAAAGTAATTGAGATGACATAAAACTCTGTTATTCTGATTCAAACAGTTTCTTAAATATTGACAATGGTGAAGGGGCTGCTCATATTAATGTGTTTCAAGACCCTACGCCTTGATTTTTTTATTGTTCAGGTGTACAACAAATCACACTCCTCAGGAAATTAGAGAGTGTGGTGTTATATCAAACTTTGATACATTTACTGAAGCTTCCAGTCTTCATCTAAGGTGCAAAAATTTGCACCTCTCTCAATGATTTTAGGGAAGTGTTGGTGTACAATTGCACTCACACACCTCAAAATATGAGGCCTGAAACATGTGCTCCAAATCTCAACAGAAAAGTTACTTTTTCAATTATGATCACAGGCTTCTTAAAGTTTGGCTTACAAGGGGAAGCAAAAGCACCACCATACTTTGAAATATAAACTTAAATCACCAATTTATTTTTCTCTCAAATATTCTCACTCAGGATAACTTGTTGCCCTTCTCATTCAAAAAATTGTCATACAACTGCAAAGAGAATGATTTAGAATACAACAGACATGAACTGCTATGAGAGAATTCATTCTCTCAGAGTCGTAAAGAATTACATGGAACCAAAAATGGAAAAAAAAAAAATCCATCAGGAAAATTACTCTTAACTTTGTCTTGAATTGAGGACCCAAAACACTGAGATACACTGCCAATCACATCTCCCATTCTTTTCCCAGATGCACATATTACAAACAAGAAACTTAAAAAGAGCTGAATTGTAGTTCCCCCATGTTTGTACAGCCATTTCAGTAGACTTGTACAAAGGATGAAATACAGGGGGCCCCCAAAAAATTAAACATACATACACACAGCAACAGTGGGGTTACTTTCATTATTCATCTCTAAGAATTGCATGCAAAAGAAAGCTAAATTGCTCGGGGGAAAATTCCATTTCCTTTTAGTTTAATTATAATATCATTCTTAAAAGGGTAAAATACTTCTAACCATTTATTGCAGACACATGCAATTTTCCCAACTTGTTGATTGTCAAATCTTTTAAGACATGAATTTGTCGCAGATAAAATAATTCCAATCCTTTCAAATGACTGGAGGCCATTCATATTAAAATAATATTGTTCACTTCGATGAAAGACATACTAAACTTACAGATAAGAAACCTCAAACATGGGTTCCTCTTTAATATCTTTCGAAATGGCAGAATAGAAGCCAGACAGAAAATGTTGCAGGATTATGGATTTATGAATTTTCTGATTAAGTTTGGTCCAAAATCTGGTAAAATTGGTAAGAGCAAGAAGTCCACAGGGACTCATAGGTCAAATTGGGAGGTGTATTTATTTCAAATATGTCCTGTCAAGTTCCTTTAAGGTGTTAATTCATAACATGAAACAAATGGGTGTGCTCAACCACCCCATCACCTGTGGTATTTTGAAACACCAGTATGTATGGTATTATTAAGAGGTTTCATTAACACACTGCAGATTGAAAAATTAAATTTGAATTAAATTCTGGGTTTTTTCCCTCAGAGAGTCTGCCCGCCTACCTGTACATCTGAAGTCGGTTGGTTGTAACTCGGCAATCTTGACACCTTTTACACTCCTAGGCCCAGAGCACTGTGTCTGAAGACCCAACTGGGGCCTAAGTCGCAGCCAAACGGACAGCCAAGATAAATAGCAATCGCACATAAGATTATTATTCGTCAGCCTCCTGTCAAAAAAAAAAAGATTCAACATTTTATGCAAGCAAAGGTATTTTTACAGTTAACCTGTCCTTGATAGAGGCTCCCCGTACCACTTGATAATTAAAGGGTGAAAATATCTGAATGATGATTCCACAAAAAAAAAAATTAAATTTAGATTCAAAACTTTATGCAGGCAAAGGTAGTTTTGCAGTTAACCTGCCCTTGATAGAAGAAGCTCCCCCTTTCACTTGATAATTCAAGGGTGAAAATATGTGTATATTGATTCCACATCTGAGGTTCGATTGATGTGATGGAACCTCCCTCCACTGGATTTACCACTGGGTGTAGAAATGTGAACCACAGTCAGTAAGCACGTCAGAACTTTGAGGGTAAGTTAGTCAGTTGGATGAAGTTTTACTGCCCAGTTTCCAACCTAGTAGCTCAAGGCAAGCCGCCCATGGCCTTTTTTCAAGTTGCGGCTCACTGGCTTGTTTTCCCTACTCCATTGCTTATGCGGAGCATCACGCACAACAGCAGTAGGTTCCATTTTAGTCTTTGCTATGACTCGACCTGGGAACAGAACCCAGGCCATCTGCGTGAGAGGCAAATACCAGAAATTTGAGGGAGACATGCCCTACTAAAAATGCCATTTTTGCAGGTGCAAACAAAATTTGAATATCATATTATGATGAAAAAGCAACACATACCTGATCTATTTGCTTTCATTTGTACAGAAGTTTCATTGTTTCATTCTATGTTATGCACCCAAAATTGTTTTCCAAGACACTCTAATGACTCTTGTGAAAGTCAACTAGACCTGAGTCGCCTTGGAAGGAGGTGATGACTGAGCCAGGCAAAAGATTCCACTTACTTTTCATTCCCATGAATTGCATAATTGGCACAAAAAAAAATGATTTTTTTTGTCTGCATGAAATATTTGGCCCATACAGCTGAATGAAAAAATACTGGTGGTCAGGGTTGTCACCACGCCGGGCCGTACTGGGCGGTGCTACCCAGCTCTCAAAATCCCCACCCAGTACTCGCAAATTTTACAATCATTGTCCAGCACAAATATCTTACACTGAATGAACCAATTCTTAAATTTCTTTCGAATTGAGTGATAATTTCTCGTTTTTTTTTAAAGGTCTCTTTAACCTGCACAAAATTTTTCAAAGGGGGAGAAGGGACATTGACTCCCCTTAGACCACTCCCTCAGGATGGTGATCACAAATAACATGGCTCTCAGAATGGTCTGGTACGTGACATCCCTGCTGGTGGTACAATATAGTTTTAGTACTTAATAAAGTTGAATTATGGCCAAAACATACAAATACAAATACCAATTTGCTTTGTGAAATGCATCATCCCCATTGCTATGACCCGTGCAACCACAAGTCACATAAACTGCAAAGATGGCAGAGATTAAAAAGTTTTTTAATGGCATTTTTACTAGTTGTGATATTAGTAGCCTTGTTTCCAATCCAGCCAACTTCAAATAAACATTGATGCTATATCAAATTTTCATAAGTGATTTCGAAGTTGCTTGGGAACCACCTAATCAGCCCCATAGCCAAGGTGTGGACTACCATATGCCTTGAAACTAATTGCAACCCCTGGGCACTTGTAAGTTTCCCACTGGCATCACCCAAAATAAATTTTGCCTTGTCTGGTGTGGGCCTAAACCTAATACTTTCTTTCCCAATTTCCGTTTCCTGAGACAATGATAACACCCAATGTGAAAAGAACATTTCTTAAGGGAAAAAGGGGGGCAGAAAGACAGTTTTGAATCAAACATCATGCTGTGATTCTTTTAAATATCAACAACAGTGAATGGCTAATAATGGAACTGTGTCCCATTAGTACTACGACATTGACCTAGTAGACTTGGTAGTGAGATATCAGTGCACACTTCATTAATTTTTTTCCATTCAGAGTACCAATCACGCCAACAAAAAAATAAAATGACTGACATTCCAAGGAGGTGTGATACCATGCACAAATGGTGTTGGCTTTTGGAACAAAAACTCTTCTTTCACTCTTAATGACTTGTATTGGCGCTATTCATATAACGTGCAAAGCTTCACGGACTGGTAGGCAATTTAAGCTGTTTTTGAGACAAATTTTCTAGCACACTGTGAAAGGTTGCAAGAAATCAAAAACCCCCCATTGACAGAAAATGTCAGTCATTTCTGCGATTCTTTAGGCCGGAAAAAGGAACTTCAACAAAAGGAGTGTCACTCCTGGGAACCAAATGCGTAAGCGCATCATTTCACATTCCACACCAAAAGTTTGTAAATTTGTGAGTGGTTGCACATTTATACCATGGAGTCACCTGTTTATACACCGTGTTTGAATTTCTTGAAACCTACAAAATTTCTTAGTGTCAAAGATTTAAAACCTTCCACTCCTACACAGTTGCAATCAAGTCAATTTCAAATTAATAGGTCAAGCCAGTAATTTCAAACATTTTGGTTTTTTTTTTCAAGATATTAGACTCAATACAAACTTTATAGCAGTATTTCACAGGGCCAGGATGTCAAAATTGGTGGGTGAGGTGGGGGGGGGGGACTCTGGAGAAAAGAAAATATTGGCAGGTGGGGCCAAAATTTGTGAATACAGCTCAAACCATCCAGGGAGAAAAGCCACCAGAAGCTGTGAGGTTTTAGCACATCTCTAGACGAGAAATTACTATTTATTTCTTTGGTTAATTCAACTTCTAACTGACCTTACTTGTTGAGGGGGAGGGGAGACAAAATCTGGGAGGGCATAAACCCAGTCTTGCCTTCCCAAAATATGGGGGAGCAAATTCCCAAATAGCCAGTCTTGTCCCCCACCCCATGGCGCCACCACTGCTGTTTCATAAGTGACACATACATGGTTCTTAATAGTGCACCGAACTCTTTTCTGACCTAACTTTTTCAAAACTGGAAGGGTTTCCCTTTTTCATCCTTTAACAACCTAAGCAAAATTTCTTTGATGAATAAACCATCAGTCATCTTGATTAATTCCTCAGTGGAAATTAAAAAAACTTAAGTTTCCAAAAAAGTGACAACCATGTAATCGCCCTATACCAGTATTTTTGTAAGTCCTCAGATTTTGACTATAGAATCTTGTAAAAATCTTTACTACCTGGCAATAGGACAAGCGTTGCATGACAAAACAGCCTTTCTCTTCATTTATCTCATGAAACCTTTAATGTGACACCAGTTTGGATTATGGTCAACCAGGAGGAAGTCTTCCACTAACACTAAGTACTTCACAATGGATTACCAATCATACTTCCTCCACTTTAAATAAAGATAAAACCTGATTGATGTAAAAGCTCGTCCAACTGTGATCACTGATAGGGCCCTTGCAGCTGGACAAAGAGGAGTGCAGGGATTACCTTAAGAGAGGTGAAATATTGGCCCATCACCATAAGAGTCAGTAGATTACACTGTAGAAGCTATAACAAAGTGCATAGGCCTATGTCTATGGTAAAAATAGTAGGTTTAGGGTTAGGTGAATGGGGGGAGGGAGTTTTTAACCACAATTTGGGGTGCATTGCCTCCAAAATCCTGTGCATGGTGAAGGAATGAAAATGGCTTGCAGTGGCACATTAATGCAGGACATTAGAAACCTAAAAGAGCACCAGCAAGCAATCTTGATCTGGGGGGAGGGGGGGCAATTGCTCCCCAGACCATATGATAGCTCTAGCTCTGTTCCAAAATGTTCTTTGTAGGTTGAATCATTGTTTCACAAGTCTACAATTTAAGAATGAGGTATATGGAGGAAAAAGTTTAGATTTTAAGATTATTTTTTTTCTTGTGACTTAAAAAAAGACTATGAGGACTGTTTTAATTGCAAACATCTCCCACTGAGCCCATCTCTCGACAACTTCTGCATTCCAATTGCCCAATGTTTTTCATTAAGCCACTACATCGAAAACCAAACATACAAAGGTACACCCTTCACCATACATCTAAATCCAACTGCCATGCCAGACTGTGTAAGCCACTAGTAACTAGTATTTTCCTGCTGTTTCAACTGCAACAGGACAGAAAGTGACCTATGACGTCTGTTCTGCCCTCCTGTTAAGTATTCACAAATAAATAAGGATCCATTCAAAATATACAGAAATTTCATTGAGAAGCGTCAGATGTATGTTGCTAGCAATACTTACAAGTTTTTCAGGAAGCTCATATGGGTGAAACTGCTGCTGGACAATGTAGTAAGATTATTTTCATTCAGTGCCCTGTGTGAAAGTTACAAAAATGATTCCAATTACTGGCATATTCAATCTGTGACATAAGCTGAAGCATAGGCATAGGAAGCAAGGGGGAGGATAAAGTACCTCTTTCCTCCTCCCCCACCCCCTCCCAAATTCAAAAACAAAATCTTTTCATTTGTTTCATCTGTAAAAAGTTCAAAATGTCTGAACCAATTTTCCTGTAGATTTGAACAATGTGATACACCAACTTGCAGGTAGGACCTTCAAACATTCAAAGGGACGGGTTGAACCCAACCCACTCTGACCCACCAGGGCACCCACAAATAACAATAACACCCCATTCAATAGTCAACAGTTTCTGTAAGCCATACATTATACCACAATTGCTTTAAAAGACAAGAGCAGTCACCCCAAACTTGTTTTGAAAATCTCAGTTTTCTTCTTATTTATCTTCATGATATATTATAATATTTTAAGACTTCAATAGTACTGCATTTCCAATTTAAACCAAGCATTTATTCTTAGTAAATTTCACAGTTGAGGAGAAACATTTTGTCATGTGACTCTAAAGAGCCAATCATGAAACAGGACAGTCTGCTATACTTCTTCAAGTTGAGGTGACAACATTTCCCTTCTGCAAGGCTTGCTCACTTCATTCTTTCATCATTACATTTTCCCAACACAGATCCCAGCATAACACTATCACCTACTTCACAAATGTTATTCCAAAATGCAAACATAGAAATTTTATCTCAGTGAATAAAGAAAGTATTTTCCAAGGTGAGTACATTTTATACATTCTTGCTTTTTCAATTTTATTAGTACTTTCTGGAATGAAATGTGTACTTAATAAGTTTCCAAATGTAATTCCAAGTGATACACATTTGATTAAACTAGTAATGCCGTGAATAAAACCTAGAACAACACTACTCTGCAATTTTTAGTACACTGCTAAAATAATGTGCAGGGTTGTCACCAGCCCATTTTGAGAGATGGTAATTTGTGGTCACCATCCTGAGGGGAGTCACTGTCCTGAGGGGAGTCACTGTATCGCCTCCAATTTGAAGAATTTTTGCAGACTGGAGAGTGCTTACAAAAAACAAGGAATTATCACTCCATTCTAAAGAAATCTAAGAATTTTATTCAGTTAGGGTAAGAAATTTGTGCCAGGCAGTGATGCTCATATTGATGGGGAATACCGGGTGTAGATTTTGAGAGCTGCGTAGCACCGCCAGACGTGCTGACAACAATAATCATGTGTATACCACAACAATAGTCTTGGGTATCTTGCTCTATCTACTTCAGAGTTAGGACTCTTTGTTAGGAGTTGAGAGCAACTCCAATTCGAAGGGAAATATTGCATTTGTTTTACAAGGAAATTTCATTCTTTTAAAACCAACATTTATTGGCAAAGAGTGATAAATAATAAACAATAAGGCAGTATGGTAGCCTTCTTTCATAGGTTTTCCTCAGATAGAAATTCAGTTGCTGATTGCTGTAGAATTATTTTTTCACCCAAACTTTCAACATTTCAAAAGATGCAACTTACATAACTCCTCTTGTGCATAATATTTTGAAGAAATGAAGCTATTAGTGGGGTTAACTGTTGAGACCAAATTATTTGATGATGACTAGATCTATTTTCTTTTAATGCTATGGTGGAGCATTTTAAATGCAATATTTCCCTTTAAGTGGAATCAAGCATGCTTCCTGAAAGAGTCTTCATATATATATATATATATATAAATATGCACAAATTCTGATTTGCTGTTTCCCTTTTCAGTTAGTTGGAAGATTTGAAAAATGTATTAAAACAATTTCAAAATTTTTTAAAATATAAAAAATTTCTAGTTAATCAGATGTTTTGATTCCCCTACCCCACAGACCTGGGAGTATTCAAAGATCAAAGTCATTTTTTCAAGCTGTTGCTCTGGGATTTTTCAAATTATTTTCAATACTCAGAACATTGGAACATGACAATTTTTCTGGGTTATGAAGGTCAGAAAATGAAGCAGTTCTGCTTAAAAAATAATTTTTGGCAAGTATGCTGTAGGTATCCGACAATAAAGATTGAGTTGCCCAAGCCTATAGTACGCAGTGCATGAATAATATGATACAATGAATATTCAAGACAAGATGAAAATTAATAACCCCCAACATTCTTGATAGAAGGCTTGTAAAACAATAAAATAATAAAACATTATTATTCATGATACACCATAGATTAATCCAACAGCCTATAGTGGAGGCAGCCATTATTGGGGATATCAGCCTTAATCTTCTTAATTCTACTGTAAGAATGCAATTCTGAATACCTAATATTAACTGCATTATGAAGATGTCTAAGTGGAGGAACAAGGGCATCCCACAATACCAAATGTTCATGAGACCAAAGGTCTCTGAGACTGAAAAATTGAATGAGAAAAGTCTGCAAGACTGAGAGCAAGAAAAGGTTCACAACACCTAAAATGTGAAAAGGTTCCCAAGACTTAAAGAGTGAAAAGGTTTGTGAGATTGTAAACAAGAAAGCGTCTGCAAGTCTGGAAATGAATACAAGTCAGCAAGTTTTGAATGTCATCCCCTGAGCCTTCTGTAATTTTTGGGCTGAGCAGACCCTATTTCCTTTTTGGTCTCACAAACCTTCAGTCTCATGAACCCATTTTGATTTTAAGTCTTGCAAATCTACAGTCATGTGCACCAAACTGCATTTTTGGTCTTGCAGACCTTCGGTCTTGTGGACCTTCCATCTGGCAGGCTGTAACCGGACAACCACCTATATTTGGAAGGTAAAGGCAGGTACCACCAGTTATGGCTGACTAAACCTGATCAACAATTGGCTGATTGGATTCATCTATAGGAATATCATGTTTTTACATACAGTGATTCAAGCAACCGCAGCGGTCTGAAGCTTCCTTCCATAATACAGGTTATTCTGTTGCCGTCTAACCTCCTGTGGAGCAAAAATGGGAAACAAAAAAAGGCAAAGGGAGAAATAAACGGGAAAATTAAGTGGGTGCAAATGGCAAAATGATTTGTTTTTTGGATAAAATGGGTAGCAACAGTGGTGTTATCCAGTACTAAATAAGAGGAATAGAGACAATAAAACCATGGTTTATAGGCTCTCTGTGAGTCACTGAGTTGCAGAGTTGCTGATGTGCACCAACTTGAAGCACAAGTGCATGGGTTCAAATCCCACAAGATGATAATACTTGGGTTTCTCTCCGTTAACTTGGCTTTTCTCCCATTCAAATTGAAGGATGTGTTTCCATTTGAGTGACTCATGATCTACGGTGGAAATGCAGATCAATAACCCCCACTCAAGATCAACCACTTTTGATTGGCCCAACAGGGTATCAGATACACCACACTGGATCAAAGTTTGTAATGTGAACAAAATCGGCAGACCATATGACCCCAGTTATTTATTGTTTGTGTGGTATGGTATACATGGTTGTACGGGACCTCTTTCTCTCTGTGGGGCAGTGACTTTCTGGCAGAGTCTAGATCCCACCCAGGGCATATAATCTCTGCCCAACTGAGGCACCAAGGCACCAGATCAAATCACCAAGATTTTGGCCATTTGGGGGGGGGAGTGCAGCCCTCCTCCTGGCCCCCATTCCTTAGGACCATGATGGTATAAGAGTGTGTCCAGTCTT
Organism: Holothuria scabra; assembly: GCA_037179385.1. Lineage (NCBI taxonomy): Eukaryota > Metazoa > Echinodermata > Holothuroidea > Aspidochirotida > Holothuriidae > Holothuria > Holothuria scabra. The sequence goes on along the minus strand of CM074194.1, from coordinate 18,827,876 downwards.
TGTGTTGTACAGTACTTGACAAAATGGCACACCCGACTTGAAATCATCAGTGACCTATTCACCAATCACCTCTTGCCTCTTGTGTTGAACATTACAACATTGATGAACTCCCACTCGATCAAAACTGGGCACAGCTCTGGATCAAAGTTAACTATATACACACCGATGCAGCAACAAAACCATGATCCACTGTACTCACTCAAATGGGAAGGGGCCACACAATTACAATCCTTCTTGTCTCTGGCATAACACCACTGGGGTGAAACAATTAAGTGTAAACAGGGTTTTCATGATATTTGGGGGACATGTTTGAAACATTTGGGATTTGGAATTGGTTGACAAATAATTTTACTGTGGGTGACAATGGGTAGGCAATTCATTAGGTAATTTGATGTTGGAAGGTTGGTAAAAAGACACAAGGATGCTTACAGGAATGACTGGGTATAGATATATAAGTATGAGGTCAATTTATACTTGGGTGAACTATACTGGAAACAATAGGAGGATCAACTGGTCAAAATAATCAAAGATACTGTCTTCATCAAGCCCTTGTTTTTTCCCAAATGCTTTATTTTATCCCAATAATATGACACTAAACCTTTTCAGTGCTGAATTACTAAGGCTTTGCCTTTGGTCAATGCTGGAATAGGTTACAATTTGCATTTGTGTGTGTGTGTGTTTGTGAGTGTGTGTCTCTTACTTTGATAATAAATTGTAAGCCAAATGCTTATTTTTCTTGGAAAAAGTTAACACATCGAACTCCAAGATAAAGAAAAGTTGCCCTTTCATACACTGTCAATGTTACAGTAGAAAAAGATTGAATCTGCAAATTCATTCATTCAAGGATTCATTCAAATTCATGCAATTTTCTTTGCCTTCCACATTTTTCATTTTTGCTGAGCTTGGCTATTAAATACAAGCAACTTGCCTTACATTATATTTGCTTAATCATGACTCTTAGTTAAAGTTATTCAAGATTAAAATCAGACCAACTATTGCATAGACTGGACATGTTTTAATTCATGCAGCCTCAAAGTACTTGCATCCATTACTATGTGTTTTAAAGGCAAAACCCCTGGTATTTTAAACTGCAGTATGATCAAGATTTTTTTTGGCATGCCTCTCCTCAAATAGTCTGTTAAAAATATTTCAGAATTCAAAAGCAGCCTGTGCATAATGAACAAACATGTTAAACAAATCACCCATCCAGGGAAGAGGGTAGTGTCAGTGGTATATCCACCTGCCCAGAGCACTGACCACAGGGTCATCTTGAGTCATCCAACATTTACTTGGTAAATTTTTGATATCTATTCCACATAAACTACCAGGTTTCTCCAGGTCAACAGTGTTGATTATAACAATTAATGCTCATTTTCAGTTAATAATGCTGCTTATTTTCAGTTAATAATGCATTTTCTTTTATTTTGGGAACTGCTGGTCAGTTGACATCAGAGGCTGCATACAAACACTGCTATACATGTGCAATTGCATTAAAACTTTTTACATTGCCATTAATTTGCAATGCAGTCTATTTGTCATCTTTGACTGCAAATTTGTGTCCACTGCAAAATGCACACTTTTCACATAGTCTCTTAACAATAGCATTATGGCATGGGACACCTGTTTGTGAAGCAGTGGATGGCTGCCCCCCCCCCCCCAAGTTAAATATTTAGGACCATTTCTGCCAACAAGGGAATCAATTATTTATGGAACACTTGCAGTACACTGATGGTGGCAAACTGCTTCGCCCACTGCACCTTCCTGCCAACCAATGAAATTCTGCATACAACGATGGGATCTTGTGATGAATCTGGAACTTCTTGAGAACAATGGTCAGCTTCCTTTGGAGTAATCTTATGAGTATTGGTTATTTGCCCACTGTGTAATGTTCACATTTACATACCAGATGGAAATGTAGCTTGGCAGGTGAAAGTTTTAAGTTCAATAAATAGTCTTGGGCAGAAATTAAGAGTGTCCTGCCCAATGCTGCTTGACTTGGATACATCCTCCGACTTGGATGTATCCTTTGACTTGGATATATCCTTTGACTTGGATATATCCTTTGACATGGATACATCCTTTACACTTGGATACATCCCTTAACTTAGATACATCCTTTGACATGAATACATCCTTTGCCTTGGGTACATCCTTTGGTATGGATTTTCTTATATCAATACTCAATACTTTCCAGAATAAGCCATGGATTAATTTATGCTAGCAATATAATATTTACCCTGTGCCCTTGTTAAATACATATGATGGCTTCCGATATCATAGTTACCAAAAAAACAATATTGCAAATTCCAGAAATATCTTTTAAAAGTTGCTCTTCAATTTATAGATACAAATCATTGGATTAAGATACATCAAGAGCTGGCAGAATATATTTTATGATTACATACACCTTTGCACTCCACCACAATACTACAAGTTTAATACTATTATGATTGCTGAATATATACACTATCAACCAATCACACCATAATGAAGTAAATCATAAGCAAAGAAAATGCAATGATGAAAATGTTGTAACATATTTGCCATTAAGTGTTACTTACAATCTGTACAACTGTACAAAGGGCCTCAGGTGTATGATTTCCCAGGTGTGCTTCAAATCACACTCCTCAGGAAATTAAAGAGCTTATCCTCTCACCCCAATCTACAATTTTTTTAGAAGTTTACAAAAATTCCCAGTTGGCACAGCTCTTTGACTGACAGCTAGTTCCAAAAATGCTGAGTGTGCACCAAGGCTCATATTTCACAGCATGTACTGTACTGAGGGTGTCGTGATTACACATTGGGGTCTTACGTATATCATGAAGCACTAAACTGAGATTGTGTCTAGATGAGGTTGAACTTTAGACAGTTGTAGGACGGGCTTAAAGGCCCAGTTTTCTCATCCCAAACAGTACCAATTCTCCTAACATTCTTAATTAAGCCCCTCCCACAATTGTCTGAAATTCACCCTCATCCAGACACAATCTCAGTTTATTGCTTTAGGGTGAGTATAGAAAAGCTCAATGTGTATAATCAAAACACTCTCAGAACAGTTCATGCTGTATCAGATAAGCTTTGGTATTCTGCATTGTTTGAATTAGCAGTCAATCAAAAAGCTGAGCCAATTGAGAGTTTCTGTTACCCTATACTAGAAGTGTAGTTTGGGGTGAGAGGATTGGCCCTTTACGTAGGTGCCGAAAATTGGAACTGTTTAGGGTGAAAGGATCAGCCCTTTGAAAGAGTGTGGTAGGTGTGATGTTTCATTCAACTTGATAGATAGATATGTAGGAGGTCCCTTTCTTTCATCATGGCATGAAGAAAATCAGTGATTTTCGGTTAGGTGATGGTGTGTGCTTGCACTTGCATTATTCAAGATTAAAGGCCTGATACAATTACATTTTTGACTCTGAATAGCTACATTAAGTGGTAATTAATATTCCTGTTCTAGTCAGGTTTTTGGGCTGCACTACAACCATTTTCTCTCATGAACTTTGACTTAATGCTCAAATTTTTCTCTTGAATAATGTTACCTTATGTGCAGTTTGTAAAGTGACCTTGAGTCAGGCAGTAACACAAGTTGTAAACTAGACTTGGGCAGATTACCTGGTTCTAATTTGGAGTTACTTAGAGTTACTCTATTCCCTCTAGCGAGTCAAGTAATTACCACAATTTCTTAGGAATCAAAACTTCACGAGAATATTCCATACAGTCAAAAATATGCAGAAAGCCCCACAATTTCCCAATTATCATGATGAATTGTAAAACAGCTAACTCTTTAGGCCTTTTTATGCTTTTGTGAGTGTTTACTTCACTTTGCCACAACAAATGTCCAACACTGGCATGAGTTTTGTACATCAAAAGCTGCAATGAGAATACAGTGTCGGCCTACTTGTGTGTTAAGACTCATTTGTGGACTGGAAACTTGTTTAGTGTTGCTGATGTACATGTACATATTGTATCAATGCAGTGTAGTTGTGACACTGTTCAGAGTTGCAACCAATGTTGGTGTCAAGGTACACTATTGAGAGATTCTCCCACCAAATTTACAAGTGCCACAAGGAAAGTTGTCATCAAATTTCCTGCACTGCTTTTCTGGGTACATGATTGCAGTCAGGTCATAATTATGAAGATCTAACTGCAATCTTCACCCTACCCCAAAAAATGGTAAGGTGGCAGATTCCCACCATGGCCCCCAAAATTGGAAAGTGGGTAGAGATTCCCCAACCCTAACAAATTTTGAACCCTGGTCCCAACGCTGGTTGCGACTGATATGGAAGTGGGTGCCAACCCCAAAATACTGGGGTCACCCAAGTCTGGTAAAAACATACAAATGAAACTCTGGAAAATAGAAATTCAAATTAAAAGGCACACACAGCATTCTTCAAGGAAAAGGTTTCGCATCTAATGTGCATTGATACCGATATCATCATATAGAGCTATAAACACCGGATTCCAGTGTTCATCAATTTGGCTCAACTTAGCCAAAATTGCCTGTAGTACAAAATTGCTACAAATGGAGGAAAACAAAACTTTGGTTAAAGCTGGTATGAGTATACACAGTGTAAAAATATATCTACGGTTATAAATAAAATGGTGCATGAAACTAAATGTGGTGGTTCCAGTGCTACAACAAAAAAATGAGAGATAAAAAATTAATAAATTAATAAAATAAAAAAAGATGTGAGATGTTGAAAGGAACCAAAAAGCATGAAAGTATCAGAGAGGATGGATGCTACGAATGGTACTGGATCTACGTACAACACAAACTTACAGTTTTCTGAGCGAGTTTAGACCCCGAAAGGCCTGTCTCGGAAGAGACATCAGTTTGTTCTTGCTGAGATTTCTGTAACAGAAAACGTTTTTTGAACAGACCGCATGCTTTATGCAACTTGTGTAATTACATCTTCAACCAAAGCTTGAAAAAGCAACTCAATCTGCAGAAAGCTGTCGCTGTCTACAACCAGAATGCAATGACACCGAGTCAAACTGAACCAGTTAATTTTGCTAAATGGCAAAGTCAAGCATGGGTTTGTCTACACTAAACAAAGGATAGAACCAAGAATGGGCAAGGGCCACTATAATATTCTATTCATGAAAATTACTTGACTAGTGCATCTATAGTGTCATATCATTCCATGTTTGCTAAAAAACTTGCATATTTTTTCTTTGCAAAGAATTCTTCCAATATTTCCAATACACTCCCAGCACATGATATAAAGATGTTACATAGCAGCTTAGGTATACATTCTAGATATAAGCAGTGATTTATTATGTCTAAAAATCACTACAAAGCTTAATCATGGTTTAGTCATGGTTTAGTACTTAGTAACAGTAGAAGATTTGATTTCAATAAACTGTTAACTTTAAACTACTAAGCCTGTTAGACCCTCTCATCTGTAAACACCAAACTGTTTTCAAAACTGAATAATATGCAAGACAAGAAAACATAAGCAAGCAAGATGGGTAACTATGGATAACTAAAAACAAACTATTTTTATTTTTTTCACAACTAGTTTAGTGAATGTTTTCCCCATCTCCCAATGATGCAGGTGCTGACACAACCACTAGTTCAAGGAAGGGAGAGAAAGGGAGTGTGCTGGTGAGACTGGACTCTACACAAACTTACAGTTTTCTGAGAGAGGATAGACCTCCAAAAGCATGTCTTGGAAGTGACAACAGCTCATTCTTGCCCAGATTTCTGTAACAGAAAATTGTTTTACGAATGACAAATGGTTCCACTTAGTATAAATTGTGAGAAGGCAAAGGCAAAAGTCCTTGCAGGCCAGTAACAACCATGAAATGACAGGGAAGGGGGATCTGAAGACCTCTTCTCCCACCATGATAAAAGGGTTCCACTGTAGTTAGTCAATGCTTGGACAAAGAATTACACCCTCAATTTTTCAAAACCAACTCTTAGGTGCTAGCCTTCCTCCCCTTGGAAAAGGAGGGCCCACCCTGCTAGACAAGCCTGGTTATAGACTGTCCTTTCAACATGTCTCATCCAAGCCACAGGGTATAAGACATTCCAGCCAAGACTACTAGCCATATGACTGCTTTTGAAAACAGATTGAAATGCTTTTTCAAGATGGTAAGCTATTCTAGAGCAGGCTTCTTTCCCAACCAAGTATCAGTTTAATCTTATGACAAGCAAAAATATTTCATCTAAGCTACTGAGCAAATAAATTTATGCTTTAAAAAATCTTTTGTAACATGAAGAAAAGCAATATTTAAAGAACAAATATGGTCCAGACAACATGAGAGACATCTATTTAACTCTGTATTATTAAGGGTGTTGTTGCATGGGGGGAGATAAACATGAGGTACTGCTTAGTTGAAACAGACACACCAGAGGTCTACTGTTTATGATATTTCACAATTCTCATAGTTTAGAAACTGGCTCGCACTTTTGATAGCATTATATATGTATGATCGTTGGATGCTGGCCACAAAAGTTGGGCCCTGTCCAACACAAGCATCGTCCAGAATTGGTGCAGCAGGGCAAATTTGGAAGACCAAGCATATGGTTCTTCATCAAGCTTTATAGCAGCCTGCATTCTACAGACAAAAGCACTAGATTTGGTCCAAAACGAGTGTATTGTACTCAGTGACCAAGTGAGAGTAAATTTCACTTCTCGTAGAGTAGAATTTTAGAGCAAACAGGGTTATTTCATTCCATGTGTGTGCATTATCACTTGTGTTTTCTCAAATTGTCACTATACTTGATGCAAAATTCACTATTCTGAACACACCCATTTTTGGGAGTGAATGTTGCTCTTTTGTTTTTAGATATCACCAGGCACTCGATGGATGCCTGCAAAGGCAGCTCATAGATGGTCTTCGACATTTCTGACCATAGGTCAAACAATAAGAGGCATCCTAAAGGCTTTCGGGTTTTTCTTTTTTGAGCTGCAGTGAACCATCCATTGACCTACCAGAAGTTTAACTTCTGCCTTTACTGCCTGCTCTGGCCATTGCTCACATATTTCAATTTTCCATTAAATTTATGTAGAAAAGGTTAATTCCTATGTCACTATATAGCACTTACTAGCTTTATGAAAGCTGAACATCACTGCAACTTGTCCGAGCTACACATCCCAGTGTTTCTGTTATCGGCAGAGTTTCCAGCAGAGGGACTTGACCCCCCTTTCCAAAAGTTTCCAAACAGAAGGTGGGTAAAATTCCCCCTTTTCATTTCCACAAATGTTAAAAAATTGTCAATATCTTGAATTCTTTTTTAAAGGCATATTTTCATCATCCCAAACAGTTCCAATTCTCCCAACCTACTTACTTCTAGCCCCTCCCACATTTATCTAAAACTCATCTTTATCCAGACACAATCCTTGTTTATTGCTTCATGGCTTGTCCTAGTGGCTATACAAGTCCATAATGTGTAATCAAGCCACTCTCAGTGCCTATGCTGTGTAATTTAGCAATGATGCATTGTTTGAATGTGATGCCATTCAAAGAGCTGTACCAATTGAGAGTTTTGATATACCTATACTGAAACTGTAGTTTAGGGTGACGAATGACTGCCTTTAAAGAGAGGACACTTTCTCAGCAATGTTTGAACTTACACAAATAAATGGCTTTTAAAACCCTTCAAATTGCAGGGGCCTTGAAGCAAGCTTTTGTCACCCTGAACCCACTTGTAACTTTAACCTGGGACAGAATCAATTTGGACTCAATCCCCATCCCCTTCTTTGTGTTTCTGGTGGAATCCTTGATCGGAGTACCAGAAGACTTTAGGATGAACTATCTTCTCTTTTTATTCTATTATACTCTGTGAAAATTTTCAATAGCCCAAACTGTTTTGGAATTTAGGGGGATGCAGTTGATACCCTGACTTGGACTTGTACCAAAGTTTATCCTATTTCATTCATGGCTTTTGAGAATAATGCAAAATGTACCTAAACATAGAAGATACTTCAAGTTCAAGAAGAATTATAAGAAAATTTGAGAGATTTAGCTTTTGTCCTGAAATAAGTCCAAGGAAATTGTCTCCCCCTTAAACTTAATAATACGCTGCTCAGCGACTGATCACAATGGCGCTCCATGATGGCGAACAGTAGGCCTACCTGTGACCAAAATCAAAGATCTGGAAAACACATCGTTTGTATGCCTTGTATTCAGAACCAATGAACGAACCATTGTACCTGTGTACCTCAATCAATGAGACAGATGCCTGGTCCCTGATAACTTCTTTCAACCAAAAGCAAATGATATTAGACAATGTAAATACTATCCTGGGAATATGTTGTCACTTTCACGGAAAGAAAACAGTTTTCATGTCAGGCTTGAATTAAGGAAACATCCACCTGTTCTTTCAACAAGTTACTATGTAATAAAAAGATTTTTTCAAGGAACTGCTTTAAGAGGAATAACAGAGACACTATATTAAGTTTCAGACATCATTCTAACTTTTCAAATGTCCTGTCTGTTTAACTTTCAATCTTCAGTAAAGGTCTCAAACATAAGAAATAAGTACCAAAGGTGGAATACAGATCTTTTTGCAGTAATGAAAATAATGATAGAAAAATTTGTCTTAATAGAATTTTGAAAGATCCATTCATTAAAATTGGAAACTGAGGTACATTAGTTCAATAAGTAAGGGGGAGGGGGAAGGACAGTCACCACCTACCCTTACAACCCCTCCAGGACAGAAAAACTACAATGAATATCCCCTCCCTCCAGGTCAACCTCCCAAATAGGATACTCTGGCTACCAGCCTGCACTGTAATGACTGTCAGTCGAATGGTACTTATTATTTGCTGGTTCGGCATATGTCTTAAGTCCAGCAATAGGCTCAGGAAAATGAAAATTAGATGCAGTTAATAAGGGAATATGCAAATTTCTGTCAAATGAAGACTTCTCTCTATAGTTTCGAAACTAAAGCAGGCATGGGTCATACACCCTGTTGAAAACATTTAAATATTCAGGGATTTGCACATAAATTATAATAGTTCCCATTCTTTTCAAAAAGGGTGATTAGAATTATCTCCATAACCTTACTTGATCAAAGACCTTTAACCTCACTTCTAACTATGGGCAAATTATCTTTTACAATGTGAATTTTATACTTTTCTTTCATTCTGACATATCAAGAGTTCTATAAACATGGCAATGTCACTTTTCACATTTTTTTTTTTTTAGCAGTAAAGGGCAAATTAAGTTTCTCAATAGGGTAAGTACTTATTTTGAGACAACAGCTAAATCTCAATATTCTTCTTATTTCTCTCTATTTTCTCAAGTAGGCCAATCTTTCATAATACTCGAGGACTAACAAAAGCCATTCATGAAGTAAAATAGTCTGCGACACTAATCCAACTTGGGCCATTGGGGTGACTGCATTTTCTATTTAACGTGAAATCTGAAGAAAAAGAAGCTCATTAAAAATTTGCAAACCCAAATTTCTAAACAACTACTGATCGATTGTTCCTACAACACAAATTTCTTTCTAATCTACACCTTCATACTTAATTTAAGATCAGGTTGAAATTTAGGACTGCTGTCGCTCCTTTTCTCTCTCTAGTCTCTAGTCTAGATCTCCTGGCAGCGTTCCTCTCTAAAATTGTCATTCCACTCAAGGCAGCGTGAGCTTCTCAAAAACCCATTTCAGCAATTGAACTGTAATCTGAACCATTTGAAATTGGTTTTTGATCTACTATTGGATAATAAAACTAATCCATAGCAACAACTTCATGGCTAAAATGCTTTTGTTTAGCTATTCAAATCATGAAATGTGTGGAACGCAAATGAGAGAGCGGAGAAGAATACCAAATTATTATCAAAGAGGAAACCATTGAAAGTACATTAGGCCAAACTGAGAGTTACTTTTTCATGTGAAAAGGTGGGATATACACTGTCTGAAGAAAAGGTCACATTTAATGGCTTAAAGTGACTTCGAAGAGGGACTGTACTTCCAAAAAATGTAACACATGAATAGTTTCAAGTGACATTCCACTAAGGGTTCTAACTAGTCAAAAATCTTTTATGAGATAAAACCTGAATTCGCTACCCATCACGTCCAGATAAGGGATAAATTAAGAAATTCAAAAAATCTATCCACCACTTTCCACAAACATCAGCAAGAACAACAAAATGGTAGCCTGAGATGGGCAGTAGGGCAGTATATCTGTTAAAACATTGGCAATCATATTCTACCCACTCTGTCCCCTCAACCTTCACCTATTCCCACCCCCACACAAGAGAGAAATTACACCACCTTGTCTGTTTAGCCCCTTGTCTGGCTACAGGTCTAGGTTTTAAAAACAGTTGCTCAAAAAAAAAAAAATTGTACAAAGTTCTGGTGGATGGTAGGCTCTATTCAAAGAATGGAGTGCATGACATTCCTTCATTCGACATGCATGAGCATCTAGTAATTATACTTCTTAAACAATCTAGGGCTGTGAACATTTAGCAAGATAACAAAACGTTTAACCTCAAAAATTTGCAATCGTTTAGCCATTAATCGCAATTACCTTATCACAAAAAAAAAAATAATTATAGTATGTAGTGACTGATGCTGAATGTAATGCAGAAGTAATAATAGTTGTTATCGTGCATGGTAAAGTCAAATTATTCTGAAACTTTGAAGCCTACAAGGTTCAAATATGCCCAGAATGTTCCATTTAACAAAAACCAAGAATCATCAGAGAATACAAATGGATAAAAAAGTTTTTTTTCCATTTGTATACTCTTAACAAAATGTCAAAAACAGGTTTTGCGATTAATCGCTTCTATCTTTGTACTAAACTTTTATTACACATGAGATCGTTTAGCGATTAATTACTACACGTTCACAGCCCTAATACAATCTGTAATAAGGCATCTTGATGATACATCTAAGCTCCAGCCCACTCAACCAAGCTGCAGCAAGCTTCAGCCATTGCCTTGTTACTATACACATAACAATAGCAGCACTACCTTGATCTGTATATTATAATGTGCACAGGAACAAAACATGATTGAGGCACCAGCAGCTTAGCTGAGGCAGCTGCAGCCTATAGTCTTGATATGACTGACATCATGCCTTAAATGTTAGCAAAACTACACATGCACCAAAGCTTCATTTAACACTGAAGAGGTTTGGGAAATATATAAATCTCAGTGCAAATGACTGCTTCTATATGCAATACATATCAAACAACTACATTAGCAATTGAAGGAAACATTTCAACCAATTGTGGACAATCAAAAAGAACCACTTTGGTCTTCTCTTCTAACCTGTGAAATTTAATTGATAACTGCAAGTTAAGATGAGAAATTTAACATAATTTTACTGTAAAGTTTGAACATGTGTGTACCCCCAAAATAAATGGAAGTGCAATAATACTTACAAATTTCTGAGTGCCCCTAGTCCTCTAAACAGTTTTCTTGAAATGATAAGTAATCTGTTGTTGCTGAGATCCCTGCAATGGAAGAAGATGAAGATAATGTTAAAATGAGATTGAATTTACAGCATGTTGCCTGCTTGTGGTGCAAAGAAAAAGCAGATGGTAGGAATGGAAAGAGGGGGGGGGGGGGAGTTAAGAAGATAATACTCTGGAAAAGGGGGGTTCTATGAGAAAGTATTCTAACACTGAGACTAGGAGAGCCATGTGCTTCATGTCAGGACAGCATGCAAATTTGGAAGAAATCTCCTATCCTCTTGAAGTGAAACATCTTTTGCTTAGAAGGACCCTTTGCAATGCCAGGGAACACTAATGAGTGACAACCTATGTAGCTCAGAAATTAACCACTTTAAGTCCGGTGGTTAGTCAACTTAACAATTTAGCTCATATGTAGTGTTCGTTTTCAGGTCACTGCATGAGTCTGAGAAAACAGCTAATTTCTCTTGGGTTACAATTACTTTGGCCCAGGTGGAGATCAAACCCTGAATTTCATTGTTGCTAAGATACCTATATTCTCAGTATTCTATCCATACCCAAGAAATTGGCATATTATTCACTGAAATAAACTATGCACATAACTAGGTAAAGTGTTGTGTCACTTTACTAGGTAAAAAGATTGTTCCGGGTCTGCGGCCAGACAATACATATAGGTGGTAAAATGGCATTTGGGGGGTATTTTTCAGGAGCAACAAACGTGTAAAATGTTTAAAGTCACTGGCAATTTGAAACCCTAGGGAGACAGAACGTATGTCCCATGCCCCCCCCCCTCCCATCTTTAGCTACGCATTGGTTGGGTCTGGCAGTTAGACATATTAAAGTAATTGACATTTCAATTATTCTGGGACCATAAAAAGTGGCAAGTGAGAAATTTTAAACTGATAGGGCTACCAATATTGAACAATTTGCCAACCTTACAGTACTTTTATATGGCCAAAGATGTTGCTACAATGTGAAAAAATGTAGGCCTACTCTCTGTTAGAGGGGCATCACATGGATATTGTAAATATACATAATTAATATTTTACTAGAGAAGGGAAACACTGCAGAGCAAAGGGTTTATTCTCAGCCAAATAATACAGCTGCCACATCATCAGATCACTAAAGGTATATTGAAGTCAAGCCTGATAAATAAGATATGAAGAGTGAAACATGCCACAGTGAAATCATCACAGTTATCTATGACAGACTGAGACATTCTCAACCAAATACACACATCAGAAAAAATGCCGCCCAGGAATCCCTGTCTGGTGGTTTCAAGCTTCTCCTGTGCGACAAGGATGACATGTAGCTGACTCTTTATGTCTTTTCCCACCTCCTGCAACATTCCTCATCTTTCACAGTTCATGATTAACCTCTTGACCTTTGACCCCTTGCATTGTTTAATGTTTAAAAATCTTTTGGTGTCTTGGCTGAGACATATTTACTCTGTCAGATGGCTGCCACAGTCAAAAAGATGGGCAAACCCTGCAAGTGACACTTTTCATAAATCTCTTTGTGAAGATGGCTTAGAAGAATATTTCCATTGGCAGGTGAAGATATCAAGGGGGGTTTGATGGTGGATAATTAACTGTCAGGGGGGTGACAGGATTTACAACCTTGTTCTGGGTCAAATAGATATGTCATATTGATTACGAGAAAAGGGCAGTTCCCTTCCATGATTAGTGCAATGTCAAGTAACTTGAACTCACCACTGTTAGCACACAGATAAGGAACTTGATTTCAACTGAGAGCGGAAATGGTGAAGAAGACTGTCTACTGGGAGGTTAACGGATAGGGTGTTAAAGTGTAAACCCAATGGCTCAAGAGTACTTCTACTATAGGTATGAAGACTAATGGAGACACATATTTACAACTCTTTTGCATCTAATAAACTTGTGTTTTGACAATGTGATTGTACCTGAACACTAGGGTTGGGCGGTACCGTGAAAATATTGGTACCAGTTTTGTAAAACACACGGAACCAGTACCAGTGTAAAACACACGGAACCAGAACCAGTGAAAATATTGGTATCGGTTTTGTTAAACACACGGAACCTGGGAAGGAACCTAAGCCAAGCATGGCCCTTGTGTTATCCTGCACACTCATGCATCTGGGTGTTTGAATGGAATTACCGTGCAGGAACCTCTGCTCTAAATGTTTGTGTAAATGTTTCAATCATCCACACATCCCAACAGTTATTTTTGTGGGCGAATATAATGAGTACCAATAATGTTTTTCAAGTACCCATATTTTTTCAAGAACCAGTATTAGTAACACAACCGCCCAACCCTACTGAACACTCAAAAATTATCTCGATAATCAAAATGATTAGTTCCTAAAATATAAACACCATCTTTCTTCCAAAATTATGCACACTTCTCTTTTTGACTTCCAAGCTAATGGGAATGAAGGCTAACAATAGTTTTGGTTTATTCTTCTCACATTTTAGAACTCTTTTAGAAATCAATAGGCCAACATGAAGAAAAAGAAAAGATGGTCTTACTCTCCTAAACCGTTAGAGTGAAATATCACCCTTTTTTAGATGGAAATTAGGAACGGATCTAAGTTTCGAGTGAAAAATCTGTTGAAATAGAGCCATTTTCACTCTTTTTTGAGTGAATAGTCTGTCTAAATTTAGATCCGTCCCTTATTTCCTTCTTTCAGATTTAGAGAGTATTCTAATCACATTCATGCCTAATAACTACCATGTTGTATTTCATTCCATTCTTTTCAAACCAATTCCTTCCTTAGCTTTAGTAGATTTACCAATCTGCTAAAACTGCATAATGAAGAGCTTCATGCTACATGTACCATCCCACCTCTCTTTCTCTTCCTTTCTCCTTACCACCAACCCCCCCCCTCCCCCCCCTTTTCACTAACCTAAATATTTACTGTGTTCTCAATTCAAAAAAGGCAGTTTATCCTCAAAGGACTCGAATCTTCTGAAACTGGATACTATGTACCCACCCTTTTTTCATAACATTACATGAGTAAGTGGAAAAGTGACTTTCAGAGAACCTGCAAAAAAATCAAAAAGGAGGGGATTTGTTACTGCCAAACCTCATGTCCAAATTAATCGTGCCCTTGGTCAAAGTTACGGAAGGGTTCAGGGAAAAAAGTTTGCTTCAAGGCCGCCTCCCCCACCCCAACAGATACACTGACTTTCATAATCTTCAAGTTTACTTCATTTTAATTACCAAGAAGTTCAATTTTGAAGTTGTTTTGTAAAGACAGATAATCCCTCTACTCATACAACATAAAGGGTATCTAAATCTCCTTACGGCAGAGAATTCTATTTCTCCAAACTTAGTATTTCCCATGCCTCCCACAACTGTGTTTGTTGCCTCTTACTGCAGACAATTCAGATCTAGTTTAATTACTTCACAGCTTCTCCTAGTGAGCATACAAAACCCTTATGTTTAATTGGAACACTTTGCACAATGTGAACTCTTTTTTTTTTTGATGCCAACCAAAAAATATTAACCAATTGAGAATTATCCTACCCCCTAGGAAAAATGTACTTTGGACAATGAGTGCCTCTCTTTAAACAACCCTATTCTAGTGATGATATACTCTGCTACTACCTACAAATAGGGTAAAGTTCATAACCCTGATTGTCCAATTGAAAGAGTGATTGCTGGAAAGTTTACAAACACTTCAAAATCTTTCCCTCAAGTTGGAAGTTCTATTAAAAGGTAGTGTAAGTCTGAGAATAAACAGCTATTTGCTCATTTTCTTATAGTACTTTACACCTGTACTGCTTCCTCTCAGTGACCAGAGGTCTTGATTTAAAAAGCTGGTAGCTTTGGTAAAGTAGTTTAAATTATTCTAAATGCCTTTGTTGAATAGGAAATAGTTGACAAACCACAAATCCCAGGTCAATTTTTGGTTGTCTCAAAGTTGGTATTTCATTTATTCAACATAAAACACAAACTAAACTCTTACAAGTGACAAATACAGCTGTCACTCTCACTTCATACAGACCAATGGTACATTTAGAAGTGGGATGCACTCTGACAAAGACATGATCTTCATTTGGGGTTAGCTAACTTGACCCAGGAGGGGTCAAAGGGAAGGGACGTCATAAAGTTTTGACTTAAGTAAATTCAGACGATTTTTATTTGTAGCTGCACTGACTGGCATTTCATTATGCTTTCAGATTCTTCAGGTCATTCTATCTTATTTACAAATCAAACAGGCAAAGTAAATACAATAACATCCAGATGATATGTTGAATTACAATAAGAAGTTTTTTAATAGATGATAAATAGGATGTTGGAGAAAGCTAAATCAAGGACAAAATGGGTGGGGTGGGGGGGGAGGCATAAGCAGGTGACTGCATCTCCACCCAAACCAAATTTTTTGGATGACCTGACAATAAGAGCATAATCTGATCACATATTTCAGGCAAATTATTCTGAAAAGGTGAAGAGACAAGGGCAAACAATAAACAAACAATACAATAAAAAGTCAAATATGCTTTAATACAGATATGACAACAGAAATTAATGATCATGACCAGCCAGGGTTTGAAGCAAGCAATTTTGTAATAGGAAGACCAACACTCTCTTTATGGTCTCAACAGCAATATCTACAAATCCTTTTTCATTATTCATTTCACTAATTTGCCATCCACAATAAAAGTGTCATCTGTAAACTATCTATTAGTCAACTCAATTATGTCAACCTTATGTAAACTATGCTGTTCACCTATTTGCATCAACATCACAAGTTTTAATCTGAATTGAACTAAATACAGAGCAACAGTTCACAAATCGCTTCCAAGTGTGAAACCTTTTCTCATATAATTGAGGAAAATTGAACAAAATAATTCTAAACGATAACACCAATCAGTTCTCGATTAACTTGAACCAATCGTCTGAGCAAAGGACATTCCTATGCACCAGCCAGACTCACAGGCGTCAATTTCTACACCTTGGGGCCTACACAGGTCACTAATAAAGGTTCTAACCCTGCAGTTGTGCAAAGAGCTGAGCCACAAAGTCATTATTAAGTTGTCAAAATCTCCTCAGGACATCCAGCAAACTCTATTCAAGCCGGCAAAGCCTTTCGATACAAAGACCAAAAAAATTTTTACCAAACTTGTTACAAAATTTATGCAAACATGCCTTCAACAGACCAGACCCTTTTGTTTGCATTATTCCATACAAGTACAGACCTTTGTTTGGTGGATGATGAAGAAAGGGGAAGGAATTGCTGTGGCTGCAGTAAGCTGAAAGAACGAGCAAATAGTTGATTTACTCTATGTAGTTTGATAGTTAATGAGGTATTACGGCTCAGTTTCTAACCAATTGTGGCCTTTTTCCAGTTGTTGTTCACCAGCTTGAATGTTTTCCTGAATGCTTAACACCAAGTACAATGGCAGCAAGTTCCATTTCAAAGTCTTTCGTATGTCCGTACGACCTGGCCAGGAGTCTACTCTGTGCTAATTGAGCTAAATTAATTGAGTATCATGGGGAATAATAGTTAAATTCTTATCAACAGGGCAACCAAATGAAATTTTGCCAATTTAATAATAACATGAGCCTCATGAGGACACAATACTTCTCCCCGTCATGATAAAACTATGACTATGTGTAAGCCTGTGTTTAAGAATACGTCCATGGTTGCATCATTGCTGCACACTACAAATGGTGTTACAATGTCCATCTCATAATATGCAAATTCCTGACGAAGAAAAACTGTCGAGAGACAGAATGATTTATGCAGACATGAGTGTTGGCTGACCACCTCACAAAATTTTGCAAAATTTGCCGCATTTGCTAAAGTATTCCATGTCAACTGAATTCAGGATAAGTCGCCATCTAGCTGACAATATTTTACTTTTAAATGACTCACACATAGGACCAGCTGGATTTAAGCAAACAAATTGTCTGCTGTAGAAAAGCAATTATGCACTGTAGTGATACAGTAGGACAGTGGTGGCAAGTTAGAGCAAAATGTAGCAAAGAGTTACCGTACATACCAAATATGATGATGTGATGTATGTTTTTTTTTTTTACGTTTTTTTATTTTTTGGTTGTTTTGTTGTTTTGTTTCGTTGGGTTTCCCTACTCAATTACTTATGTGGAAGCACAGTTCCATAACCAAGGAAGGAGAATTTGGCAGTGGAAACTAACGCCCCTCCCCATGATCCAGACATTAAAAAAATTGGGGCAAAAAAAAAAGCAAAAGAGAAATCACTATAAACTGGGCTAGAACCATTTTGCATCTATAAAAAAAACAATATTTTTCAAAAGTTGCTTGCTCTAGACCCCTCCCACCATGTGAAACTCCCAATTCCATACAACACAAAGCTGGTAGAGCAGGAAGTTTCATTGACATAAGAAGAGACATCACCCTAATAAGTCTTCAACTGCAAGAAATCTTTAGGCAATCATATGTTGGTTAATAGTTAGATGGAGTTTTACAGCCCAGCTTCCAACCATTTGGTTCAAGTCAAGCTGGTTGCGGCCTTTTTTCCAGTTGTGGCTCACTGGGTTGATTTCCCTACTCCATTGCTTATGCGGAGCACCACGCACAACGGCAGTAGGTTCCATTTTTAGAGTCTTTGGTATGACTCGACCTGGGGATTGCAACCAGGCCTTCTGCATGAGAGGCGGATGCTCTTCCGTTGGACCAAACATGCAGTCTCCACCTCTCCTGGAAGCAACTAGGTAATGAATGGCAAAGCACTTTTATTCATCAACAAGGGATTTTCTAAGGAGGTCCTGGAAGCACATAAATAGCAATTGCAATCAATTACAAAACATAACACCAAAAGATTCCATGTTTCACTTGACTAGTCCTCTTTCTTATAGTCAAATTACTTACATCTGTTATTCAAAAAAAAAAAAAAACGATTTCTTTCAATCTCCACTATGAAAATAAGAACATGACAGATGTAAGGCAAAGGGCATGACCATGATAAATGAAAAGGCATGAATCAATTTTCTCAGCTTCCAGCACATTCGTCAGTCTAGTCAAACCCCATATTTATCAGCCATAATCTCACTGATTCTATTACAATTACAGTTTCTTCAGAAATTTGCCTCCTCCTTACGAAGCAACCAATAGCCCAAAGGATTCTTTGGCAACATTCCATAACAACTTATGATGCATCATCATCATTGATTCTAGAGCAAACCTGTCCTACTTCACCCTACCAAAATATTGAATCAATTACAGAGGTGATATACAAACTGTCGATTTGTAATTAAACTGAATCTAGGTCATCATGAACCTTCTCCTACATAACATTGATTCTTGCCAGTGAAAAATCCTTCACCCTTCTCAAAGTTGCATGTCTACCTAAATTAATTAATTAATTCTGCTACACATCCTCTTCAAAATAAAAATGCCATCACTCTAACAAGATTTCCATGTACACTTGCATACAATAAAGGATCTGAATTTATGCACAAAAATACACATTAGTACAATGATTGTATAAAACTAAGGAAAAACTTTTCGTATTCCAGTGACCAATTGCTCCTTAAATCTGGCAACTTCCTGCAGCACTTATTCATACCTGACCATCTTGAATGTGATTAAGTTGGATTAAAAAACAAACTCTTCTCAGATGAGCAACATATCTTTCTATGACAAGCTGTTTGCCTTGTGTAAACATGGGGTAACACTGGGCTTGGTCTCTCTGTGACACTAGGTATTACCTTGTGTTTACAATAAGGAAAAACCGCATGTTAACCCTATGTATCTTTTCCAGTCTGTGTTCTCACGTACCCTGAGTTTGGTTGATTGGGTAGTGCTACCATAGTAACAAGATCAAATATTTCACATAAATTATCTGTAAAATGTTATAAAATATGGGTCATCAGTACCATAATTACCTATGACCTTACTCCATTAAACCTGCTGAACCCTGCTGAACTATGGGATTTGAGGTGGATCAAAACTTAAACACCCAGCCAAGTTAAGCTGCCTTTCCATGTTCCTCCAGCGCAAGGTACCATGGTGTTTTTTGAGTTTTTACCCTCTGAACCCATAGATTTGCTTTCCAGTTGGAGTTTTGAGGTTATGATTATCTCACAACTTTTGAGAATGTGTACATCTGAAATGAAATTTTAAAACTTATTCACTGCAATTGTCTGGTGCTTGCAATTGCTTTAACACAGCAAATGCATAGTTGACCCTCGGATGCAAAGTGAAATATTGCAATTAATTTATGGGGATCGTATAGGCTTGGTCTCACACACTTCAATAAAGTGTGTTTGCAATAAGGCAAAACTGCAGGTCTACCCCGAGTTCTCAAGTCTGTGTTCTCACGTACAGGTTATTAAGTAGTGCTACCATAGCAACCAGGTCAAATATGGATTCAAATACAAATTACTGTAAAATGTTAGAACATCCTGCTGTGTTTCATTCATGCTGTGTATTGTAAGCTTTGGTACTCTACATTGTCTGAAATAACTGCCAGTCAAAGAACTGAACCA
The DNA here is from genome assembly GCA_037179385.1 of Holothuria scabra. Classification (NCBI taxonomy): domain Eukaryota; kingdom Metazoa; phylum Echinodermata; class Holothuroidea; order Aspidochirotida; family Holothuriidae; genus Holothuria; species Holothuria scabra. The sequence continues at coordinate 18,808,053 of CM074194.1, read as the reverse complement.
ATAGAGAATTTTGGTAAACCCCTATAAGAATTGTAGTTTTGGATGAGAGGACTGGCCCTTTAAAATGGCTCAACCCAGTTATGATTGAAATTTAACCAACAACCTTGAATAAACCTGCCTTCTCATGTTAATGGACCTTCAGGTAACACAGTCTTACGTTGAGTGTGGGGTAAGTGAGACCACAGTACCTTTGCAAAACTGTCACTGACTACATAAAATCAACTCCTACGGCATTTAACAATACTACAAGTTATGCACCATCTTGCGGCAAAGGTTAACGGTGAATGAACAGTGGACTCAACTATCGATTCCAACTCCCCATTTTAAGGTGTAACCACAATTTCATATTAGAAGGAACTACACCAGATCTTCCTTGATGCTGAAATGTCAATATTAAGATCGTTTGTGAATGATACCCACACGGTTCAATCAATACATCCTCATATTTCTGTGAAGGAGCACAAAAGACAGAGTGTATCAAACGTCGAGTTACAACAACAAACAATGGAGGGCACACTTTTATTGACAAAGAGGTATTAGTTTTCATTTGTTTGTATCAATATAAATAGAATGGGTAGTATACAGTCTCAGAGAGAGTTATTGATTTTAAGGAAATATTTACTCAAGAAGCGTTGCATAAAACTTGAAAGATGGTGCTTAATATCAGAAGATAATCGGACTGGACAGTGTTAACCTGGAAAAATACCTTGATCAGCCAAATACTATAGACGAATCCCATGAAAGCTTTTGTTTAGTGACTGAAGGAAACCATTAGTAGGGTCCATCACCCTTCAATCCTCTCCATTCATTGTCTACATGAATTTCAAACCCTTGTATTCACTGAAATTGAAGGAATCAAGATAAAATTTAGTGTAAAACCATTCATGGTACAGGTATTAGCAAAAAACTGAAAGATTAAGAGGTGATAGACCCCAGTTATGGCCGACTGAAATCAGACCATCACTTGCTGTCCGGATTTGTCTATACACTTTCATGATTCTTTCTAACCTAGTGCTTTCTGTTGAAGTAATTATGATGAACAGCAGACTTATGCACACGTACTTGCCCCACCCCATATTGTCTGAGGTTAATAATTAATGCTATCTCCTCTGAGAACAAAACCATTTTTACCAGTTTCATTAACTCTTACAATATTTACAGTAAACAGGCTCACAGACAATGAAGCACCAATGGTCGGAAGTCAGTTTTGAATTTCTAAAAACTAAACCAATTCAAAATCAACCCAGTGCAAAGTATAACCACCCATTTAGTACTTTTTCGTAACTTGAAAAATTAGATGTGCAGTTAAGTAAACATGGCTTCCTTCCTTTCCCTCCGTCAATTGCCCCACAATAGGTGTAGTGTATCCTTCACAGATGTACAACAATTTGCACTTTTAAAAATGAATGCACACATAATTTTAGATGGCATATTGGTAATAACTAACACCCACCATTTCTTTTGCAAGACTAACAGGGTAGGGAGGAAAACAAACATGGACGGAGTTTTTGGAATGGGAGGACATGTATTTCAATTTTTTTACTTTACAGGTAGTCAACTCACAACCTAAACTAATCTTTGTAGAAGTCTACAGAAATTCCAAGAATGCACAGTATTGTAGGCTTGTAGCTCATATTACACTGCATATACTGCACTGAGAGAGTTTTATTTACACATTGAGGGCGTTGTATATACTCTCTCTGAAGCAATGGCACAACTGTGGTGGATATCTAATCATCTCCGCGCTCCACAGTTCCTTCTAAGGCCATTGAAAAACGAGATATGTAGAAAGCGACTTTTGCCAGTTATGGGAGCTGTTGGTATAACCATGGGAACAAACATATGGGATGTAGACCAACAACCCCTGCCTTGAAACTGAAGGCTTGGCCTCACATACCCTGTGACACTCGATGTTACCTCTTATTTACAATAATGCAAAACCGCCGGTTGACCCCGTGTTTTCCAGTCTGTGTTCTCGGGTACCCTGTGTTTCATTGATTGGGTGGGGCTACCATAGTAAGGAGGTCAAATATTTCACGCACCAATTACTGCAAAATGTTAGAAAATATCTGTCTTTAGTGCCATAAACACTTGTGGTCTTGCTTGATTAAAGCAAACACTGTGTTTAAAGCCACATAACCCTGCCATTTGAGGTGGATCAAAATTTAAACACCGACTCGGCATTAACAAGCCTTCCCATGTTACTCAAGTGCGAGGTAACACTGTGTTACCTAGAGCGTGGGGTACGTGACACCACAGTCTCAGTGTTTTAACAACACTTTACCTTCTCACCATGTGGCTCCTGTAATTTCTCAGAGACTCAGAGTCATTATGCTATAGACAATGGTTCTTGTCATCGACATTACATCAGAGAAGGCTGATGGAAGGACTTCACCCACTCTTATACCAGGGAGTTGCCCTGGCTGACTGGCAACTCCCTTGTATAACAATGCCAGCAAATCAAAAGAAAAGTTTCTAGTTCTGATGCAATTTTTTAAAAGGATGCCATGCAAGTTCTGTGTGTTACTCTAAAATGACATGAATACATGGGCACTATTCCATGAACAATTTGAAGTCCTTTCAAGATTTGTCAACAAAATTTAGATAGTGACTTTACGTTACTTTTTCACAAAGGGAAATATTCAAAGCAGAAAGAGCTTTGCCATATCTCTACCATGTAATAGCATGCAGAGGAGCAAAGCTACATAATTTTAACTGGTGTCTTATAATCCACAACTGTAAATTCCTTGTGAATAAAACTTTTTTCAGATGCCTACCCATCTTACTTATTCTGTAGACTTTGTTATAAAATTTTATGGCTGAAGTGATCAATTTTCAACTACAAATTTCAACTCAAGCCTGTTCTTTTCAGACCAGATTATAAAGTCACCCTTATGAAAAGAAATGTAAAGTGAATTTAACCAGGACTTAAAGAGCATGCTATCAATAGCATGCTAGCAATAGCATTAATAGAAATATTTAATCCATCCATTTAAAAAAGACCCCCAAGTAAATCCATTCAGTTCATATAACTTCAATAACAAATTGTTCTCTAAACCGATAATTACTGCTTATCCAGATTAACTGCTAGAGGTCAGATATGATAACGTACTGCAGTAGCCCTGAAAGAACTATTTGGCTGTCATACATATACAGTAACTCCATTTTCACTTTTTAAAATGCAAAAATTGTTGGAATGGGATGGGTATGCAAGCAGCATATCTTAAAGACCTTATTCTCTCACCCCAAACATAACAATTCCCTTCCAAAATAGTCTAAAATTCATCCTCATCCAGACAAAATCTCAGTTTATTGCTCCAGGGTGAGAATAGAAAAATCCAATGTGTAAAATCAAAACATGGTTCATTTTGTGTATAGTATAAGCTCTGGTACTATGCATTGTTTGTATGCATTGTTTGAACTAGCTGTCAGTCAAAGCGCTGAGCCAATAGGGAATTTCCATGGGCTACAACAAAAATTGTTAGGAATAACCCTGTAAGAGAAATATCATTGCATTTGTTTCACAGGAAAGTTTCATTTTTTTTAATCCAGTGTTAATAACATGTTTAACATAAACATTGAACTGACAATTACCTGCTCACTCAAATGTCTACCCTCCAAAGTTTTTTTTTTTTAAGACAAATGCAATAAATTCTGTAAATTATGCCTGACTTCCTGCTTTTGAATGTCTGTAATTTATTGGCAATCATTCCCATGTTTGGTGTGGAGTACAAAGTTGACATGATCCCACAGCCAATGTTAATCCTGATACTCCCTCTGTAACAAGCAACCTACTTCTTTAAGTTTGCCAGAGTGGGGTTAAATGTGGGGATTTAAAGTGTAGATTTGGGGTAAAGGAGGGTCATGATACAGACTAGTAATCTTCAGCAGTGGTCCTGGGTGGGGGGGAGATACAAGACCAGAGCATATTTCAAAGTGGCCAAGCCAAGGTGTGCAACTGACATTTAACACCTAACCTTGCAAATTTTTGGAGGCTTGATGGAAGAATGGGGGAAGGCCCCAAGCCCCCCTCCCACTCTAGGGTTTCCCTACTGATCTTATATTGAAACAAGGAGTTCTCTCTCATCATGGCCTCCCTTTCCCATCACAGTGCTATCATGTTCTTATAACCCACCCCAGACAAAAAGAAACCAATAACAACCCTTAACTGATCCCTGTATTGTCCCCCTCCATTCTTTTAAACCCTTGTAAGGACCACACACACTCTATCAACAGAACCTTGTCTTTTCTACCACTCATTCCTGCTCTCTGGACAAGATGTCAAGTCTCTCAATTTATTTTTTGGTGGACCACTTGGTCATCTTTAACTGGTCCCTGGAGAGGTATCCAACCAGTGCCACCCTGTGTGTGTGGTTTACAAGCTAGCCTTGCATGAAAGTCCTTAGGAAGAGATTATCATTTCAGCATAGAAACTCACACCTTCAGCTTCCTATGGGAGCTGCTTCATCAGTAGCAGCTGCTCTTTAGGCAGCAAGGGATTTTTACAGGCATACAGGCATCCATCTCAAAAACTGAGTAGAAATTTGTCCTTTGAGTGTCTTTAATTTAATTTTCACAATTTACGGGGATGAAGTAAATCAACTTGTAATTCCCTTTAATATTTGCTATACAAAGAGTTGTAATCAACAGATAATTTTTTTCTTGATTTGAGAAACTTAAACAATCACTGAAAATTCAAGCATTTCTGAAAAGTCAGTGGGACTACCAGATTTCCTGCAGGACAACCAACTCATTTTCTAAAGGGCATACACTGTTAGGGCTCCTCGATTATCTCCAATATTGCTTTAGACCGTAAAAATGTATTATGTCAAAAGAAGTTAATACAAGTTGACTAATTTTATAGCAACTGAACTTGATCATTTCCAGGCTTTATAACTCCCAATAAGCAAAATCAAGCTTTTGCTTATTGGGACTTTCAACTCTATGGAAAAATAAGGAAAAGGTTTCCTAGCCCCTTCCCATTTCCAAAGACTTCTCAATTCATGACAGACTCTTACTAAGCATTTTAAAAAGTGCTATATTAACTACATTATTAGATCATGCAAAATAGTTCCCTTTTAGGTGAACACATATCTCATTAAAAAAAAAAAAAAAAAAGACATTTGAAAGGAAAAGGGAAGATCTGTATAAACAATGGGATGATACTTATGACCCTGAAGAAAATGCTACTTTCCTGTAGAATGTACATAACTGTAAAACCTGTATAACAAGCTCACAGCTTTCCCTCTGTTACATATACTGAGTAATTCAAATTTAAACAAGCTTACATTTCAGCTGCATCATTGTCTCCTCCCCAATCCTTGGAATGAAATCATAACACCACATATCTGATATCATGAGATGAAACATTCACTTATAGCAATATTGCACCTTCATTATGAGGGACTCACAGAAAATATGGCCTCTTTAAACAAATTTCAGGAAATGTTTCTAATCAAAATGTAGTGAAAAGATCAATAACAATGACCTTCTAGGGGTTTACTGTTAACCTTACACTTCACCATTCCAACAATAATCGAAGATGGAAAACCTAAAATAGTGGGTACCTTTTACTGCCAAACATGGCTGTAATTTCATTTGCTACAAGGACTATTGATTGAGACACCTTCAAATCCTTCTTAAACTTATGCAAAATTAAAGCTTATCTTTCAAATGAGTTTCCCTTTCTCCTTAGACTTGAAGAAAAAGTCTATGCAAAAAAAATTATTTTTCACTTTAAGAGGCCAATAGACAGGAGTACATTGTTTATTTAAATATTGAAGAGCAACTTGGAGAAAATACCTGACAGTGCTTAACATCAAAATTACACGGCAATGTTTAAATGTTTCCTGGTAATATGCTCATAATTTCAACCCTGTAAGAAGAGGGATATATTCATCTCTTGAGACGAATTGTAATAACTCTCATATGACATATTCTTAAGCACTCAAATTTTTGTCAAATTTGCTCCTAAAGTTGGAATGGTCGGGGAGGTAAGAACTAATGAACCACAAACATTACCACCAACTATACTAAAAACCTTGGCATCATGAAACCAGTTGAACTACACTCCAAAATAAAAAGAGGGAACTTCACTCTTCAGAAGAGTAAAAGTTGGAAAGTTCACTCCTAAAGAGTCAAAATTCACTCCAAAAAGAGTGAAATTCACTCCACAAGAGCAAAGTTTCACTCTTGATATAGTGCCCTCAGGACCACTCCTAAAGAAGAGTGATCCCTGATGGCACTCATTAAAGAGTGAATTTTTACTATTCTTGGAGTGAATGAAAATTCTAATGAAGTGAATTTACACTTTTCACTTCATTAAAGACCTAAAAAAACATTTTGTTAAGACTGCTATGGGAAGAACTTATTAAATACTCTCTCAGCTGATGGCATGTACAGGAAACTGCAAAGCAGACATCTTTAATCATGCCCTCTCTAAAAACTTCATAGACAGCAGGCATCTGACTGACCATGAAAGTAGTACCTAAGACTGATCAAAGAATAAAACATCCACCTTGCAATGAATCCAGGTTTAGACCACATAATCTTGCAGCCATCAAAACATTAGCATCTTAGAACCCTTCAGCATCATCTTTCCTTTCACCCCAACCCTAATTTCTGACATATGTCATGAAACGATCACTTAATGTCAAGTGGGTTAATTGGGATAGCATGGTTTCTGATGTAACCCAATCTCCATTTTCGTCCAATATGCCTTACATTACTCAATCTCACCAGCAGGCATCTAGTAAAGTAAAGGTCAGAGGATCAAAGTCAAAGCCCCAACAAGTTCATGGATACACCTGAACCCCATTAGTCTCAAACTATCTTTATCCACCAAACTTACTCAAAAATCAGAAGGACTGAATTGAGCATTATTTATACATATGGAGTACTAGTAGAAAGATGCCCCATAAACCGCCTCCGTGAAGTCTCCCAGGGGTGCCCCCAATTGCTCACAGGTGGTGTTATGATAGTTCATTACTAGAGAGGATGCCCCCTGCTTGTGACACACATGATTAGCAAAGTTAACACTGCATCACAACTGGAAATGAGGAACAAAGTCCTCTCCTATATAGCTCTGACATATGGTGTAACAGTCAGTTAAAAATAATTTATGGAGCTATTTATAAGTTCTGCACAAGTTTACTGCGGCTTGTTGAGACTGTAAACATGTGGAAATTACGTGGGATTATCCATAAAAAAAATGTGCATTTAGTATTTCCAAATTTCTCATCTCAAAACTTTACCTAGGCAAAAGAGTGACCTTAGAGAGTGTGCTATTAGGAATGAGGGCTTATAACGGCATTGGGAATATCTTAAACTGCTTTTAAAAGTTAATCCCTCCTTGACAAAATAACCTAAAGCTTGGAGCAAGGTGTCTCTTCTTTATCATCTCCCCCTCCCTCGCCTCTCCCCTCTCCCTTAAAGCTACCAATTCCCAAAGTGACACAATACACCATCTTTTAACCTTTTGATTGCAACATTCATATTCAAAGACATCTTCCAGGTAGATGACAAGTAAAGAGATTGCAGAGTTGCTGAATTAAAAAAGAATTGTCTTTACAGCAAGTGTTGAGTTTCAGTCAATTTTTCAGGCAATGCCATGTTTTTAGTTGAACTAAACTCAAAGGAACAAAGACATGTCTTGAATTTTGCTTCTTTTCTCTGAAATCCTAATAACTTTTGGTATCTAACAGATAGGCCTATATGCTGTGAAAAAGTTGAAATTAGGAAGCAATGCTATGTTCCCCATAGAAACCATGCTGGCAAACATGATAATGTTACTTGAGATCACACAGGTTTGATCTTCTATGTTTTACACTTTACAAAAGGTCTTGCATATCATACAAAATTTAAAGTATCTGTTTACACTATACGTAACCACAGTAACCATCAACAACGAAAGCATAAACCTATCCTACCATTTTATTTCTCACAAGAGAGTATAAGATTCTACTAGACTTCATATCATAGATATCAAGTTTCCATTCCGAAATTAGCAAACTTGATTTGACTCCCCTACTTCCACTGGTAGAAAAAGCCAAAAAAAGGTGGATTATCATAAATGGGTTAATTCTTTGACCAAATGGCAAGCTTGGGAAGAATGGATAGGAAGTATGACAAGTAGCAAGGTTGATAACGGCAATGTACTTTGGGTACAGCAGGAGGCAAATTAAGACAAGAAATGCAGGAACAAAGGACTCTGAAGCATTTTCATTTAGCAAAGTTCATGCTATGTCCAGCCTTCTCCTTGGAATATAAATGTGCATAAAAACCCCCCAATACAAAATCTAAGCTATAATTCCAAGCACATTCTTTCATGTACACCCATATCATATGCAGCCAAGGCACAGATGATGAAATAATTCAAGCTTCTAGCTCATCTTTCAATTTTTTCCAATCATTTTGAGGATGATTTGTTGTTATTGCTACTGTTTATTTTATTATTATCATTTTCTTTCTTTCTTTTTTTTTTGGGGGGGGGGGGGGGGAAGGGAGTTAAGCAACATGCAAAACCAGTTTCATTCTGTGATTGAATTTCAAATCACTGACCTCAGAAATTAGGAAACTTCAAATTCAGTCTGGAAGATAATAGGGTTGATGCTGTTTGCTGACCGCAACACAGAGCAGGTTAAAGAGACGGTTTACAAACATTTTATTTCAAAGGCCAAGCACTGTAATTTGAACTCCAACGGGTTCCTTTGCAAGGAAAAATCCCCAAGTCCCTCTGTGGGACTGCTGGCCCAGCCTGAATTGTTAAAACCCATCCCTGCTCCATGCCTTCTGTGATTCAATGAAAAACTGTGGGGCACAAGACTTTTCTTCATACTAAACCTAAAACCACCAACTATTACTCACCGGATATTTCACTTGTCCACCCTCAATCACCATAAACTGAAACTCTATAGCATGGTGAAAATGACACTGCTTGAATAAATTCAAAAGGCTGGGCAACCCTATTAAGACATATCTATAAATTCTGTACTAAAATACTGACAAGAGGTATAATGAATAATGGTAAATTTTACTCTCCACCTAATTTAAATTGAGATGGCAGCTGTGAGTACAATCCAAGCAACATTTTCAAGACCTTCTTACCTAAATTTACCCACACTCTGGTATTGTTGGACTAAATTTCGAAAATGTTTCAATTTACTTTTCGTGATGGCAATGTCAAACAAGATTTGTGATAACATATGACATGAAAAATGACCACTTTTATTGCAAGCAAAGAAGTAATGTTTGTGAAAATAAAATGCCCCCAGCTCCAGTTTTAGGATATCATCAACATATCAAAGATGTATGTCAAGATGGCAGTTAGCTACCTTGCTTGATGGGATGTATCAACACATCAAGGAGAATAAGTTGTTATAGTGTCACATGGGAAAAAAAAAGGACAATGCTTGGGGCCCATGCTAAAAAGTGATAAAAAAGTGGTACAAATTCACTAAAAAGTCTAGGCAGAAGTGAATGTGGGAAGTATGTCAAGAATTCCCATGACGTAACTTTCCTTGAAAAAGCCCAGAATAACAGTAGCATTTGTGCACTCTAAATGTCAAGATGGACACCAAACCAAGTTTTTTGTGCTTTCGAAGTTGGTTTATGCTAGCACTGACCAAGGCAAGTTTCATCCTCATCAGAAGTCACATGATGCTAAGTTTTCAATATTCTTTTTGCTGTTGCGAGTTGATTCCAAAGATGAATGTAGAAACAGCGGATCAAAATAAAGAGGGATGCTTCACGTAGTTAAAACTTCGAATATTCATAGCATGAACACTGACAAAACACATAATATTTAAAAATTTTAGAATCATTATGATAAGGGGAAGAAAAAATGTTTTGAGACACTATGTAACTTTTGAAGTCAATTTATATCCTATTTACTGTAGATCAATCCAAAGTAAGAGGTTATAACAGACTTCAAAAAATACCCCAAAGTACAACCACTGGCTGTTGTTTACTGTTTCATTGTCAAGAGTCTTTTTTCCATTCATGCTAGGCTTCTTGGTCCGAAAACAAATAGAAGTGGTGATTCTGCTTTTAGCATAGCTGGTCCACATTTCTGGAATTCTCTCCCAAGGTCAATCAGTGAAGCCCCCTCCACTGGAAGTGTTTAGGAAGCATTTAAAAACCCTTTTGTTTGCTTAAAATGGTTTTCCTATCTCTTTTTCTTTTTTTTTTACTGTATTTGTATTGCGCTCTGTGAATAAGCACATTATAAATTGTACGTAAGAGTCTTCAGTTGCCAATTTGGGTGATGCTGATTCTGACTATTTCACCTACCCTCAAAACTGACTGAAGGTGGGCAGTAGAGGGTGTTACTGGCCTACAGTTGTTAGTGTGTGCTGTTAATACCAATTGGTACTGATCATTGTTAAGCTACAAAAACATGGGATTGATTTCAATCAAAAGTAATCCCTCCCATTTAAAGGAAAGGATAGCAATAACTGAACACAAAAATATCTTCCAAATGCAGTAACTGTCCCTCATTCAAATGTGCTAAAATTTAGGAGCTGTTTATAGTTTGCCATAAATATTTGTTCTCACCTATGTAACTCTTTACATTACACATTTTACAATTATTATTTAACTATGGCAGTAATTCCAAAATTTAACATATGGTTTGCATTCAGCTAGATGTTGGTGAAATACACTTACAGGTTTATAACCCAAGCGTTACCTATTCTTTATTAAAGAAACAATATTGACCCCATTTTTCTGTTTCATTCAATCACCATGTCATCACACATCTAGCCAACTTCATGATACTCTCACTGACATGACCTAACCTCCCTTCCTTTGGAGTCAATAAATGGACCCAAGTACCTCAACGAAGGGCAACCTATCCTCCTGCTAATATTTCAATCCTTTCACACCTTTGGGTTCATCTTTCAAGGAAAGAGAGATTTACTACCAAAAGCCAGAAGGATTTAGGGAAAGCCATTAGGTACAGTTGACTGGCTAAATCATTATTTGTTTGAGGACATGAAACTGGAAAAATTGGGGCTGATGAACCTTTGTAAGTAACCCATTTCAAAGGTATTAATGGTTACAAATACCCTTGACTGGGGTTCTTTTCATTAAAAGTACCTTTCTTCTGCTACACCAAGTCACGTTCTTAATACTACTTATTCATGTACAATGGTGTAATCATTGGTAGAAGTGTACTCAATATAAGCCAATATATGGTTGATATTTATCCCTTGGTATCTGCTAAAGGCATCTCAAGAAGATGTGAATGTCAAGGCCCTCCTGAAAGCATCCTGCTGGTTATTCAATAATTAACTCATTTATCCCAAATCTCTTTATAGGTTCTAGAAATCACTAAGGAGAAAACTAGCTGTCCTTCACAGTTTGAACTGCACTTTTCATCAGTGATACTGAATAAGTTAGTCAGACAGGCTGATGGATGGATGGACAGGAGCAAGCCCTTGCCGCTTAAAGACGGGCATATTGATTGACATTCTCGGCACTTAGGCAGATCAAAGGAGTGAATAGAAACCTCACAGTGTGATCACTTCAAGGCAGACACAGGGTATGTTGACAATTTGGTGAATCAGTCAGCTGTGGGTAATAGTTCTGTCATTATTGATAGCCCCTGCAATACCATACACATTGTGCGGCCCACTACTTCTGCAATAGTTGGATAGCCTAGATTTAGAGGTTATTTAGAGCACTAGCTATGTCATCCAGTATATCTTTTGATGGGAGAGTAAGAATGAAATGTTTAACTCCAAAAAATGACAATTGGGATAGCTCAAAAATTACTTGTACAAGTTTAAAGAGACCGGAGGGGATACATTACACAAATTAAGATTTAAAATGAAATAGGCCATGTCTTCATCTCCTTGATGCCAAATTAAGTGATCACTAATAGCAAACAGCGTCACCAATTTCATCTAAGGTCAAGTGAAGGAGAACCTTGGTCAAACAGTATATGTGTACATGCATCCATGAGCTTGTTGGGAGGGACGGATGGATGTAGGATAGAAGGTTTGATTTGGCTCGGTTTGTTGGAGTTTTATGCTTTAACTAAACTTTAACCTTCAGTTTCACCAAAAATGGTAGGGGTTACCACGGTGCTAGTTAGTTTTTTGCCAGACAGTTATTGCAGGCAATAATGGTTACATATGTAAATAGGAGGTAAGTAAGAGCGAAATAGACTAATCTAACAGCACCCACAGATTTTTTTTCCAGCGGTAGGACAATGGAGTAGGGAAAACAAGCCAGTGTGCCACAACTGGAAAAAGGGCAGTGGCCGGCTCGACTTGAACCAATTGGTTAAGAAACTGGGCAGTGAAACTCCATCTAACTCAACTCAACCCAAGCTGTAGGGCACTGAATTGTTTTCCCTACTCCACTGCTTATGCAGAGCACCATGCGAAACAGCAGTACTTTCCAAGAATCAAGGACCCAATTTTTTCACCCCAAACCTAACCTTCTTACTAACTGTAAGCCCCTCCCACAATTGTCTTTAATTCATTCTCATCCAGAAACAATCTCAGTTTATTACTTCAGGGTGAGTAAAGAAAAGTCCAATGTATAAAACCAAAACACTCTCAGTACAGTTCATGCTGTGTAATAAGCTTTGGTACTCTGCATTGTTTGAACTAGCTGCCAATCAAAGAGCTGAGAATTTCTGTAGACTACTGCAAGAAATGTAGTTAGGGGTGAGAGGACAAGTCCTTTTAAGTCTCTGTTATGACTTGGTGTGGGAATTCAAACCAAATATCTGGTTGACAGGCAGATTCTTTACACTACCACTAGACCAAACACCCAGGGTGTTTCGCCGGTGTTTAAGGGAAGGCTTAAACAGGAGGATGGGGAGAAATGGAAATGTCCTATTTATTACCTCACAGATATTCATTTCAGTTAGTCCTTCTAAAATTCTGTCTTTTGTTCTGGAAATTTAGTAAAATTATATGAATTTAAATGCTTTGCATGCCCTTCTCCATTTTTGTGGTTACAGACAAGATTTTCTATGATATTCAGCTAGCTATGAGTAATATTCATCAACATCCAATAAAAATATTGTCATATTTTTGAGTAAAGTTATTATGGACATTTTTTAAAATGAAACACAGTGCATCAAGTTCGTAAAACCTTCTCCCTCTCTGCAGACTGCCTGGGTATATAAATGGCTGATAGCTGATAGATGGCTAATTAGAAATGAATATTCACATTGGGCATCTGCAAAAAAAAACATTTACTCTCACTGGCAGATCTTTATTAGCAACAACCCCACTGAGGTGTAACGAGGAAACACACTCGGCTAGTTTAGTGCTATCAATTGGGGTGAAAAGTGAAAACTTCTCTATTCTAAAAAAATGTTATGAAACCAAAACACTTTTCCAAAAGATTACACCTAGTCACCCTAGAGGGGGCCTTAGGTGACAAACCAGTAACACTACGCCATTATGACCTACATCAGGTGATCATTAGCGAACCGACCAATAAATTCAACCACCCATGGTCTTTTGCCATTCACTACAACAGTATTATGTAGTCTATTCAATACCCTACAGTCATTGTCCTATTGATTCAAACATATCATGCTCACAGTCCCAATGAAACCTTGTGTACTCTCAAACAAAAAGTTACAAATCCCAGATTAGGGGACCTGTGAATGAAAAATCCTCCTAATTCTATTTTGCGACTCCTCCTCACAATGACAAGAAAAGAATTGTTGCATTTAATTGCTCCTTCTTTGTCGCTGACCCATCTTCAGAACCCATTCATTTCAACTCTCTGAGCAAGCAGCTCTCAATCACCGATAATATCCCCAGTCAAAGGTATCCATCATAGGATGTATTCACCTACCGATTAGATTGGAAGAAAAACATCCCCTGATCATTTTACTTTTTCTTCGTTTCCCTTTCTCCTGATCCACTTAAAAAGCAGTTCATGCAGATCTGATCAAAATCTATGACAACAACAATACCGCAATAATTGGACATGCAACCTAGCAACTATTTTGAAGTGAACAAAAAATTTTAATGGTATTTATCTGTTTCTTGTCAACAAAGTCTACCTATTTTTGTTAATGCTTGTGGTTTTGCTCACTGCCCAAATAGCTGAAGAGCTTGTGATGTTCTCATCAAAAGTCACTTTAAGTCAGCTATAAACTGAGACTGTACAGTGATTCCAAAGTGAGACTAGGTATGGCTCAACAATGTGGATAGGCTCCAGTCTCCAACAAAACTCTTAGAACACCCTCTTCATCCCCACTCCTCTACACAACCTTGGGAATAATGAGGTCAATTTCAGGCCCACTTTATTTTGTATGAACCCAATATTGTATAGGAGGAGTGGGGGAAGGGGACTTTATGGTGTCTCTTTTAATATTTTTTGTCCCAAGAAGTACATTTAACTTTTACATTCCTGTCTATAGTATTTTAATAACAACAGCACTTATAAATCCCCAAAAATTGTTATAACAAACTGGCCTTATGTTTTGGGTATGTGGGAGTGTGATCACACACCACCATCAGTGTTGCTGCTAGAGAATGGGACTGCAGGAGTCACACGTAGGCTACTTGCTCAGAATCCCACCAAACAAAATAAAATGCAGGAAATTCCTGTACAATTTGGAGTGTGTGTAGCTTTAAACTAATTTACATCCGATCCAAATAAACACAGCTGACACTGCATCTGGTGCACCTCCACTACTTCATGTATGATCAAAATTCTTCTGCTGCTGTTCACAAAATCCCTCTCAAGAGTAATCCACTAGAGGGAATGAAGTCCACCCTAATTTTGAAAATTTTGGGGGGTGAGAGTAGTAAGAGAGGATTAGAACCCAAGTTAAATTCCTTAGCACAAACACTGACCATCACCTGCCTCAAATACCACTGTGAGGAGGATTCTTTGCACACCAAGATGAAGGATGGGACCTCTTATTAATCTATTTAAGTTAAAGATCAAGAGCAGTACCCCCAAACTTATTTTGAAGCAACAGCTAAATCTCAAAATTTTCTTCTTATTTCCCTTCAATACCTTCCCACAACTGGAATAAAAAAGGCCGTGGCCGACTCGACTTGAACCAATAGGCTGCAAAATGGGCTACAAAACTCCATCTAACTAACTTACTAACAAACTAACTAACTGACCTTTCATCATATCTTAGGACTTAACTAAAAGGTATACTGAGCAGTTACTTCTAGTAAATTTCACATTCAGGAGAAAAAAGTTGTTACATGACTATCAACAGCCAATCATGAAACAACACTACTTCAAGTTGGGATGACTTCTCTTGCCCTCTAGGCACACCTACCACACTCCACACCTAACACACTCCTTAATTTCACAAGAAGTGTGTTTTGTAGCACACCTTGTAAATCTAAAACTCATGGGCTGAAGAAAAATGAACAAAGAAAAAAAAGAAAATTGCCATACTTACAAGGTGTACAAACTTCCCATTTTTGAAAACAGCAGCTCTGGCAGATTTTGAAGTCTGTTGTTATTCAACCTCCTATGAAGAACAAAAATTAATAAACATTAAAATAATTTCAAATTTAAAAATGCAGATCCATGGGTGGCAATCCTGACGGAGGGTGACTTGTCCCCTCAATATTTGAGAAACCACACATTGACCCTTAATTTTCACACATTAATTTTTTTTAAATAGAGAAAATTCCCTAGGGAAAGCTCCCAGACATTGAGAATAAGTTGCCACCCTTGTGCAGATCCACATAATTATGTACATTAAATTGACCATCAAGTCTTTTGGTGTTCATATTTGAAAGTAAGAGTTAAATGCATGAAAATTCATCAGTGAAATCAAGTAGGTCCTACAAATCATAATTTTTTCAATGATGTAGCAATTTAAGCATGTCTAAATGAGCATTAAACTGCTGTTTTTATTCTTTTATTAGTAAACTTAAACTCTTAATTTTTTAACAAAAGAAAAGTCTTTATTATCTTAAATAAGATACCTCAGCATTATCCAACAATTTACTCCTCACAACAATCTAAAATGTAACTTATACTTTGAGGGATATTGAATAGTATTTAAAATAAACAATAAAATAAAATGTAATGGCCATAAATTTTCTCACAATGTAACATGTTTTGCCCAGGTTAGATAATCAAAACCATAACAAGGGAATTCTCTACAGCGTCCCATTTTTTCCACAATATAACTTCCTTTTATTATTAAATGCTGTTTTTGAAACTAACATCAATTTCCTTTTCTATGACACCCCAGCTTTCAGACCATTTCATGCCCTTTGAAGTTCTACGTTTGTGGTAACACCTTTTCACAAAAATTACCCTAAATAATCATCTGTAAAGGTGCAAGTCGAGCATATTTTTAAGACTGAATCAATCATCACCTGGCAACAATGAAACAAAACTGGACTGGGGCACTTCTGCTGCCTTTACATGCAGCCATCAATACCAATCTTTGTCATATACAAGAAAGTCTCCCTCAGAAAGTTTATCTTGACAGCCTAAGCCAAGGAAAACATGCCCACCCATTGCAACAAACTCAGACAGCGCTTTGTCCCGGCACATGCGGTTAACTCACTCCTTTTACTTTGCTTATTCTAGCGAATTTATGCACACCAGATGGACTCTCATGCCTAAGAGAAGATATTTTCTCTGGACTCTCATGCCTAAGAAGAAGATATATTTTCTGTGACTGCAAGTTCAAGAATGAATGATAAGGCTTACTGTACCATCATATGCCAGTCAGTATTTCTAAACTAATTTGAAAATCTATTTATAATATCATTTTTATTGATCTCAAAAGTCAACACTGTAACCTTCCAGTGAAGATGAAAGCACTGTAGGTGTAACACCTAAAAATGCCTTTTCAGAATTTTCAATTTTAGTCTAAAAGAAATTATGGAAGGGGAAATTATTATTTCTGCAATGTTCATTACTATGCATGGATTAAAGCTGGCTTGTCTGCTTTATACTGGCAGTTACTACTGTACGGACAATGCACTTAGAAAATGTTCACCACATAATCTACACGATGTTCAGAAAAATTAGTCTAGTCAAAGCTAAGCCACTTACATTTTACTGATTGCATATTCCTTTTCTAAGAATTTCCATTATACCAAATATGGCAATAATGGTACATGGGGGTAAGGGGGAGAGAAATTAACTTTGTGTAAATTGTACAACTCAAGAAATAGTCTTTTTACTCCACACTTAATTTAAAACATAAAATGCACTTCCAATGCACTTTTAAATGCACTTGAAAAAGGTAGAATTTATTCCACTCATATGGGCAATTAGCACCCATAGCCATCACTTGGCTAGTCAATAATGAATGCAAATTGGTTGTAGCAATTGGTAAAGTATACAAATATGTCTGCAAAGTGAATTGAGACAGGAAAGAGTCATAGAGTATTGCATTAAAGTGTGTCACATTAACTTTTTTTCTAACAAGAATGTTTAATTTGACAAGTTATAGTTGATCACTGAGTTAGAGGGTACTGCACTGTGTAATATATTTGACCTTACATCCCTGTTGATTCAAGGACTCAATTTAACAAACAAAATGAAGCCATTTTCTGTGTGTGTTCAACTGTTACCAACTATTTCCAGCTCCGAGGGGAGCCAGTGCGGTAATACTCCAAATGTGTCACTTCCAATAACTTCAATAACAGCGATATAATTTTCAACCTTTACAAATATACCTGGACTTTCAGGATGAGGTGCTTCTTGTCATCATAAACACATCATCAGATTACGTGGGAAAAAAGTCAATGCTATTGTGTCACACGCATGAAACGTCACTTAAATTGTATTCAAGTCCATGAGTAAAACCCCAAAATTAAGGTACAGAACTGAATGCAAGGAAGGACTTTTCTGCACAAAAAATAAATTACCCAAATTTATATCACATAGTTGAACCATACTGAAAGAGTGTTACTAAGCTGTACATGTGCATTCACATGAGCTTATTTGTTACATTTACATGTTAACCCCAACCCCTGTGGGCGGGGGTTGCTTCATATGCCCCTGGTATTTCCCAGGTCTATCAAACAGGGAGAAAGGATTTGCACCATGTCTGAACTGTATTTGAAATCGAACTTGAACTGTATTTAAACTGTATCTTTTTATCTAGCTGTCAACTTGTCACCATACAACACATTCGTGTTTAATGTAGTTATATCCCATTTATGGTATCTAACAAAATTTAAATTTATACCAAAGAAAATGCTTAACAGTCGAGGTTGCCCAAAAATGGTGAGAATACCAGACTAACCCTTTGAAATGTGAATGGTACAACAGACCATTCCTCAAAATTCTATTTCCTATGTAAACCTTTACAAGTTGTAGCATTTGAATTTTCCTTCACCCACTTGCATACTAAACAGAGACGAAATTCGCTCTTCAGTACATAGACTACACATATCTCTCACAAAAGAGGAGAATCGAAGACCAATCTGCAATGTACAGATGTCCATCTCATGACTTCTGAGAGATAGGTAGGGCATTGTACTACAACTCAATAAGATCATAGCCTTGGGAAGGGAAGGAAAGGAGAGAAGAATGGGGGTTTTAAAGCAAGAATGTGGTAACTGTACAATTTTAAAAGGTTACAACCTGGTATCAAATTTAAGATAAACATCCTGAACCTTAAAGGTAAAAAGCAGTCCTCCCAAACTTATTTTGAAGAAAAAGGCTAAATAACACTATTGTCATCTTTTTTCTCTTCAAAGTATCTTTCAATACATTTTATTACTTTACTATTGCACATTCAAGGTTAACCAAGCAGTTATTTCTGGTACATTTCACATCAGATGAGAAAAAACATTGTCACATGACTCCCAACAGCCAATCATGAAACTGGACAGTCTACTACACTTCTTCATTTTGGGATGACTGCTCCTGCCGTTGAAAGACACCGACCATGCAAGCCCTGACAGCATTTTCCTTAACCATGGTTCCCCGGTCCCAGACACATGTAAAGACGCTCTGGGAGCTTGGGAAAAAATCCTGTGCATGAGTCACACAAGCTCTGGTTATTCACACACTCATATGTTGCTCTAAACCTTGTACAACCAGGAGATCCCCTTGTCCAACTTTGAATGTAAGGCCTTATACTTTTATGGAAATCTTGAAAAAATACTGGGACCCTCAATGGGACCCTCAATGGGATCCTGTTCCTCAGACTCTTGAAAAAAATGTCAGGAATCCCTGATTCTTGGGTTTTGAACACCAGCAAAAGCACTGCTTGAAATGCTATGGAACCAAAATAAATTTTGGGGTATGCCTACTGTTAACAGTCCCTGAAAACACCATGCAGGCCTGCTAAACATCATAGATGGTAATGGTATTTTGGAAAATTGCAAAAATGTGGCAGGTAGTCCCATAACCACCAGAAATTCCAAAATCACTCACAAAGTGTTTTCAGAGGCATATGACATACCCCAGACAGTTTGTGTCATCCTTTTTCTACAGAATCAATCCATATTGTAAAGTCTCTCCGGGGAAGGCTTACACAAATACCAGGAAAAATCAGGGTCTAAATGTAATTAATTTTTGAAAATGCACACTTCCTTCAGCCATTGAATGGCCGTCAACCTGCTAGCAAGGGGGAAACAAGTCCTGAAATTCAATGACATTGGTATAAAGGAAGGCAGTATTATAACAAAATAAAAACAAGTAATCTGAGATGGGTCTTGGAATGCAACTTTATTTTATCATGGAAAAGTCTTCTTGTGAACCATTGCCACTTCACAATTTACTGATCCAGACAAAGTGAACTGTGTTATAACAGGACATTAACGCAATAGCAAGTGGAAGAACAAAAAGAAGAGAAGAACAAAAGAAAGAGCCAGGTTTTCTCCCTGGAATTGCCCCGGTGCTCTGAAATATTTGGGTACAAATTCTAACAGGTGCTGGCTACCTAATACATTGAGTAATTTATGTGTAGAATACACACATTGTGAAATATTTTTGTACACAGTGTCACATGTATTAAGCTACACGGAACTATACATTTGAATGACTGCGGCATTGAAACAAATTGCACAGGAATGAGCAATAGTGGACCACGATATCATTTGACTAAGAACCGAGCACAGCTTGAGATATCAAACAGTAACTTTTGTTGAGGAACAACTGCACAGCATACAGATGCTTGACCTCATATACCTTTGGGCCAAAAGTGTCTCTTGTTTCAAGAGATTTTTTAAAGTTCCCAAGTATTACAAGATATATGATCAACAAAATGATCCATTGAAAAAATTCTGTGTCAAATGACAAACATAAATCAAGAATTCAATATTTTTTATAGGCCACACCATGGATATAACTTTATACTAATACAAAGGTAGTAACGTGAAATGCAGCAGAAAGGAAAGATACAGTAAAAGAAAAAGCCTTGTTAACGAGTTAGCATAAGAATTTTCTGTGGCAAATAAAAATATGAGGGCACCCTTCGGGCTCTCCCTATGTCCATCCATGGAAGAACTCCCATCACACTGATAACATCCGAGGTAGTACTTCAATGCTGATAACTTGCCAAAGGATTAGCCATGACTAGTGCAGGTAAGTAGAGTTACATAATATCGTATATTCTGTAATAAACGCCCACGGGGCGTTACATTTTTGAAAAGGGGGGCGTTTATTTGAGGGTATATTGTAATAAAAATTAAATAATCGGCATCGATAAAATTCTGCCATTCAACCCATCATTACCACCGATTATTTGTAAACTGAAAAAAGGGCACAAATATACTTGAAACTTGCCCTTAATTTCGTTAAAATTCCTGTGAATACCGTACTCAATCCTTCCCGCCAAAACGGAATGCATTGAAAGCACAAACGTATAAATTATACCCCTGCCATGAGCGCGATCGTTGGTTATTTTCCCCATAGCAATGTAGTATAACCTGGAATTGTATTCCTTGCAGTCTGGAAAAAGTGCCGCGTAAGTTGCTCTGCAACTTGTTCTGTACAAAAGCACAATTACAGACTATCCGAGCTGCAGTGTTTGGCTATATTTCCAAGTCCCAAAGCTTACGATGTTTATCTGTGCGACACGTAGCACCTAGAATCTTTGGAAGTTCGGTGGTTATTATCCTGCATAAATTAAGCCATTTCTCGCATTCCTTCCGTAATGTTATTTGCAGTAGGACTTATGAAATGTGAACGTCATCGCCAACGAAAACAGTGATGCACGTGGTCTCATGCCGGCTACTTCTTCGCCCACGCACTCACGTGCGTGTCCGTTTTTACCGCCAAACAAGGCATCATGTTTTGCTCTGTGACATCATATGCATACGATCCATTGCAAAATTTAAATTGCCCCTTCATCGTGATTGGTTCAAATGCGATGATTCTAGCCAGCCAATCACAACTCGCGCCATCGCCTATGTGATTTAGTGTGTGAAAATACTAAGCCTCGAGACGAATTTTTCTGTTGAGTTTTTATGTGTTACAACGATCACATTTCCTATGCTGATATAACCAGCTAGCGCAGCCGGGCGAGCCCCGTGCTAAATTCAACAAGAAACGACATCACAAATCTCTGCGTACTTGGATTTTTCGGGGATTTCACTTGCGTGCATTTCAATTGCAGATTATTTTCAAACAAGACGTAAGTTTTGGACAAGAACTGCTAAAAATTTACGGGGATATTTACATCCGTAAGGAACCATAGGATACGTTAATCGGGTGCAATTGTTTTGCTGCCCCAGAACCGCTAGGATTATTATGGTTGCGTATTTCTACATGGCCTCATTAAAGCGGGATTCTACAGTACATTAACGCAACTACAACCCAGTACAGTAAAATACTGCAAATGTTCCGACATGATTGGGGGATGAAAACTAAACAGAGCATGATGTTTGCCTAAGAGCTAAATTATCAAAGGCCGGTATGTCACATCGACTGAAAACAATCCTACTGTATTAACGACTGGTTTATATCTCCACATTTGAAAAGAAAATATTAGGCCTACAAAAATGATATTCCATTCGCAAAACAAACGGAACTATTCCCAATATTTTCCAACTTGAACGATATGCATAAAGAAAGGGGCGCGTACTTTAGGGACAAACACGTCTCTTCCCTCTTTCTAATAATCGGTACCGGGCCTTTTGTTCAATTAAATAATGATTATGCATAACCGGTCAAACACTATAGCTTTATCGATGGTTTGGGCCTGTAGTGCGGGAGGCCTTGGCCTACGCAGTGGTTAAAAATTTTTAGGGGGGCGTTTATTAGAGGGGGAGCGTTTATTACAGAATATACGGTAGGAGGTAACGACAGACGACATAGTAACTTTGGGGCTGACTTCCTATGGCCTTTTAAAATGAGGTCTTTACCAAGCTGAGCTTTCAAAATATGCCAAAAAATGATAACTGGTATAACTGGACTGATTATAACCTTAGTACGATTATAACCCCCTTTTTTTTCCTCACATACGTGTTGATTCAACCTGTGTGCCTGTAAGGCTGAGACCTGCGACTAACTTTGGGTAGTCATGCTAACATTGCCTGAAAATTAACATTGTTAAATGTACAGTATGCTTATTTCTCATTGATTGCAAAAACCACTTTTTGTTAAATAGCAAACCCTTAGTCAGGCCATAGGACCTCCAAGTATTGCACACATCCCACTCAATCACATATTGATCAACTGCTTGGGGTCACACCGAAAACCCCTCTGATTGCTGCCCAACATCCTTTCTGCAATATTTAGCCATCATCATTAACCCCCTAGGAGGTGAAGTCCTAACTAGTGCAGAGCATTATTATCAATGCAATGATCACATTTGTAGAAGTCACAAAAAGTAAACACCTCAGTCAGGCCAGGGAACTGGAGTGTCAAATAAAGCTATTCTCTGGTTATCTTGCGGAGTGGACACTGTTTTCCAGCTCCTCAACTTCCAAAACCACCCCTGAACAAGATATGGTGCCACACGGTTTGTTATGTTCGTAACTCCCTGCTCAAATGTACCACAGAAGGGCCAAGCAAATTGTACACATCCACTTCATATGAGTCAACTGACTGGGGTCACACCCAAGACCCCACTGCTTGCTACCCTACATCCCTTTTCATTTTTCAAATAGCCATTGTTAATCCCCTTGGAGGTGTAACTGTAACTACTGTAGAGCATTATTATCAATGTAATGATCACATTTGAAAAAGTCACAAAAAGTGACACCTCAGTAAGCCAAGAACAGGAGTGTCAAATTAAGCCATTCTCTTCTTACCCTATGGAATGGACTCTGTTTTCTCATCTCCTAAACTTCCAAAACCACCCATGAACAAGGAATATGAAATAACGCCTACTACGTTGGTAACTAGACATACCATAGGATCGCCAAGAATTGCACACATCCCACTATATCGAACATTGATCAACTGCCTGGGGTCACACCCAAGACCCCCCTGATTGCTGCTCTGCATCCCTTTTGTAATAGCCATCGTTAACCCCCTAGGAGGTGCAGTTGTAAGTGTGGAGTATTTTGATCACCATAATGATCACATCTGAAGTCATCTGTGTCATATCACACTGGGATAAATCAAGCAGTGCAAACAACTATTGATCTGATAAAGCAGTAAAGATTGTTAGTGACAGACTATTCAGACTGATCAATCAGGTTTATGTGCATTCTTTAACTTAAAGGGAAAATGCATTCATTCCAATTTAGATTTGGGTGTTAGTCTACCCTATTTTATGAATGGTTCTTGAGAATCATGTGACAAGATTTTTCTCAACCAATTATGAAACTCCTGAATCACTGCTTGATCTACCCTGAATATGCAATATCTATTATGTCCTAAAATATCAAGAAAGATACCTGAAGTAGTAATAGAAGGAAATTTGTGAGATTTACAGTAGCTGTTGTTTTGAAATAAATCTGGGCGGCTTTTTATGCCTTCTAAAGGGAAGCGAAATTATTCTAGATATCTTCTTCAAGGTTGGAAAGAGTAAAGGGGGTGGGGGACTGATGGAGGAGTGACGAGGTGGACTATCAAGAATACTAGATTTCAGATACTGATTTCATTGGGCTGTTCAATAATAATAGTCATGGGAAGAATCGTTAAAGGTAAAGAGCAGTCCCACCAAACTTATTTTAAAGAAAGAGCTAAGTAACACAATTTTCATCTTATTTCTCTTCAAAGTATCTTTCATTACATTTTATGACTTTACTATTGCATATTCAAGGTAAACCAAGCAGTTTTTTCTGGTAAATTCTACATTTGAAGAGAAAAAAACATTGTCACATGACTCCCAACAGCCAATCATGAAACTGGACAGTCTACTACACTTCTTCATTTTGGGATGACTGCTCCTGCCCTTTAATGTCAAAAAAAAAAAAAAAATCACTACTACATGATTCTGATTTCTTTAAACTTTCCTTCTTTTGTTAAAGGGAGTGTGATGTCTTCTGACATGATATTTGAACTACCTTCCAAAACACCTTTGCACCATCAACCAACAAGGATCAACAAATCATTCACACACCTTCCATTTTTAATTGCTGGGCTAGAAATGTATTCACCAGGTATAAACCCTATCATGCTATAAAAGTGATGGATGTTGAAACTCCAGGTTTTGTAGACCCAGCTCCCACTGTCTACTCTATCATGGACCTTTTTAAGTCATGGTCTTGAATAAATATCACCAACATCTTTTTTCAATTAAGGGAATTTAACAAAACACACACGAAGAAATACTGACAAAGTCATGAGGTAGAAAATGACCCAAATTCGGACAAATAAAAGAACAAAACCTTTGGTTTACACATATGAACACCCCTTCCCCACATTGCTGTTCTTTGCTAAATGTGGCATTGATTACAAATTTAGTTTGTAGAAGAACGTAATTCCCAAAGATCTCCCTATACCTCACTTTATTTGTCAAATTTTATATTACACATTTTTCTCACCTACCACCCCAGCCTATCTCTTCCACAAACAATTATAACACATGTATACTGCAATATGGTATTCATATTAAAGGCAGGCATTCGTCACCCCAAACTACAGTTTCAGTATACATATATCTAAACTCTCAATTGGTACAGCTCTTTGATTGGCATCACATTCAAACAATGCATCATAGCTAAATTACGCAGCAAGGGCACTGACAGTGTCTTGATTACACATTATGGACTTGTATGTCCACTGGGACAAGCCATGAAGCAATAAACTAGGATTGTGTCTGGATAAAGATGGGTTTTAGATAAATGTGGGAGGGGCTAGAAGTAATTAGTAGGTTGGGAGAATTGGAACTGTTTGGGATGATGAAAATATGCCTTTAAACTTCTGTGTGAAATGCTTGACTTCCCTAAAATTAATAAAATATACACCTTGATGTGTAATACAGTAGACCTGTCTGTTATAGCCTATAAAGGGCCTTACAAAGCATAAACTACAAATTGCAGGAAAAACACCTTCGATATGATATGCAGAAGGCATAAATAGAAGCAACTTTCATGAACCTGATTCGTGACCTTCAACCAACAATTTTTGTTTGCTTTTGTACCCCCTTTAAGGAAAGTACTGTCATTGAGAAACTCTTATGTCTAAATTATGGATTCCAAACAGGTATTGTGTTTTCCTAAGCTCTTCAGACAAGTACTAGCAAACATTGCAAAGTGACAGTCTGCAGGTAGTTCGAATAAACCATACTAGTGATGGGTGCAGGAATAACAGTAACAGTACTTGAACACATGTATGTAAAGGGTATCTACAATGATACTGCAAGGAATGTTTTTTCCTTTTTTTATTCACCCTTTCTATAAATCATGACACCCCTTAGTTTCTAATTTAAAGGGGAAATGCAGTCAACCCAATTTGTATTAGCGTAATAGTCTGTTTCATGATTTGCTCGTGAGAGTCATGTTACAATATTGTCTAATAAAAGTATGAAATTTAGGAGAGTAAATCAGTTTTAAAACTTGCACATGTGCTTACATGCAGTTCAGTTTCAGTAATACGATATGACTGACACCAAAGCAAGACTGTGAGATCTAGCTGTTGGTTCAAAATAACTCCCCTATGAATACATGTATGTAGCCTACAAGTAGTTAGAGGTAAACTTATTTCCAATCCACTTTTTGATGTTTTCAAAATTCAAATAACTCCATAACAAGACTAGTCTGACACAATATTGAAAGGTAAAATGCAGTCACCACAACTTAAATTAGTACAATACTCTTTCCTGTTCCATGAATGGCTCTTGAGAATCATGTGACAAAAAATAACACTGTTCCTCCTCAATTGTGCAATTTCCAAGGAACAATTTCTTGGTAAACCTTTACTTTATGCAATATTTAATTCCTGAAACATCCCTCCCCTGGAATTGCTGCCCTTGTTAAATGCCAAAGGACAATTTTTCAAATGTCTTCCCCACCCCTGGGATCGCCACCCCATGTAAGGATAGAAATGAATAGGCCTACAATACCTTGGAGAAGCAGAGAGCTACGAGACTGCTAATCTTTCCCAAAGAGCTGGATACTTGAAGTGAAATTGCGTTGTACCTAATGTGAAATGTTGCATCTCTGTTCGACTAATGGCACAAAAATACACTTTGTTCAGTGCCAAAGTACATTTTTATCGGCACAAGAGTACATGATTGTCAGCGCCAAAGTTCATTTTTGTTGGCGCCAAAGTACTCTTTGTCGGTACCCAAGTACATCAATTGTTGGAACATAGAGATGTTCAGGGTTGGAATTAAGGTTCCAGCAGGGCAAGGCCATTTTCCTATAGGTTTTAAGGGCATCTCATGCAAACCGAGAGGGCACCAACGCCAAACAAGTGATTTTGTATTGACCACTATGTAATCTCACAGGAAGGGCATTGAGACCAAATGGCCTTGATGTTCATTAAATTTTATAGGGCATCAAGGCCATTGCTGTAGATACGGGATGTTGAAAAATAGATATGTCCCTGTATAAAATGGGCTTGTGATGAAAATCAAGCCCTAACAATAAGTAGTGCATCCTGCAACTTCATACAGTACTTTAACCTTTAACATCACTAATTTACCATGATGTTTGAATTGGGGGAAAATTTGGGTTTAAAAGTCAATTTTTTGAAAAACTTAAAGCAGATCCCTGTCAAATAAAGGCATCAATTTACTGAAAATCCAGAGCAGATACCAAACATACATTGCAACCTTGTAAATTTAACCTGAAGTATTGCATCCAGAATTATAGTTTGCAACTTTGCACTGTGTAATGTCACATGGTAGCAAACTTTGCTGACCCTTTTTACTTAAAAGAACTAAAGTACATAAGACTTTTGTAAAGGTCTGCTGATACTTTATGTACACTAGATAATAATACACAAAAATATGTCAGTAATTATAATACAACTCTACAAATCAAGATCTTCATTGAATGTGGTATCACAAAAAACATTGCATCGTGCCTTTCTGCAGAGCACTTTTCGCTTTAATAAAATGCTGACTTCAAAGAAAGAAATTGGCGAGCTCAGGAATCTCAGCAACCATCGGTAATTAAATTTGTTTGCTTCCATTTGTAAAATGATGCGGAGTCAGGGGTGGTAATGAAATTAAAGAGACAACTAATAAATGACAGATGACAGGGAATGTTTAGGAGACAAAAATACCAGCATTATGAACAAAACCATTTTGTAGGGTTCTTTTTGAAAAAACTCTTGAGTGAACAGAAATAGCTGAAATGCTGAGATGTCTTAATGTGTTCAAGCATTAAATGTGGAATGATAGTTTAATACAGAATGCAGTTGGAATGCCCACTTTGTTCTTACTTCTTTAGAACACTTCTGGATGAAGTAAAGTAAAGGAAAGTGTATTTTCCTTTTTGTTTTTAAGAAATGGAAGAAAAATATGTCCATCCCTTCAATTTGTTTTTCAAATCTGAGATGGCAATCAAATGCTCCAAAGAATAGGATATGGAATAAACCAATCTCTGTGAAACAGGAGGCACACCTGAGATTCACGAATTTTGAAATATCCCTTAGCTGATAATTTGCTACTTAAAAGGCTGAGAAATTTACAGGTTTCAAAAAATTTGAAAATAAATAAACAAATCAGTGGCCATAACACTTCCAACTAAGCCATGTAACACATGTAACAGCTGGCATTACACAGAAATGGCTAAAAAAATTCAGCCATATCTCCATTAAATTCTAGGTTATGCCATTAAAAGTGTCAAAACTCTTGACTCTAAGCACAGTTACTTTATATACAAGTACAAATTATTGCAAATGTGCCCCAAAAGTTCTTCAAAATGGGAAAGAGATTTCTTTTCTTGAGAATAAACCAGTTCAGCTGACATAGTGCAAGTACAGTATGCACAAATTCATACACCCTTCAAGTGCACATACACAAAACTCACCACCTACGAATCCCCCGGGCATATCCCTCAGTGCTGGTTCTCAGCATGGGGAGAATACTTGTTGACTTTTGTACCTCGTGTCTGCAATATCCCTTGTGGCAGGGAATAAGATCCTACGGCTTTCCTTCTGGAGAAATAACATTTCAGTTATGTTTGTGAGGGTACAAACCTCCAAAGGTATTTGACTAGCAGGCATTGTTTATTTTAAGGATCAAAATTCATTATTTTTTCATCTTTCACAATGGATAGTAAGTGATAGGGCGAAATAACAACATAAGGGTTAATATTCAAAGTCAGTCAAATAAAAAGAGAAAGACTAAGATACATTCCAGTCACTACAGTATGTACTTAATCACTTGGTGAGAAATATTTTCACATGTTTAACTTATAAATTTGCCAACAAGGATAATAATTTCAGCAACCATTATACTCACTATATGAACATCGATCAACTTGGTTCAACTAATAGAGAAGTTCACCCTTGACATTCTAAAGCATCAGAATATGTAAAGGCAAAAGTGGACTAAAAATAGAGATGGGATTTAACTTGCACTCACACAGCAGTTATGGAAACACTGGCTTCAAATTTGACTTTCAGATTTATGGAACTGCACAGAAATTTTAAAAAGCCATTTAGTATTAATTCCAATGTGAACAGATGTAAATTCCAAATTTTCCTATCATCATCATTGACAGACTGTGCATGGCATAAATTTCTAAATGTTTTGAAAACTGAGCCTCAGAACTGAAGCAAAATAAAGCAAAAAAGGTATTCATAACAATAACATATTGATGAGCAAGAAGTTAGACCACTTCAAAACCTTTTAGTACACTGTCCTTTCACTGGATTATTCAAGCATATCGATACTTCTACCATGAGCTGGGCAAAAATTCAATGGCAAAATCTACAGTTTGCAACATAAGTCAGGGGAGTTGCCATAAACTCCTTAGTTTTACTAGCGATTTCTGGGAGGAGCAGTGTTTACATCAAATGATAAACAGTTAACACCTTAAAAACAAACAAAAGATAAACAATGTATCTGCTGCAACCCTACAAAGAAAATGTTATCACCATCAGAAATTTATTCATAACTCCTTCATGTGGTAATGAGGTTATGAAAAGGAATAAAAAGCTAGAAAAAAGTCTTTTCTTTTTTGAGGAAGCACTCCAGTTTTTCTTCTTTTGAGAAGGTTGGGAAGATACCCTGTGGTTTAAATTTACTTGCCATTTGCAATTATCTCCATGGCACTGGGTCCCACTATTCATTCCATGTGGTTATGGTTTTGATTTTCCTATACCCTACAAATTCAATGTCCTCTTACAACTGAACTGCAATTCAGGACAATATGCAACTTGCAATTGACAGTAAACTAAGGTCAAAGGCCACATACCTGAAAATCAGATAAAAGCTGTCGGACATAGCTGGAAAAAGAAGGGAGTTGGATACTGTGTCTGGATATGTTTACTTCTCAAATCTTTTCAGTATTTTCTTTGAAAAAACAAAATGACACATTCACACACTGTCTCCAATAAACCACTGCTACACAATGTATCTTTTTAAGGCCACCAGACAACACTATCTGTTTTGCCAAGTATCTCTTTTGTGTTTGCTGCTTAAGAGGTTACCCTAAATCTACAAATCCATTTAAACTTGCCAAAGAATTAAATTCAGCTTTCCGAATCCCCATTTTAAAATCCTTTTCATAATATCTCAGCACAAGGCAGTGTAATCCAACTTCATCAAATACTTTTGTCAGGGAGGGTTCTAACCTCTCATTTTGTTGTGTTGTTATCTTAAAGGGCAAGAGCAGTCACCCAAACTTGAAGTAGTGTAGTAGGGCACTGTTTAATAACTGGCTCTTGTGAGTCATGTGACACAACTTTTCTCTTCAAATGTGAAATTTACTAGGAGTAACTCATTGGTTTTCCTTGAATATATGCAATACTGAAGACCTAAAATACTATGAAAGATATTTTGAAGAGACATGAGAGGAAAAAATATGAGATTTAGTTGATGCTTGAGAAAAGTTTGGGGCGACTGCTCTTGCCCTTTAAAACCTGTTCCTGTCCCTTGTACACAGTGTCACATACCAGACTGTTTAAACACCTAAAACATAAACTCGTGTGAAACGGACTGGAACATTCAGCCTACCTTGTAAAGCTGCATACACCTAGCTGTCAAAAACGTACTATTTTTCTGAAGTGGTTCTATTGACAAACTCACAGTCCCAATGGAAAACTGTTGTTTGAGGAGTCAACTCAACTGACAGGTTTAACATTTTAGCACAAATAATTTCTAGCAAGGTACCAAAGCCCCTTTTCTTATTTCTTTCATCAGACGAAACTAAGGTAAAGTCTGACTGTTCTTCTTTTGGCAAGCCCATTCCAAATAATGGCTGGTTGCAATTTTCTAAGCAGGAAAAATTCCAATGCACTCCCATGCAACCTTTTATGACTCTGTCACAGTACCAGGCCTGATTTTTAAGAAAATGTTTTAAGTAAGTCCAAAGTATTTTGGGAGTTGTTTAAATGGTAGGTGGTACAAATAGAACACAAACAGTGCAATTCATGTTACTGCCATAGTTTACGAGAAATGATCACTGTACTCTATTTCTCTATATCATGCTTTGAAATTATCATTTTATTTATATTTCAATCAGGGATGTAGCTACAGTGGGTGGTGCTGGGCGGTGACACCCAGCACTCCAGAAAAATACACCTCTCCTCACCAACCACAAATATGCCCAATGAGACCTAAAACTAGCCCTAGAAATTGAGAAGTGCAGATGTGTTGCTTTGTTCAACTGTAATAGTAATGAACTTTGTTTATGCAGAGGTACCATTGTTATCTTGGTTTGCAAAAAGTTGTACTATTGATACTTTAACAAATTATGAAAAAAAAACATTGCCACGATTACGATCAATTTAAAGGAACCATTCCTGAATAAGTGTGACTGGATTTGCTACAGTAAATCCAACTTGGAGAATGCATTTTTCCTTTACCTTGAAAAAAAGTTTGTTGAGAATGAAGCAGTAAGAAATCTTTGGTAGTCTGGTCTTTCTAGACAGTATAATCAACTTAATCATGCTCAGTTGCTCAACTGCTACTGAATTATATTTTACCAGGGTGCTGCAATATCCCTGGCTGGCAATGCAACTGATAAGAAACTATTCTTTCATGCTAAAACACTGTCGTGCTTGAACTAAACCATCTGGGCAGGCTGACACACATGGCTCCTGGTATCCCTTCCCCCTCCCCCCCCCCCCTCCATTGATATGGCCACAATGTTTATGTGAAAGTCCTAGAAATTTACCGTTTGAAGGAGTCCTTCCTTAATAAATGTGACTGAATATGCTAAATTTAACTGGGGGAATGCATTTTTCCTTCAAAGAGAAAAAAAACATCTTGAGAAATGTGAATGCAGTCAAAGATATTTTCAAACCTGTCTTTCCAGACAATTTAATCAGCTCAATCATGCTTAGATGCTTAACTGCTATGGACTTATTTTACCAGGGTGCTGCAATATTTGTGGCTGGCAATGCAACTGATGTGAATCTATTCTTTCATGCTAAAACACCTTCATGCTTGAACTAACCCACCATCTGGGTAGGTGGCACACACTGCTCCAGGAATTCCCCTTTTGTTGGCATGGCCACAATGACCATGTGACAGCCCTGGTAATTGACCAATGTGATAATTCTCTCACTGTCAAGGGTAGCAGGAGTAGCATTAATTAACTGCTGACCTGCAGAGACTATCTAATGCTATCCACTGACTAGACAGTATTTAAAAAGGTGCCAGCGGCTGGAGCTAGTTATAGCCATGTAAACAATAGCTGGGTTTATGGCCCTAACACCAGGCCAGCCTGTCTATACCCTAGAGGACCTTCTTCCACAAATAAACCATAGTGTCCTCAAAATACTGGCCACAAATACTTTAAAGGGAAAATGCAGTCATCCCAACTTAATGTAGTGCAGTAGGCTGTGTTGTTTCATTAGTGGCTCTTTAGAATCATGTGACAATATTCTTGCTCCTAAAATGTGAAATTTACTAGGAGTAACCCAGGACACAATTATAGTCATGGCTGTGGTGGCCTTCCTGATGGCAAGGTACCCCTCAAAAATATTCCATTGGAGAAGCATTAGACCAATTGTCATTTTGGCTATGCCCTTTTTGAATCTTAAATTGAGCTCTGAAAACTGCTTGAATTACCTTGAATATGCATATTATTATTAAATATACTTTGAAAAAAAATTGTGAGATTCAGTTGTTACTTCAAAATAGATTTAGGGCGACTGTTCTTGCCATTTCAGCTTAAGTGATGTGCCACACATTATTTTTGTTTCCTATCACTTCTAAGGTCCAGGCACTAGCAGTTGTGTTTTATTATTTACTTTTATGCAGCTCAATTAGCCAATGTACTCAAGTTTGCCAACACTATGTTTGAAAATTAGATGTGAAATGAAAATATCTTTGACATAATTGTAATTTACTTCCACATTTAATCAGGCCTGCTTCTAATCAGGGAGCTATAGCCTTTTGCATAAAGAATTCCATCACCAAATTATTGAATTCATTCATTTTAATTTCCTAATACCTTACGCAACACTTTGAACTCACATCTGAATCTACCCTCTCGGGGGGAACAATATCTTTGTCAAACATTCAATTTCATAATCCTAGCTTATGTTACTTCCTATTTTTTCCAATTCTTGCACACAAAAGACGTGCACCACAGTAGTGCAATTGAATACAGATACAAGGCAACCAAATCTACCCTGCCACAAGCATTTGGGCCGATATTACATCCACACCTTTGGGGAACGCCTAATCTCATCTACCAAACACTGTAATATGTACTGTGCAACCATAGCCTACTGCCTAACTATTAATTATGTAAATCACTTTAGAAACCAACAGGACCACACTGCACACATATAATAGTATAAGCTGGCAAAGGGTCTATTTGGGACACTATGACACTGTTGGGATGAGATACCTGCTATCACTGACACCACCCACTGAGCCCTTCCAAATACCCCTGAAAGAAATCTGTTAGCACAAGGGATTATCACCCAAGGGTCTTTACAGTTAGCTCCAAAAAGCTTCTTAGGTTTTAGCATTGATTTTTTTACCTTCCATCCTCTTTACTTGGGCTTTGTGTTAGAGAAGAACCATGTAGAGAATGCTCTCAAAAAACTTTGACAATTAACAGACTCAAACTGGATTACCAAGAAGTGAATCACTATGCCCTAACTTGACACAGTTACTCTTAATTTAAACAAGCCTGCCATCACCGGGAAAGATGACATTTGTGTTTACATCTGCCACCATGGACCTGTTTGAGGGTACTCCACAAAGGTACAAATACCACTCATCTCAGCTAATCTCTCCAGCAAAGATTCTGAGCATTTCAGACCAGATAAGCTTGTTTCATCAACAGAAGCCAATATAAGGAATCACTATAAGAGGGTGAATATACACAATGCTAACACAAATCTACTGTAGTGTGTCATGACCTTTGTACATTCTTTGAAGCTTTGAAGAATAAAACAAACAGTGTCTTTCCCCATCATTTGTTCCTACATAAGAGCTGCATGCATCTTGTAAGCTACTTCAAGTTTAGTACTCACCTTTGTCCTTACTGCCACCCCCACCCACCCCTGAAATAACTAGTTTTTCATTTCAATAAGCTCATTATTATGACTGTCATCTATTTGTCCATCTGTTATCCAAGTAATTTTACATAA
The DNA here is from genome assembly GCA_037179385.1 of Holothuria scabra. NCBI lineage: Eukaryota > Metazoa > Echinodermata > Holothuroidea > Aspidochirotida > Holothuriidae > Holothuria > Holothuria scabra. The sequence goes on along the minus strand of CM074194.1, from coordinate 18,773,988 downwards.
CTATAACAGTGTAAATCATGTAGGTCTTTGATACGAGATGCCTATTTTCATGCACTGATACACAGTTGGCTTGAAACAGTGATGCCATTTTAATATTGCCCTTATGCAGGGTCCATAGCCAGAGCAATTTATTTGAGAAAAGAGGGGAGGGGGCACATCACTGAAGAAGTTTCCCTGGCCTGGGGGAGGGGTCAAAGGGGCAGGTGACATACCCCCTCTCATTTGCATTTTTTTTTCAACTTTTTCCACTATAACATCCATTAATGATAAAGGTTTAGTTTTGGTGGTTAATCTTAGAGGCAATAGAGCAGGAATTTAATATTGTTTCCTACCCACACCCAGCATTCTACACTGATTCAATCTTTTTTCTTTTTTTTTGCCAGGCCCTGCAAACCTTGAAAGTTAGCAGAGGTGAAGTGATCACCATCTTGGCAAGTGGTCCAAAGAGAGAGAGTGTGTCTCTCTTTGGAAAATTTTAGTTTAAATCGATGATGAATGTAATAATAGCTTTCTTTGATGACAAGGAATATTTCTGATGATCATTACTCAAAGTTAATACTGATATTGTTGCTTTGCTCTGTTGAAAGGTGTCAACTTGATACCTTTTGTTCGAATGGCTCAACGCTCTGTGATAACTCTCTTGGCCTTTTTGAGTTTTTGACTTAAGACTGAAGAAACTGCTTACATGGGTGGCTCATTTTTTGTCCATGTGCTAAACCAACTTTGCAAATTTTGTCAGGGTGCAGCACCCTCTGACAAAACAGCTAGTGAAGATTTGTAAGTTAGATGAGACTGAATGACACACCAACATGAAGTGTTATACAGTGTCTGTCAAATCAAAGTTCGAAATGTATTTTCCAGTGTGGTTCAAGTTCAAATTTGGTTTCCCTTTAGTTGCCTCTTACGACAGGTGGGAAAAACAGTGGGCATATTACACAACCTCAGGCCCACAGAGGGCAGCTTGTGGAGAACACTGCCAACACCCAAAATGTAGAAGTGCTGTTCAGGCACACATGGACCACTTTATTTTACAAACCACAGAGATTTCATTTACTTGGAGAAATCTACAGCAGCCTAGTCTCACGAGCTATGCCTTAAAGTGTACTTCAGGAACACTATTCCAGAGGAGAACTTAATACAGAAATTTAACAGTTAATACCCTGAAGAAGAAATGCAACTAAAATATTACCCTTCGCTATCCATCTAAATGGGGTCCATTTTTAAAACTTTCCTAAACATTTAAGTAGCAATAAAGGAAGTTTTTCAATGGGAAATTGACCTACTCTGCTTTCATACTATTTCTCAGATCCAATCTAGACATACTGTATGACTATTGAAGCTGATTGCCAATTAACACTTTGTCACGCACACAACTGATGAACTGTTGTAACAAGAACATCAAGTGGTACACATTTCGAGATAATTTCAAGACAATTGAATTTTGTGGGAACCTGATTGCATGCTGTATACTGTAACCGAAAGAAAAAAAAATTTAATTGTCAAGATCATAAAAACTATGAGATAGATCTATACCACACAAGCAATCAATTAGTCCTTTCAAATAAGCTATTAGTCACCACATCCTTAATATGAAAAGGCTACAAGGCCTTCACAGACTCCATATTTGCACCATAATCTATCTCGATGAATTACCCTCCACGCTCAGTCCAACCACTGAGCTGAAAAAATAGGACAGTTCTTTTTGTGACTCTTCGAGTGTGTGTCAATCAAATCAACACATGCTTACCAAAAATTACAACAGAATTAAATCCGAAAGCAAACAGTTTTATAATCCCCCTTCTCTCTCTCTGATAAAGGAATTTATCTCAACCTTGACATATTCTAACTGTTATGGATTCAGGTGATGTCCCATAAGGAGCAAACGTTTCCAGCGAATGAATGCCCCCATCGAAAGCAGGTATGTTTACTGCCAAAATTAAAACTGAAATTTTATACATAATCTTCTCTTGACCAATATTTGTAAATCGGATGGTTGGGACGTCACAATAGAAGCAACCATTTGCCAAGCTATTCGAGGACAATTGCCGGTTTTACTCACAAGGGGAAACTGAAGGTTCAACAAGCTGACTTGAAGAAGTCTGAAAGTGGGTTTGTTTACTAAAGGCAAGGTGACTTCGATTTGCTGTTAGGTGATACATTTATAACATTGAGAGTTTGCACATCACAGTTTACTGCACTGATTGCTGCCTTTGAAATTCAAAATGACTAGCTAATAAAAATTTACAAAAACGCAAAAATCCCACTTTTTCCTTCTGATTTGAAGAATAGCTCAGGTAAATGCCACTTTTGTGAACTTTCTGATGGCTTGGTGTACTTTCTTGCACAATTATTCTACAAACCAAAACTAGCAGCTCAGTCTGCAGATAATGTAATACATAACTTCAATTTTTTAGGGCACTGGAAAGTTCACAGTGGTAAAATTCCTTCCCTCAAGCACAGTTGCAGAAGTATCATTTTGGGTTTTTTTTTCCCAATCACTTTGTGCATAATTTACAAACTTGTCCAAGCTAAGCCATGTATGCCACCTTTAGTTCAAATACCCTGCATTATAAAACTTGATGTTCAAGGACAATGTTTTATATCAGCAAGTCATAGGAGAACAGCAGTTTAATGATTGATTAACATCCATTTAAAATCATTGGATAGTTATTCAATATACTAAAGAAGATCACATTTGAGTAAAATGACAGGTTTACAATTTACAGTAAGTACTGTATGTTGAATGCAAAATCATGGATGGCATTTGAAGTAAACAAATTCTGAATAACGAATTGCTCATTTAGCCCAGGTTTGAATACCTTGACTGATAAATCCCACATCATTTCAATGCAATCTACATCAAAATTATCTAGTAATTTTCAACATAAAGTGGTGTTACTCCATAAATGCAGTGCTCCAAAATTATTTTTGAAGACACAGCCGGCCCTCCCTTGCCCTCTGGTAAACTGTCAGAGCCAGTAGGATTTTGTTTGAGCAAAATTAAATTGTAAAATGAGTGTACATTCAACTCCCTGGTGCATGCCAGCAGCCTGACAGCCTTTTTAGGTCATATATTTTGGAAGCCTGAAGAATGAACAGGAAGCCCAGGGAGTTGCTAGCAACTCCTGGCTACTACCACATGAAATTTTTCAAGCACTGAAATGGATGTAAACAAATTATGCTATTCCACTAGCTTCAATTTGAATTGAGTGCATGCATACTCACTCAGAAGGGTCAAATATGACACAATCAAACCCATAGCCACTTTAACTCTAAGGTCTATGGAATTTTAATCAAAGCAAGTATAATTTTCTTTTAATTTGTATTGTCCAATTGTAAAGGTGATTGAGGATAAATTCACCACTTGTTGTGCGCATATAGTATGAAAAGAGTTATTCATGTAGAAGATCAAAATTGTTTTGAACTAGTTGCGAACTAAGAAATAATTTAAGGCACTGATAACTTCAAATTGACAAGAACTGACATCAACAGAAATAGTACTTGCCCACTCAGAAAATATTACCCCTGCAAGGCCCCAACTGCAGAATATTTTGTTCACTGTTTTAAGTTAACGGCAAGGAAATTTGAATGTCCCAAACATTTTTTGCAACTTTTTCGCATGAGTACAAAATAGTATGTTTGGAGAGTACCTATCATGCTGTTTTGTTTCTGACTGTCTGTGTCCATCTACAGTTTTACTATCAGAAAGAAATGTGTGACATTTGGGAAAAAACAAATTGATACCAAAGTCTGAAATATGAAAATAAAAGTTGGAAGAGCCAATCTGTAAGCAGTATTGTCTGGAATAAGATGCAAGCTGGTCTTTAATATTAATCATACAGCTAGAGAAATATGGTATTACAACCAAATTTTAACTTTGGTTGTGTATAAAGAATTCTAGTTGTCCTGGGCAACTACCAAAATCAAGCCCTGACTGAACTGAACTTGTAAAGACTGCACTCGTAATATCAACATCCATTGACTATCACATGAATTCTTTGTCAAACTGAATTGTACACTGTCCATTTATCATAAATAGTCAACAGAAAATACAACACGATTTGCTGTGTGATTGTGTCTCACTTCAAGCTTACACAATGAAGCTCAAGTCACATTGACTTAATGTTTGGGTACATCAACTCAACATTATAGTTAACAGTTCGCTCTGCAAATGAATATTCATATTCGAAGGTATTTTGGGCTTATGAGTGCAGTGAAATTATCTGATTTGCGTCACTCTTCTCGGGTGTTATAAATTATATCAAAAGAAAAACACATATATTCAATACGTGATAAGAGTATTAAGTTAGATGGAATTTTACAGCTTGATTTCGAACCCATTGGTTCAAGTTGAGCAGGCCACAGCCTTTTTCCATTTAAGGCTCACTGGCTTGTTTTCCCCATTGGATTGCTTAAATGCTGAGCACCAAGCACAATGGCAGTATGTTCCATTTTTAAAGTTTTCAGTAAGACCTGGGGCCCATTCCATAAAGAGTTACGCACAATCTTAAGTTTGATTCCCCATACTTAAGTCAACAGTAAATCATACTTAAGATTGGGCGTAACTCTTTGTGGAATGGGCCCCAGGCCAGGAATCAAACTCCAGACCTCCCGACTGCAAGTCTGATGCTTTAACCACTTGAACCATGCAGTCTGTCACTTGGTATTAATTTCATTACCAGAAAAATTTAAGGAACAATTCTCAACTTTAACTCCAACTGTTAAAAATTACTATTAATCTCCACTTTTCATTGTTTCCATATAACATTCCCTATCGGTTTCACTCTGCATTCTCCATCAACCTTTCAATGATATTTGCAATTGCACCCCTATCAAAAGTTGACATGATTTTCCCTAAGGCTGACATCATGATTCTTTGTGTCCTAGTTTGAAATCACGAAGTCAATAGAAGGTGTGAACAGTATGACTATTGATTGAGAATACCGAGAAATGGTGTTACGTTTGTACATTATCACAACTTGTCCCTGAAAAGCACCTCCAGGGATCATGTAAAAACTGGCACTGATCCACAGCCATATTTTTCTTCAAGCTAAGAAAGTCTTGTGTTAAGAGTATTTTATTAAATCCATTCTTCAAGTACACACTACCGTTTTTCACTCATTTCAAGCACAAAGTTCACTTCATATTTAGACATTTGCCGTCCACAAATGTGGCAAATTTAGGGGAAAAATCATCAACCCAACAGTTGTTCTAACATTCAGACCAAATGGAAGCCATTGTAGGGACCATGAGATGGGGGGGGGGAGGGGAAGGGGGGCTAACTAAATGCAAAGTTGGGCCATGTATCAAATATCTGAGGACAATTTTTTCAAAGAAAAAGTCCTTTGTTTTTTTTTTATAATTTTCCAAGCATGATGAGAAACATAAGAGACAGCAAGCCTTGGAGATATGGCTACCTTGAGCAAAATTAACGTAGGAACATGGATTTATTCAGTGCACCTCAGATCGTAGAGTTCTGCAGTTTTAAACACCATGATTTTGGTAATCCGTACTCTCTAATATTTTGCAGTACTTTGTATGTGGATTTGCCTTATTGTACACAAGGGGTAACACCCAGTGTTATATGGAGTTCGTGAGACCATCCCAACTCAGGAGCTCATGGAGCCTAATTTGCATTGAATTTGATCTCTGTGCATGTTTAAAATAGTCTGTATACCCTTACCCCAGAAATGCTAGACTACCCACTACCCTGTCCCAAAACAGCAAAGGATCATCTCCACAAAATAATGCCAGAAAACTGTACCAATGCTAATATTAAGAGGTGATCCACTAAACAGTCTCTTTTAAACTTGTTGAATTATATACAAAGGTAATTTGCTTGTTTTGCAAGTAAAATTTTATGCGAGAATCACATTACATGTGTATGCACATGTACTGTAAATACTAGCTAAGTTTTAGATGAATGTTGTGACAACATGGACGTACATAATGACTTCAACATCCCTTCTGTCTGACAGTTCTTACAATATATGTCATATTGGTAGCCATATCAGTCACCAATACAGAGGTGCACTCATTACAAAGCAACAGCTCTATAGATTGGTTCTTATCACACTGGGCGGGAAGTTGTTGGAGATAGACAGGATAATGCAAGAGAGAAGTGCAAAGTCCTCAATGAGGAAACAATTCTTTTCATGTCTTGGCAAGGTGTGCCATAAACAATTAAAGGTACATAATATTGCAAGTTTACTGATAGGGTAAATTGTGTTGGAAGCCACAAATTGCTCAAAGGTAAACTAAGGGTGGCAGAACACACACCTTAACCAGTTTGCAGGTGTTAATGTTTACACAGAAGCAGGTACAGTTCCCCCTTGATTCAACCAAAGGGATCTTGTGAGTACTTCCATGGAAAAATTTATCTACCATGGTATACAGTTTTGACTGGTTCCTTAACAGAAGGATATGAGCTTCTTCAAGAATTTCCCTTTCTACAACTCAATTTAATAGCCTACTTTTCGTGAAAAAGAATGTTACATTCAAACATGTGCAGAAGAAACCAGCAGATTTGAGGAGGTACCTTGAAGGGAAATCATGGTACACTATTTAGAGGGAAAATGGGGTATTTTGAGGGAAATGTGGCTCATTCTGTGAAGAATGGAACATCATGCAAAAATTGTCAAAAATTTGACCCACTTGCAGGGAAATAAAACATTTTGTTAAAGCCATGTTGTGCTTCAACAAGTTAGCTGAAATAAACTCAGCAATGTGATGCAGCAGGACTTTCTCTTGCTTCAAAAACCTTATGCCTTGAACTGGTTCAAAGGTGACACACTTCAAGCTGGTGAAACATTTCCAAAAAAAAAAGATCCACCTGCTAATGAATTTGGTGGTTTGTCCTTTAACCAATCTTAGGAGAATAAAACCTTAAAATTTACAACCACACCAGGTATTAAGAAGGAACATTGGTTTGTGGAAGATGTACATGTTTACCAAAGTGGTTCCCATAAATCTCTATGGGAGTGGGTTTAAATATCCTTCCTGGTCACTTTTCTACAATGGATTACTCATCTTTGGTCATCTGGTGGTCCACTCCAATTTCACTGCTTTCTTGGTATTGTAAAGTTCACATGTTTCTTACAGGAGTTCACTTGAGGACAATGCCTTGAGGCTATGACCCCACACTTTTTACACATAGAGATACCAAACCAAGTGAATCGACCAATAAAAATATGGGTCAAATTTAAGACCCTTAGATTGATGATGGGGTTAATTAAGCATAACACTGGTGAAAGGGTTCAGCCAGTTTCACTACCAAAGAAGTCAGAGTTTCCACTGTTAAAGTACATTCGAGGTTAATAATTTCAAACACGGGCAATGTACCAATCTACCAGAAACTACTAACTAGAGCCCCATTTTAAAGGGCCAATCCTCTCACCCCAAACTACAATTCTTGTAGGGGTTTACAGCAATTCTCAATTGGCTAAGCTCTTTGATTGACAGCTAATTCAAACAATGCGCTGTACCAAAGCTATTATATGGCATGAACTGTACTGAGAGTGTTTGATTATACACATTGAACTTTTCTATACTCACCCTGAAGCAATAAACTGAGATTGTGTCTGGATGAGAATGAATTTCAGAAAATTGGGAGAGGGGCTCAAGTAAGAATGAAAAGAGAATTGATACTGTCTGGGGTGAGTTAGTTTGTTAGTTAGTTGGGAGTTTTACAGCCCAGTTTCAACCCTATTGGTTCAAGTTGAGCCAACCGTGGCCTTTTTTTCAGAACTTTTTGGCTCACTGGCTTATTTTCCCTTCTCCATTGCTTATGCAAAGCATCACGCACAATGGCAGTAGGTTTCATTTTTAAAGTCTTTGGTGTGACTCAACCTGGGAATCAAACCGGAGGCTTCCGCGTGACAGGCCGATGCTTTACTGTTAGACCAAACAGGTGGTATCTGTTTGGGGTGAGAGAATTGGGCCTTTAATTCAAATTGTAAATGACTCATTACAGCACATGAACAGTTCAACTTCAGTGATGTATATGGGAGAGAGGGTAAGAGTCCTCAATCTTCCAATCTTAGTCAAAATAATAAAATATGATATCAAACAATACTTACAGTCTCTCCACTGACACTAGGCCATGAAATGCCCCCCTTTCAATGGAAACAATAGCATTGTCTGACAAAGTGCTGTAGCAGAAAAAAAAATATATAAATAAATAAATAAGGGGGTAAAATAAAAGGAAGAAATTGGCGAATTGCTAAATACATTGATTGCATGGCTATAGGCCTGATAAATTTATATTTCTGAAGGAATTCTGAATTATTTAAGTCGAATATTCAACAATGTTCAATGTACATTGATAATGAGAAAATATTCCCTCCCTTGTGAAGTTGTGAGATTTTACCCTCAAATTTTCCAAACAAAAGGGACCCCAATGTCCTTCACATGTTAGGCATAGTGTCTAAAATGCACTGCACCTAGTACACTATCAATCCCCAATTAGTTCTCTGCACATATGTGATTTGTATCAGCTTATGCAACAGTCAAATCAGAACTGAAAATATGCTGTATTAATACAGAATTTTGCTAATCAAAAATGTGGCAAGCAATCTTTCTTATTTCCCAAAAGGCATGCCAAGAAGGTTAGACTTGGGCTGTTTAGAATCCAAAATTTGTGGAATTCAGTATACTGGTAGGTCTGCAGTCACTCCACTCACAACTGTTAAATGAAGTTGAGCTTCAAATTCAGATTCTTGACAATGCTGTAACTGCAGATAGTATCTGCAGTTTAAACATTGTCACTAAGGCCTACTTCCTTGGCCACTTCAATATATTCAGGCCCAGAAAAAAGCAAACAACTTTATGAAGAAAATTTCTAGACCTGTTAGGAAAATTCAAGGGATATCAAAGCCTGGAAAACCCCCTTTTCATTTTTCCAACTTTTCCTGATTTCCCAACCTCGTGGGAACCCTGAGATATATCATTTAATACAATTAATTGTCATAATTTTGTCAATGACCAGAATGCTGGTCAACAACTCAGACACCACCAAAAGCCTTTATTAGTATGTACTGCTTATTAACTAACCTGCAGTGCAAGACATAGCTCAATGGCAAATCTTGTGAAACAGTTTTTTTTTAAGTTATTATTATTAGTCTTTTTTTCTTTTCTTTCTTCCCCCCCCCTTTTTTTTTAGACCTGCACTGAGGATCCCCCAGGATTGTGCAGTGGACTAAACTCCACTTCTGTCCCTGTGGCAAAGTCTGATAACTTACCAGCCTAATGCATACAAAAGTGAAACTCTTGCCTAAAGCTCTGTCCTTCAAACCAAATCATGTCTAGAGTCAAACAAAATTTAAAAAGAAGTGTTGAGCAATACCAAGAACTTTTCAACCCAAGTAGTATCACATGGGTATGCTTCAAGAGCTATTTCATTGTCTGAAAGCATTTCAAATTCAATTATACAGTCACACTTGTTTGTAATTTGAGAAAAAATACTTCTGAAAAGATCTTAAGAATAATAGGTTTCTAGTTCAAAAGTAGGTGACAAGTTTGTTACTTCTGAAGTTCAATTTATCCACCATGACACATATGCATGACAAACACTGTCAAAAGCACAACAACACTGTGGGTCACCAGAAGTTGTACAAAGGATTCCAGAACTTAATTAACCTGGACATGGCACAAGACCACACTACCTAAGTTCACTTAAATAATTGTACTTGAAAGTTTTCTATTTTTGAGGAAAAGGGACTTATTCAATAGGTCAAGGGAGGCTTCTATCCTTTAACTGTCAAAACAGAGCATCAGTTTTGTTGCCTAGGCACACCTTTCTATGGAAAGAGCAGGAAACCTTTTTTGGTAATGGGAGAATGGCAGAGAAAAGGAATGCCACAACAGTGGCTCATCATTATCCCTATCACTTCAAATGGGTAAACACGGACAAAAGGATTAGTACCTAAAAGTACCCATGTAATTATGGACCTTTAACTGGTATCTTGTGTGGTCTAATGTTGTGGAAAACAGGATAACACCAGATGGCTCACTGTATTAAGGGGAAGGTTTTAGCTTGCCTTGGGAGCAAATATGAACTAATGCAAATAGCAAGCTGGTTCCCACTTCCAAATCCTGACCTCAACCCAAAGGCAACAACAATTCTTCCTCAGTGAATTAATGCTACCTTAAACTAATTTTTGCTCTTTTACTGGATGGTGAATAGTTTGTGGTTACTCAAGTCAAAGAATTTTCCTATCTGCAGAATCCCCTTATCTTTTCTTTTGAGGAAATTCCATTTTTTACTTCTTCCCTGAAATAACTATAACAAGAATGCAAAAATGCATTGAGGTTTCGATGATAACCAACTAATGCCACATTTATTCCCTTGGTGATCAAACATGACCTTTGACCACCACCAAAATCAATTGGGACCATCTTCTGGCCAATTTTGATCCACATACCAAGTACAAAGACTCCAGGTTCCTTCCTTGAGATATTCTGAGCATTTTTGACTTTGACCTCTGATGACCCCAGAAGACCTTTGACCACCAACAGAATCATTAGGGACCATCTTCTCACCTTAACCATTAAACATACCATCAGCGAAATTTATTCAAGTTTCCTAACTTGGGATATCATGTTAACAAGGTTTTCAGATTTTAACCTCTGGTGACCCCAGATGACCTTTGACCTCCAGCAAAATCAATAGGGTCCTTCCTCTCAATATGAGCCATCAATGTAACAAGTTTGAAAACTGACAGGCATTCCTATCTTGTATATTGTTGATGCGCAAGGTGTCACAAACACACATACACACACACTAAATATCATGACTACAGTTACTCTTACGATATCAAAACCAATTTAATGCATTCATCACTTTGTAAGGAATATTTTCACTGAAATACAGACCAGAAGAATTTTCTGAGTTTTACTTCATATCTCACATCCACGGACAGCTTCTATCGGGCACCCATAGTCTGATAAAAGCTGTTTGTACATGTGACGTCATGAAATAAATAGTTTACATTTCATTTCTGTGGTCCTCTCATACCAATAATACATTTACACAAGATGGCAAATTTTGGTTTCTTCCCAACAATGAATGGAGGAGATTTTAACTAAAACTAACGAAAATCGGATAGTAATCCGATCCGATATCGCTGTAGTGTGACCTGGGCTTTAAAGCTTGGGTGTCAAGGTCTTGGGGAAAGAGGGTCTCCCTCCACTTGGTTTTGGTCTCCAAGGTGGGAAGTGCCAAGATGGCAAATGGTGCAATATTTGACCCAAATTGAGGTTCAAATGAGTTGAGCCATACAATTTGTAAAGTGACTGATTCTTGCAAATTGAGTAAAGGTACATCTTGAAAAAAACACCTGTGCATAAATTGTTCTTAAGATTTATTTTTGTGCAACATTCCTTTACAATATGTGACATTTTTCGCACGAATAAAGGCTGATTAAGTAACTGTCCCAATAAAGTCTCCAATATTCCCCATGCTCATCCAGTAGCTTTAATTTGCTGTTTGAGATACTCACATGACTCTAAGGTCTCTGAGACCAGTGAAATCACCCCGTCGAATTTCAGAGATGTTATTTCCTGACAAGTACCTGTGGACATGAAAAAAGCTGAGGCTGTTAAGGGCTCAGGACTTATGTCATACTTCCAACAACTTTATGGATATGAATTAGGCCATCTCCTTTTTTTTTTTTGTTATCTGGTAAGGGAACCTTCTTCTGTGATGAACCATCCTGATAGTCAACAACAATTGCTGGTACTTGCTGTACATGTTATGGGAAGGTAAAAACTTACCATACACCATGTAGGGCCAAGTAACTTGGCCCTTCATAGTGAGCAATATCTGCACGGTTTCTCTCAAAGAGTAAAGGGGGATTACCCCTTCCCTTTTCCGAAAGGAAGAAACATGATCCCTCCTTTATGTGTCCCTAAAAACAGAAAAATGTCTGCAACATTAGGCCTTGGCCTATCTTCGTTTTTTACCATTGGTTAAGAAGAGTTCACCTTTGCAACAATGTTTATATCTTCTATATCTAGATATAGAAGATATAAACATTGTTGCCTATAGGCCTTAATAGCCTTTAAACCCTTATGGCTTCACTTTAGATTCTACCATATAATTAAAATACCAATATGACCTTGAGAGCAAGCTTTTGGCACCTCAGAGTCCACATGTAACTTTGGCCAAGTGAAGCATTTACTTGCATTTCATTTGAAGTTTGGCAGTAATAAATCCCCTTCCAGCACTTTCCAGTGTTTGGTTTCAGGTAGAATCATGACAGGTATTCCCCAATACATTCTCTTATCCAATCTTGGGGAAGAAGGATCCGGCAACGCTATTGGTTTGTAGGGGCCAAAGCCATACTGGAAAGTAGGGCCTTTCAAAGAACGATCTTTGGCATACTGAAATGTACGCCAACAAATTTAGCATACAGCGAACCCTGCTGCTACAGGGAAAATTACATCAGTTGGCATACAATTGCAACAATTGGTGTGACGTATAATTCCTTCACCTTGGCGTGATACTTTGGCGTAGGGCAAATGTACTTTCTGGTGTGGGGCCGAAGGACCTTATTGGGTACTGCTAGGAAGTTAACATAACATAACATAACATAACATAACAGGTTGAAGGGCAAAGGAGGGCCAAGGCCCCATAAGATGCCCTGAAGTCCAAGCCCTAATCAAAAGTCAAACCACCAAAGCTTGACAACAGCCCCAAACAATCAGATTCTACCACAGCCATGGAAAAACCTGTCAATATTAACCTTAAAGCAGTGAACTGAGGGGGAGTTAACTACCCAATCTGGTAGACAATTCCACTCGTTGACAACTCTATGGGAGAAACTAAACTTCCAAATGTCAAGCCTTGCAAAAGGCTTTTCAAGCTTTTTACAATGCCCACGCACCCGAGAATTACCTTGAACCCTTAAATAACTACAAGTCAGAAGGGGATTCCTTTCACAGAGGAACTTGAAAACCTGGAGCATGTCTCCCCTAATCCTTCTCAGCTCCAAGGTGGTAAGCCCAAGATGTTTAAGCCTAGCATGATAAGGCAAATTTCTCACCTCAGGAATGAGGCGAGTGGCTCTCCTCTGAACCTGCTCTAAAAGAAACTTGTCCTTTTCATAGAAGGGACACAAATTAAGCACAATGTCCTTACTAAAATTGATGAAATTCCTCTTGATCAATCCAAGCACTCTATTAGCCTTTAGAGCAGTGGCTGCACACTGCCTTGATGACTTTAAATCCCCAGTAATTACAACACCCAGATCTTTCTCAGAGGTGACATTACTTAAAACACAACCATTCATGTTATAATCATAGCTAAAACTTTTGGGACCAAAATGAAGGACCTTACACTTATCATTTGCCAGGTCTGAGACCAAGAAAATTAATTATCCAGATCTTTCTGCAGCAGTAAGGCATCATCCAAAATGCTAATCTTCCTATAAAGCTTAGTATCATCTGCAAACTTACTTATATGAGATGTAAGAGAACTATCAATATCATTGATGAAAATCAAGAAAAGAAGTGGGCCAAGGACAGAACCCTGCGATACTCCACTTGTGACTTCTTTCCAAGAGGAGAAGTTACCATTGACAGCAACTCTCTGAGATCTACCATGAAGCCACGAATTTATCCAATCAGCACAATTGCCCTATATTGAACTATATTCACCCAGAGTCACAAGGGTTTGTTGCGGTTTGAATTTTTTTTTTTTGTCTAAATTCTGACTAATGGGCATTCCCCCTAATAATCCCAACTGATGGGGGAAGTACCCAAGCATGTGAATCATCACCAAAAAAAGCCTAGCCTAGGCTAGGACCTAAATTATTGTGCGGCATCTTCGTTGCAACATCTTCATGAGTGAAACTGAACAATCAAAATGAGGCCTAGGCTAGGCTGCTGTATACTGTTAGCCCTTGAACAGGGCTGTGTGTTACGTTACATGGCCTAAGCTCATGTGATGTGGAGTGTAATGAGCTTAGGCCATGTAACGTAACACACAGCCCTGTTCAAGGGCTTGGCTACTGTAGGCTAGGTCTGTCACTTGTTCAGATGTTTAGGCCTAACCGCAGATAGATTTGATGATAGGCCTAACGTTACTATCTCGGTTGTCGTTGAACTTGAACTTAAGTTCAGTTAAACAGGCGAAGCACGGCCAAGGCCTAACTTCGGCTAACGTTATATTATTATTATAACAAACACTACATTGCAATACTAACGACGCTTCTTCTTCGGCCTGACACAACGTAATTAACGTAGGCTGGCCTACGTTAGACTTAAAGCTGGGCAAAAGTTTTGCTTACTTTTCCTTCACAGCTGTTTCTACAAGTTAAATCTTCGTGCATACATCATATATGACAAGCCTAGACCCAAATTCACTTGAATACAACAAATTTCATTCACATGTTTCCCTAACATTTCCCTACTAACTATGTTGCAGGCAAGCTCTGGTAAAGATAAAGCGATTAACTAGTCACTGGATCGGACGACAAATATTGTTCATCCGCTCCGGTCGTCCTAGGCTATACTAGCGAGGATACAGTCTACAGACTACAGTGGACCGGGCGCTTAACCTAACCCGGCCGCGCCCGGCCCCCGGGCCTAGGCCTTGTATACACAGGCACAGTAACGTTAATCAGTGTTGCCAAACTTCAACGTACGTACGTAAGGGCGCGTGCTTATGGCTTTCCATCTCCCTACTGAATCGACTCAGTGAGTGAATTCAAGCTCGGGTACGCGGGCTCTGAAGGGCAGGAGCAAAGATGGTAAAGCACAGAAGATTCGGCGCTTTTAATCTTTTGGCAGGATTAGGGATTCGACCGCAGGCGCTCCGTTATTATCACGGATGCCCAACCATTACCTAGTTCCAGTTACATCGCTACTCGCTACTCAGTGGCGGATCTAGGGTTTTAAAAAGGGGGGGTGGCTAGGATTTGGGTTTTGAATATTTCAGAAAAAATAAGTATTTCGCCATTTTTTAAAAACCATATGAGGTGTGTGATGGGAAGGACTAATGCCACCGAAAGGGGGATGGGGCAAACGAAGTGAATGGTATGGAGCCAACCCCCCCCCCCCAAATGCCTACTTTTTATTATTTTGGGGGGTCAAAAAGGGGGGTGGCTAGCCACCCTAGTCACCCCCCCCCCCTAAATCCGCCACTGCTACGGGCTACACTCGTTACGTGACTGGACGTTTACTTGGTTTTTCTTCCGGCGTGACATCTTTATATTCCAGTGGTGTAGAAGACTTTTTCCGGAACGAAGGAAGGGGGGGGGGGGTGAGGGGCCAGGCACCCAAATTTTCCTAAGTTTTTGTTTAAGTGTGAACACTGCTCACTGTGTGCCCTTTCTGAACAATTTCTTTGAAAATACGGAGTTTGCATTGCAGAAAATTTTGGATTCTGGGTTTACTGTAAGGAAATAAAAGTTGGGGGAAGTAGGCCTACAGAAGAATCTGTACTTCCTATCCGGACAGCAAGTGATGGTCTGATTTCAGTAGGCCATATCTGGGGTCCGTCACCTTTAAATCTTTCGATTTCCTTGGTTACCTTTATCATGGACGGCTGTACACTAATTTGTATCTTGAATTCTCCAATTTCACTAAATATGAGTGTTTGAAATTCTTGTAAGCAATAAATAAAGACGATTTAAGGCCGATGGACCTCACTAAAGGCGGCCTACAGTCACTAAAAACAAGAGCTTATCGGATTCGTCTATAGGCAAATCTAAGATTTCGCGGCGACTGAAGATTGTTGTTGCTAGGTATCTTAGGCCTACGAATTGAGGCTCTCCGACGAGATTTGAAAAGTTTCCGAAATTTTTGTTGTCTTTTTTAGACAAAATATTTCAAAATCAAGAGCTTATATTGGTATTTATGAAAGAAAATTTATGAAAACAACACATATAGTTGCCTATGTCAAAACCAATGCCACACCAGGGCATAACTTCTGCCCGACTTAGTCACTTAAGTCTGTCCGATTCAGCAACGTTTTGGACCTTAACAACAGATATGTGGGGATAAAAGTGGGTAAATCGGTAATGCACTTCACGCATACATGTGGGATACCCATATGGGTCCCTTTACTTAATCTCGAGTGCAAAAATATATGGTCCTATTTGAGTTGATCCACATGAAGCTCATAGGTTAGGTGATAGAAAAGCTCAAGCTAAACGCAAGTTACGATATATATTTTGCTTTGTACATGGAGCTAAATGAGAGACATGAGGCAAGTGTTATTATTTATATCGTAACTTGAGGCCTGTTTCTTGACATCATTAATTGGCAGTCACCATTATGACAAGGGGTCATATGCAGGGGGTGGTCTGCACAGCCAATTCTGAAGTGGAAGAGGGGGAATCATCACAGTGGCTCAAGAAATATGTTCAAGAAGAAAAATCCCCAAATGCCCTTAGTATCCGGCAATAGATTTACCAGTGAAGATACCAACTGCGACAATTTTTAAATCATAGAGATGTAAAATTGAAAGAAATGAGGTGCCATTTGACAGCTGGCAGCAGTCGTACAGTTTAGCATCACAACTTTCACAAACGTTACTGTTCACGAGCATGTATTGATGGAAAAGGCCATTATGTGTTGAAGAGGGCGTATAGACGTCATGGGCCAATCAGATGCGTCCGTTACATCTGTGGCCAACCTTATAGGTATGTCATTACAGGAAGCTGTTTCTCCCCGGTAACCATCATTGCGATGCTACAAGCATGCATGACGAAATAAATGGCAGCAAACATGATGCTATTCAATTCATTCGTTTTCGGCTTGTTACAGCAACATTATTCAGCGCGTTATAGACATGCTATCTCCCGTAGATGAATTACAAGCGTTCCCTCACGACTTACTCCGGAGACGATGTTCTTCCCACATAATACGATCAATGAAAGAACGCTAGGCAAGTTTCCACGAAGACTAACAGGACTCAATGTCCATCACAATCTTAAGAAGCACAAGATAAATTTCGTCGGTGCCAACTCGGCACTAACCTGATTGCATAGGCTATACATCCACAAATTACCGCCTATACACGGTTATGCCCCCGTCCATGGTAGGCCTATACATATATATTAAATATACCATATACTTAAATCCAGGTTACACGCCGAGCAGCGATGCGGTAACGATTTCAATCCACGATAACGATTTTGGCATAAAATACTCTCCGTACATTTTCAACGTAGTTTGACATTGCGCATCATTTCAGCTATTTTATGCCAAAATTGTTATCGTATTGAAATTGTTCTCGTTGCTTGATGTGATCCGGGAATGCATTTTCCTGATAAGCAAGAGTTAACTGGTGCTTTTGCCGAGTAAATAAAGCGACGAAGGTTAGCAACCGGGAGGTCTGGGCTGGAGTGTTTTTAATCCAAGAGCAATCTACGGTTTCCCCATCTGAACTGGTCTTTCAAAAAATACCAAATTCGATTGTTGAGTTGGTTGCCACCCGACGCGAATTTGTAACTCAAAAGCCAGTGGTTCCCCCCCCCCCCCCCATATTCGTGGTCGCTTAGCGTATAAAACACCTGTCCTTCAAGGTCTGAAAAATTCGAGCACGTAGTCATCTTGTGTTGACACCGGAAGCAAATAAAATCGTCTATATAGCCTGCAAGAAATGATTGACATCAGCGATGTCGTTAAAAAGAGATATCACTTGACGGAAACGCCTCGGCAAGAGACGAGAGGCATTGTCAGAAGATGGAATGTTTCGCGATAACCTGTGACATGGCCCCGTGGAATCAGGCCGGAAGGAATCCAACAGGCTTATCTCCGAAAGATGTCGTTTCGCACGGACGCCGGGATACTGAAAGCTACCCTCCGTCCGTAATTGCAGACTGAGGGGGTTTTCTTTCTTTTCTTTTTCCTCTCTCTCTCCCTTTCTCTTTCCTCTTTTGTCTTGAGGATCCTTGCACTAAAGCTGTAAATTTTGGTGATTTACAGTGCGATTCAATTATGTTTGTACCCATAAAATACCATTCTGAAAGACTGAGTGAATTTTTTCGTATGCAGAGATGTTGGCAGTTTTTGGCAAATAATCAAGACTGACAATTTAAACTTTAAAGAGTGCCTCACGTAAAAAAAAAATACAAAAATATTCATATAGCATGAATAACGAACTCTATCAGCCCAACTCCCTTGCAGCGATTCCTCATAGGAGCCGATGTATAAAATGGTAAAGTTTATGCAATAAAATTGAAATGGGACAGTGCTCAATAATTTGTGATGTCATCGTTGTACTACACAAATTAAAATCTTTGTATTTCTTTGTTTTTCTGAAAGTTACTGCACCTTGTACCAACATATGATAACACTCTCACTCTTATGGAGTAATGTAATTAAGTAAGCCCTCTCTGTCAATTCGCTTTGCAAGCAAATAGAAAGTGTTTAAGGTCATAGAAACAATTTCAATTTTAAAGGGAAACAAAGCAGATAATGTGAGTTGTGTAACAACAAAGCCACAAATAATTGCGCTATGGACTAATTTGTTTCAAGTCAATAAATTTCAAAATTTTATACCTCGGCTCGAGAATGTCCTAGTATGAAGATGGGTGTTGGTCTTTAAAAATTCATTTTCATGCTGTTAAATATGTATTTTTGAATTTTTGACTTGGGGTGCACTTTAACCTTACAAACTGGGTGTCAGATATATGATGAATTAGTAAGATGGGGGATATCAAGGGAATGAGACTTTCCACAACGTAGTCCTAGAAAACAGTATTGTATACGAATGTATAGTAATCCCAACACTTTCCTATACGCGACCGCTTCAGAGTTTCGTTTCTTTCCGAACCAACCCGGGCTTTAAATCCCCCAAATATGAAATGCCACCCCTCCACGATTGCAGATAGAATTTTGAAGAGAACGTTCTCAATATATTGCCAAGGTCTACCCTTAATTGCATACTGCCATTTTTTGGCTGTTCTACCGTGAAATTGTTTATCCCCCGGCAATAACTGACCAACTGGCGGGTGCGAATATCACTGTTATCAGTGCCTAGTAATCCCCTAGCTAGAGTAATCCCTGAGCTAAAATGACGGACAGGGGGAGAAGCCCCTCCCTTAGGAAACTCCCCCCTAGTACAATAAAATAGCCTTTTAGCCTAATGTACGGTATTACAGTTTCTCTCGAGCCCTCTAAATTAGTTTCACCTTCCACGGTCCACCACCCCATGTAAACCACCACCCCCCAAACCTCCCTCCCCTTACCCCTCCCCATGCAAATGTCTGCAAACTGCAGGCCATGGTCCCCTTTATTCAAATTCAGTAACACCAAATTAGAGATTATTATGGTGGGTAGTATGGAAGTAACGTACTGACGGCAGAATTCATTACCCCCACCCCAAAAGTAAAGCCCCCCCCCCCCCAAGTAAAGGCCCACATGATAAAATCTAATAACCTTTTTTTCTCTTGTTCATGTAAAATGATGAATGATATTTTTTTTTTTTTTTTTTCAAATAAAACGTGGATCAAGGCTACAGGACCTATAATGTCACTTTCTACTTACAATGTTATATTGTACAACAAATAACCTGGCGCGTAGTCGGAGGCCGAATGGGGGAACCCAAGTTTAAAAAACATTCATGTCAAAAAATACCAAAAGGTGATCACTGCAAAGTTCATTACGTTTTTAGCTTTGGGGCACAAATTGTGCACTGATTTGAATGTAGAGACCTCAAAACATATTTTCTCCAAGTCAATCTCGAAAATCTCCTCCCAAGACAAAATCCGTGCTGCGCGCATACAGGATCAATGTAAAAGACACTAAAGAAGTGTTTCTAGTGTTACTTAATTTTACTTCTGCTACTCTCGGTTGCACGTCTGATTGTAGCACCCTCGGTTTGACCCGAGCCGACTTAGCTTCTTTTTTTTTTTCTTCTTCTTCTTCTTTTTTGCTTTCGTACTTCACCACAATTTAGCACGCAGTCCACTGTTTACACAAAGTTTACCTTTAGTTTACGGCTTTTGATTACCATCTCTTTCAAATTGATCTTATCATATTCTTTAGGAAATATGCGACATTCCTCAAGTGACATATTGATAAAATAAAAATCAACAAGATTACCGTCGGAAAGTTTTGACTGGTGAAAAGCAAGTCGCGGGCACGAGGTGTCGTTTCTTTAAGGATACCAATGATATAAAACATTATGACGCTAATAAAGAAATCATATTTTTGTCTACTAGATAGATAAAACAATTTTGATGAAAGCAGATGGATCAGGCAAGCTGAAAATAATTACAGGACTTACAATCGCTCGACAGTTGAAGGTATGTTGGTAGGTACATCTTGTAAACCTCGGTCCCTGCAGTCCATTACATTTCCATAGCATGAACATGATCGATGGCAAACCGCATCAGCGACAACGGGCAATGTTAGCGATAAAAACATAAATCCTACGGAAAATAAATACTTCATCGTGGTTGTTTCTTAAGTTTCAACCCAAAAAGTTTGAAAAAGAAAAATCCGGTTACAAGAGTAAAGTAAAATCCTAATAAAATCCACAACGGTTCCTCACGGAGTGGTTGTTTTTCGTGCACGAGTTTCAATTGCTAAACTTTTGCCATCATAATTTTAACTCATGCTGATTTTTGCATGCTACCCATGAAAAAAGGTATATTTGCGAATTTTCACCGTAAAAATAAAACCGCTTGTAATTAACTCCACCGGAGTAGAATGCACACCGTATGTAATTCCATAATCACCGTTAATTTCCAGAGAATTATGTAGTAGTTTTGTAACAGTGTGCGTTACTTGTCTTTCATAAACGGCGTTCTGCACTTGAATAGACGATACGAAAAGTTCCAATGGTGGGTACGTGAGATTCACATAGCACAACGCTGTTCAGTACAGTACGAGTTACACACGTCTATCCAATCAGAAGCTCCCATTGGACCAAGAGCTCACATACACAGTACAAACTTCGTGCTCTTCTACCAGCAATAACGTCCTGGTCATAATGGCCTCAAAAGAGTCAAAAGGGCTAGGCAGTGGTGGTGTGTTGGTTGAAGTGGAAAATACGACATATCAGGCACAATGGAAGTGTCCTTGTTCAGGAGTGTGATTGTCAGAGACGGTCGGTCCAGGGATGCCAGGTTGGAGAAGTGGAGAAGGTGCAATCCCATTTTGTTTTTGGAAAAAGTGCAATCGAGCGAACATTTTTTTCGGCTGGGAAATGCATTTCGATTGACAGGGGAGAAGAAGCTACCGAATGAAATGAAGTGAAATGAAATTCTATATTTCACTCAGTTTTAGATGTGTGTTCGTACAGGGAGATGGCTTCAGTGACAGGTCCCTGGTTAGTGGACCGTTGCAGAAGGCCCGCTTGACGTGTGGACATTGTCAGCTGACAAAAAATACCGGCAATGGGCAGCGATTTTTTTCTCTTACTTACTACAACTCAAGTACATCTGAACGTAATTGAATTTAATATAGCGTTCATGCAGCACTACTTAAAGGGCAGGAGCAGTCATCCCAAATTGAAGAAGTGTAGTAGACTGTCCACTTTTATGATTGGCTGTTGGGGGTCATGTGACAATGTTTTTCTCTCTTCAAATGTGAAATTTACCAGAAATAACTGCTTGGTTTACCTTGAATATGCAATAGTAAAGTCATAAAATGTAACTAAAGATACTTTGAAGAGAAATAACATGAAAATTGAGTTATTTAGCTTTTTCTTCCAAATAAGTTTTTTTGGGGGGCGACTGCTTTTTACCTTTAATAAAGCATTCACTGGCGCTTCACAACCAGAACAAACACAAGAAAAGAACAAAACCACAAACTAGCAAATGAAAGTTCAGTCAATTGGAAGTTCTAGTAAACAGGTACGTTTTAAGTTTAGATTTGAATGAGTTTGATTGATGAACAATCCTTCTAGGAGGCTGTTCCATAGTTTTGGACCCCCGGCACTGAAAGATATGTCACGACAAGTTGAAGCTTTCGTGAAGGGCACATTGGGCCTAAATACCTAGTTGTTGAAAGTTTGAACGAATAAAAAATGAATTCAGAGTGAAAGGAAACAGTTTAAAGTATCTATTAACTGGACATCGACTCGATACCTGAACTAAACAACTAGAAATAATTGGTGGTGCCAATAACAAAGGAAATATGGCGTATGGCAGGGACATTTTGCTTCAGTTGCCACAAGGGAAAGAGAGGACACATACCCCCTCCAAATTTCCCCAGTACAAATGTTGTCACTGAAGGATAACATCATTACCCAGAAAAAAAAACACCACGGGGTAAGCCGTCACAATATATAATGTAGGCCTAAACTTGTAAGAAATTTTCCACCATCTTGCGTTCAGGCTCCTTGAAAAACTTTTCAAAGAGCATGGGTACACTCCTTTATACATAGACCTCTCCCCGCTCCGACGAAACTCCTACAAGGAAGTGTACCACCGAAAAACTGGTCACTCGGGCTGCCGCCAGCTCTGTTCTAAGTTACTCCTCAAAACCTTCATGGACCATGAGCAAGATATCCTGTTCTATAGCGTGAACTAATCCATTTTTTAAAACATACGTAGGGACAGCCTACGAGCACCTAGTAACAAATAGACTACTCAAACCGGCCGGACAAAACCAAACACAAATGCTAACCATCAACCATCCACACACAAAACACGGAATAAAAAGTTTTTCACCAACGGAAACGACGCACCAACCCCACCCGGTGAACTAACTAGGTTCCGAAGTATGGTTCCAAGTTTAAATCAGAGAGAGGGCGTGCTCAAGATACTCTCAGCTCAAGGGAGTGAATTTCTCATTAAAGGTGGCACGCTGTGACTGAACTCGGAAGGTAACCGGAATATATCTTTAGGCATTGCTACGTTTGAAAAGTCTACCCGGTCTGAGCAACAGTGACGCAGGACAGTACCATTATTCAGACTTATCTCGGTGTTTTTCTCTTGCTCGTACACTCACGGAATGTTTGCCACGCCCTCTGCCTGCCTGATCCCCCTATTCCAGCCCACCCTCTCGAAATTTTGGTGGTACCACTGCCTATATATTTTCCGTGTCTGGGCACTGTATACTATTGTATTTAAACAAAGTGCTTACAGATCATACTGGTAAAACTGAGCCTGAGTCAATTCTCTGAGTGGCACTGTTCTCCTCTTTAGAGGTCGTGCACTGATACAATAATTAGTCAACGTCTACGGTGATGTTACCACGTCATGCTGGGCGGTGAAACTTTCGTAACCGAAGGATGATTAGGCTTTCCTTTTTTAATTCCAGATTCTTATTCCATAACGAGAATCCGCTTGAAGTCTTTTATCAGAAGGAGAAAGTCTTAAGAAAAAAAGAAAGAACCAAAAATAAAAAGCTTATTTTAATGGAATACCGAGATATGAAAATAATTCTGTGTTCTTTATATGACCGTCGTCCATCAATGGACTGTACACCTCTAACCCATGACCCATGTTGATGATCTAGCTACAATGCGGTATAACAAAGGCTGACGTCACGTACACAATCTCTTTAGGCCTTCCAAAGATAGCAATAAAAGGCAAATGTACATTTCATTTCATCTACTTGTTTTATTGAATCCTTAAAAAGTGAATGAAGCCAATGTAAAAATTTTGGTTTGCTGGGAGGTAAGGTGAATTAATTACAGTATTCATTGTTTAAACGTTTGGGTTCTTCAAGAAACTGTGAAGGGAAACATTGTGTATAAAATTCCAGAGTAGAGTGTCCCATGAAAAAACACTTTATGCATCCAACCATTCACCCATGACCCCGTTCGCCCACAAATCCACCCAACGACCCGTCTAAGAAACCTTGATGCACACCCTACACCATGCAGACGGAAAATGGATTTAAAAAGATTAGATGACTACATAAAACATAATAACAAGTCTGACCTAAGAAAACTGATTCACAAATTCAAAGCACCGTGGCGTAACCAAAGGCGTAATACCGGAGGTTTGGCTTGGGGGCTGGACCCATGAAATTGTCCACTCCTCACACTGGCGATCGGGGATAAAAAAAATATGACATTAAAACACAAAAATATACACGAATCCGGACAGCAAGTGATGGTCTGATTTCAGTCGGCCATAACTTGGGTCCATCACCTTTAAATCTTTCGATTTCCTTGCTCACGTCTATCATGGATGGTTGTACACTAATTTGTATCTTAAATTTTCCAAGTTCACTAAATATGAGGGTTTGAAATTCATGTAAACAATAAATAAAGATGGTTTTATGCTGATCCCCACTAATGGCGGCCTACAGTCACTAAAAACAAGCCCTATTCGGATTCGTCTATAAATTAAAATGTAAAATGAAGATAAAATATGGCATCATCAGCTAACCCAGCAGAATTTCTTTTGAGACCCTTTGTCCATATTCCATTCACCAAAGGGTTTTAATAGTTCCAGAAGGTCCTAATGGGTTTTTAAAGGGTCTGGTTTATGCAAAGGATAATGTTATGATTCCTTTTGAGATTTTTCCAGTTTCCATCAACAACCAAACCAAAAAGTAACCCTCTGAATGCAAAGGGTTTTGGGGAAGGGTTCCATTTGAAACCCTTTGGGCTCAAAGGGTAATACCCCAAAGGGTTCCAAAGGGAATTTTCAGCTTGAAAATTTATAATTTTATTGTACTGCAGTTGACACATTGTCTGACTTCTCGAGACTTGACTTGAATTAAATAAAGAAGAACTCCTCAGTTATTCATTCATTTCCTTTTCCGTCAATTAGTTTGACCTATGCTAAATTTAAGCATAACTGACAAGCCCATTTGTTAAAAATAGCTTATTTAAATTTAACAAACGATATGCAGACGAAATAAGCCGTCAAATGTCGAGTTGCTTCACATGCACTGAATATGTACAGAAAAAACTTCAAAATGGAAACTCGAAGCCTCCATCTCTATGTAGTCAGGTAGTACAATTAGTGAGCAGGAGGGCGACGCGGTCCCTGGATAAACACTTCGAAAAAACGCAGTTTTCTGTACCAAAATCACGATAAAGTAATCCGTGATATCTATTACTTGGAGAGGTTCAAATTTTGCGAGCTTGTTAGTATAGCATAACTGACAAGCCCATTTGTTTAAAATAGCTTATTTAAATTTAACAAACGATATGCAGACGAAATAAGCCGTCAAATGTCGAGTTGCTTCACATGCACTGAATATGTACAGAAAAAGACTTCAAAATTGAAACTAGAAGCCTCCATCTCTATGTAGTCAGGTAGTACAATTAGTGAGCAGGAGGGCGACGCGGTCCCTGGATAAACACTTCGAAAAAACGCAGTTTTCTGTACCAAAATCACGATAAAGTAATCCGTGATATCTATTACTTGGAGAGGTTCAAATTTTGCGAGCTTGTTAGTATCAGCGCTGGTATTTTTGGAGATAAATTTTGGAATTTATGTTAACTAATTTGCTAAGAAAGTGCTTCCGTTTTGTGTGTCGACAATTCTAGTGATAAAAAAAATCGAAAGGGGAAGGGATCAATCACATCCCATTTAGCCCTCCCCAAACCGAAGTCCCCCTCCCCACGCGGACAGGCCGGGGTGACCTAAATCTTGGCATGTTACAATTTCTATGAAAAATCAAAAAGGTACAAAAATTACAGACTCATTCGGACAGATATTTTGGTCAGCCTCTCTTCATAGTCCTGACAGGCTTTGTCCGAAAAAAAAAATATTCAGTGAGTATAAAAGTTGCGAAAAGTCATGTGATGTTTTCAATTGCCAGGTAACACCGACAGACGGATGGATGTAAAGATCGTATCAAGGGCCCATAATTTGCCGGGCAGCTGGAAAATGGACGTGGCACATTTAATCTGGTAGTCTGTATCATTTTGTAACAATTTGCTCATAGTTTATTGAAGTGAAGATTTTATTGCAAAACGAAAGCTCAAAATAACGACTCAGCGCTTAGATTCTAGGAGTTAGGAGTTGCAGCAGCTTTTTGGTTCTATTCACAGGACAGGGAAAAGACCTTTCTAGATTTTACAAAAACCTCTGCACGCCCCGACTGGAGACAATGGTTCTGATGTGTGTGATAACTTTATTGTAAAGAATTGAAGCATAGCTTGTGACGCTGACAAAAACACTATAGTGATCAATACGGCAAGGAAGCAATACACATTTTATGTAAAAGATTTTGGTATCAAATATTTCATTACCGGTAGTTTATTCGTTAATTTGATTTCCTAGTTAAATTAACCAGCTATGTGTGGGTATACTGACAAGAAATCTGGTGAAATTTCACTTCATGTTAGAGTGCAGACGACTAGGTATTTGTTGACTGAGTGAGAAAAATGTCAGTGCTTGTTCAGATTGTGGTTATGGTGGAATGTGTAGCCCCGCCCCCTTTCCCACACTCACATTAAACCTTAGATTGAATATTCTTCCCTACACTCTAAAAACATCTACCAAATGGGGCACCAACCGGAATCTTGCCAAATAAGATTCGTTTCAAAATTGACTAGAAATGGTTTAAAAATGATAGTATTCGTTTCATTTGAGTCGAATGTAGTCAAAGATTTTGCAAGATTCCGGTTCGTGTCCCAATTGATTAGATTCTATTCAAATTTGACTACAGGAATAATTTAGAGTGTATTTGTTTCGGCGTTTATTCACAAGCCCAGGTTACGCCCTTGATCTCAGGCTGCACTTTCCCTTTTCCTATAGGACAATGTCTTGCATATCTGTACTGTCATTCTTCAGTAAACATCTTACTAAGCATGCCCCAGGTCTCTGTTGGGCCTTCAAGATATTACTAATTGCTATAGCAATGACCGACAACGTCAGCGCCCACACTCATGGGACTCGGGAGACGGTGCCACCAATAATTCTTCATCATGAGAAAACAAAATTCATCATTATACCATTCGCCAAGTAAACCTGTTTACAACAAGTGAACTTGAAGTAGGCCTAAACAGGTTTAATAACCTGACTTCTCGTGGAACGACGGGCAATGTTCTGTATTTCTTTGAAGGGCAAGAACCGTCACAAATTACTTATTTTGAAGAAACAGCTAATCTAACTTTTTCTTCTTGTCTCTTCAAACTATATTGTATATTTAAGCACTTCAATATTGCATATTCAGGCAAACCAACCAGTTAGTTTCACATTTGAAGAGAAAAGATGTTGTCACATGACTCTAAAAGTTAAAAATGAAAGAGGACAGTCTTCTACACTAAGTTGGGGGAGGGGGCTGCATCTCCCCTTTCAAATTGACGACTAATTTTATCTGTTTATACAACAAAACTGACATATTTATACTACGGTACAAAAGGGTCCTGATGGATGGATTTGTTTGTACGGTGGCAAACTAGCAACCCTAATCAATCCAAGGTCAAAAAAGTAGGATGAAAAATAAACTACTATAAAAAATCAATTTTAAACTTTTTTGCCTCTATTCTTTGCATAAAAATGTTCAGATATGAAACACTTTCTTGCAGAGCTTGTTGTGCACAAGGCTTGCATTAGGCACAGTCACGAGTCAAATTTGGCAAAAGGTACATGGCTTTAAAAAAAATTAACAAAAAGTAAAACTCGACAAATTGAGTAGTGTAAGAACGACACCACAAATTGTGGTGAACCTAACTTTTTTAATTCAGTGAGTGCTCCAGTATTTCATATTTCAGCTGAATTTCTAGTGAAGATGGTTGTTTGATTAATCTATTCATTTTCAACCTTTGTGGTGTGTAGTTGTAAATTGCTAGATTTAAGGTGCACTCTGCCAAAAGACGTAAATATTAACTATCTCATTCAATCCAGCTAATTGTGTGCATAACATATATCATGATCTTTGAACAGTTGAACTTGGGTTACAACACTCTAAACGCAAAGTAATCAAAATTGCCTGAACTGACTAATCACGTTTAGTCAACAACATTGACTAATATTTGACTTATATTTGACCCAGTTAAAATGGTTTATAGTAACAAGTATTAAGCCGTTTTCACAGAGTCTTGACTGATATTCTCTAGTCCGTTACCACGAAGTTAGATGTCATCACAAATTAGCCAGTCTATGAGTGACGAACGTGGTTAGTCAATTCCGACACCACTTGACTAATTTGTATTTACAATGAATGAAAGTAAACGCCGATTGAAGAAACCTCGTAGATTTTAAATATAGTTATCGTACCTTTATTGCAAAAAGACAGTATTTGAGATAGCCTATATTTGAATAAAGCTGGCGCACTTGCCCCGAATTTCTACAGTCTCGGCCAGCATGGAAGCTATGAATGGACGAATTGGTCCTCAAAGATGCAAAAAAGTAACATTATAATATTGGTGTACTCTCAATGTTTGAATATGAATTCTTTTCTTATTAAAAGCTATTAGGCAAGAGTGAATTAAATCTGATTTCTAAAATGATCCTTAAATAAAATCAGACCACGATATGCTATACAGGTCGGAGTAGACATACTACTAGTAGGCACACTACAACGAATTCAGATCGGAATCTGATCCGACGTTTTTTTTTTTCATAGCAATCTTCTGATCTCTGGTCGGAAAGCGCCAAAAAATTTCCAACCAGTGTAAACATATGATTTGCATCATATTTCTATAAAAATGAAATGTTAACTTACCGTGACGTTACACTGACAGCCAACTTTTATTGGACACGCGTAGTCCGATGAAAGGTGTCTGTTAATATGACGTCACGAAGTAATTATTATAAATTTAATTTTCGTAGTCCTTACGACCAGAGGTGGGAGAAGATTTTGATAAAAACTCACAAAAATCGGATCGGAAACCGATCCCAATTCGTTGTAGTGTGACGTCCCGCGGCCTAAGGCAGTTACGGAAAGCACCGCTTGCAAAATACGGTTCGGTATCAAATATGTAAACACGGACCACTGTGACAAGAACACTATGACTGCGCATTTGAATTGATAAGTATACAAGAGAGTATAGCCACTTGTTGGTTTCGCATGGATGCACCCTTGTTGAAACTTCAGTTATCCTTCTCACTCATGCACTCCGATGATGGCTGGAGAAGTACTATTTCCGCCCATCTCTGCATATAGGTGGTAGAGTAAACACTACACAACAGTCCACTATTTAAAGTACCTTTGCGGTAGTATAATCCTCGCCAAAGCTTCAAAGGATATTTGGCAGGTTTTCCGACACAGGTGTGTTGGACAGTCTTGTTTACCATGGCTGAAGTGCCCCAAATAGTACTCTTCTCCTCCAATAAACACATGTTACTCGTGAACCGAAAAAGAAGTCAATTCTAATTATAAAGTCTAATTCACCCTGAGGCTGAAAGTGACTTATCATGCAAGTGTTGCACCTCATTGTTTCTGGCATGTCTAGCAACAGTGACCACAATATGTCACTGTTGAGTAAGATCTAAGTATATCTTTGTCTTCGAAGGAATTTCTAGTGTATATTCTCTGTTACTTTGAGTGCTTTATTCAAGAAGAAACAGATCGAGGTATCGGACTTAAAGAGGCAACCTGGTTAAAAAACAAATTCCAAATTTCAATGACCTTACGGTATAGGCCTATTTATAATGGCAGTATAAATAGGTCTATCAGAAAAAAAAGAAAAGAGAGACTTACAGCAAGTTTATAGCCTATGGCAGGCCCGTCGGCAAGAGGGATATAGGGGTATCAGCATGTGGACATACCTCCTATTTTTGCAAAGCAAAGTATTTTTCTCACAAACTCATATCCCTAATCTTACCAGAATGGGAGGAGGGTAAACAGTTTCTTGCGTAAAAAAGGTCTAAATGCCATAGCCTGGTGCAATTAGATGGGCGAAATGAATCATTGTGAACTGCATTGACCCCCTTCCAAACGGCCATTCTTTTCAGAGACACTTTTTCTTGATTTTTTCTAGAATGAAATGAAAGATTACACCCATAGCTTAACTCCCCCCCCCCCCCCAATGTAGATCATTCCTGTCACCCCCTTTTTCATCCCTAGAAAATTTATTTCTTGGCTACGTAAATACAGCCAGCTATATACCCGTTTCCTTTTTGCCCTCGTGTCCTCTAATTACTGCTTGTTAAATGTATCTTCTCTCTGGAAACCTTACCTGTCCTCGACTCATAGGTCATTGTAACGGTATAGGTACAGCAGTTCCTTGCAGGCTAATCGTTCCTTATAACCATTGTTCGCCTATTCTAAACCTTTTTGTGTTGATTACTATCAATTTCTAACCCCTGCAGCGGTGCCGTGAAGACAATGTTGGGTAAATGACGGCCTGCGTCATCTCTATACCTCTATTTGCGCTTAGCAGATTAATTCAACGGCATCAATGGCATGGAGGACACGGACGGCTATAGAAGGGTGCCAGCCGAACACAGGATGAGTGGGTTAGATAGCTGATGAAGACAATTCATGAAAGACAGGGGCTTCCTCTACCCCCGCCGATCGATAATCAATTGTGACAAGATAAAAAAAGTGTCAAGAAATTGGCTGCTGTATGGCTCTGATGGACTGGAGGGCGGTGACTTTATCGAACTTTTGACGGGCGTCACACGGCTTAGTTTTATATTTTGGGCCAACTTCTCATTCTACACATTGTCAATTCTCCAAGTCTAATTACTTCTAGCCCCTCTTACAACTGTGTGCATGCAGATATACTTACGCCTAAACCCTGTAACGTTGTTAATTGCTTAAAGGGCAAAAACAAATTTATTTTTGAAGCAACACCAGACGCCCTAGCAGAATTCTTCTAATTTGCTTCCCAGTTTCTTTACTTCAGAACTTAAACATTTCGAAATCAAGGAAAACCAATGGGTCAATCTGCTGTGTTTCATTAATTAATGAGACTCGCAACAGCCAATCATGAAACACGACAGACTACTGCACTAATACAAAATGAGTGACTGCTGTTCCCCTTGAAGTGAATTAACATGACCTCTTTAAAGTGTGTGTTTAATCATGGAAGAACAATTCCGGGACCTCGATCGGAACTTACGTGATAAAACCAGAATTCTTTTTATGCTGCACAGTGTGAGCTACTCCGCATCTTTTGAATTTTATTTCAACCAAAGAGCAGTCACCAATTGAAAATTTTGCATCCCCCAGTAAAAATGAAGTTTGGGGTGATGCGTGTTTGTCTTTAAGTGGAACGTCAACATTCAGTGCATTTTTGAACATTTTAAGAAGAGTAAAGTAAGATAGAAAGGCAAGTTGCGAAAAGCAAGTTTTCAAATATACGGTGCCCTTTTTGAAAGAAAATAAATAGGCTACTAAGCACTGGACGAAGTTGAAAATCTGAACAAGCTTTATTCACAAGTTTCGTATAAAATCAAAGGGCGTGGTACTTTTTTTCAAATTTGCCTTCACTGTCATATTGTAAGCTTAAACTTAAGGGCATATAAGCAGTACCCCAAACTTGTTTTGAAAAAAAAAACAACAAACAAACAGATAGATCTAACTGCAAATTTTCACTCATTTCTCCTCCAAGTAACTTTCATGTTATTTTAGACCATAATTATTGGCATATGCATGGAGGCTCTTCGGGGACGAGAGGGTGCATTTGCCTCCCAAATTTTACCTTTCTCACCGCCCGCAATTAAGTCAGCTAAGAGTTACGCCGGTAACCGAAAAAAATGAATAATATACTGCTCCTTATTTTTTAATTTTTCATCCAGAGATATGCTATAACATCAGAGCTTCCGGAGACTTCGCCGTGGACCCCGACCACCCACAGGAGCGAACAATCGGACGCTTTTGGCTCAGTTTCGCGCTGCTCCCGAAAATTTTTGCCCCAACATTTTCCTTTACACTTAGTTTGTCCCCGCCCGCGCCCGCTTTATTTTGACGTTCTGGGCCGCCACTGTCCTCATATTCAAGATAAGTCAAGGAACTAATTTTCATAAATTTCACAATTCAGTGAGAAAAATATTGTCACGTAACTATCATAAGACGGATCCATGAAATAGGATATCCACGGACTTATATACATGAACAGAGCATGTAACGTGTACGTCCTATCCATAGATGGTCGCCACCGACTGGGACAAAAAGGCGCACCAAGATGGCCACCGTGAACCTATAAATCGTCTGATTTGACGATGACTCTGTAGTATTTTAAGCAAAAGATTAACTTGAATGGGAAACAATGTCATATTCCTGCAATAGGTGAAGTGATTTTGACCTTACCTTGTCATATTTTAAAAATATTTCAACCTTCTTGCAAAATATGGAGATAAACTTGAGCAAGTTCAAGCTTTCACACAAAACCATAGCAGACGGCCATTTTGGTGCGCTTTTTCTCACACTACGATAGCGACAATGTACCGCGCAGTATGCCCTGTCCATATATAGGAAGTCCGTGAGCATATCCTACCAGTATTCCACTTTGGGGTGACTACATTTCACTTTTCTGTTCAGAGAGAAAAGGTCAGCAAAGGATACTGAAAATCCTCAATCCTTTATACTGGTGAACCCGTAGGAAAAAAAGGACCCAGATATACCCGTTCTTTTATTTGTTTTTTAATTCTTATGTAAAGAGTCAACAACTTGTTAAAAGGAGGAAGGTAGGTCAGTATCCAAGGGATGCAAGGAGGAGAAGCGATCTAAAGTTTTTACCGTCCCCTTCAAAATTAATTGTCGTTCGTCATACATTTTACACTGCAAACACAAATTAGTCAAAAAGTGGTGTCTAAAACTGACTAACCACGTAAGTCACTCATATTTGACTAATTTCTAATGATATCTGACTAATTTCTGATTAATGGACTAAGAATATCAGTCAAAACTGAGACAAGGAGGTTTAATATATTTTAGAAACTTATCCTCATGGGTCAAATATTAGTCAAATCGTAGTCAATATTGCTGACTAACGTGATTAGTCAGTTTTGGCACTGTTTTGACTAATATTCGTTAACAATGTATACACATTTTTGCTCATTGAAATTTCAATGGAAGGCGCCACCTCCTCCGTGGTTCTGGGCATGGAACATTATCTTGACCAGAAAAACGTTACTACTTAATTAATTAATTTGCTCTTAAATGACTGTTCCCGAGATAGCTAGGAGAGCAGAAGCCATACCGGTACTACAGAAAGGTATGGGTGAGTCGGGTTCAAGACAGCGTTAGGACATGTAACATATGCTTTCACGAGCAAACACAATGTGTCACCTTTAGACTCGGTTTATGTTTAAAACGAAGAAGCTCTCTGGATTCACCAAGTTGCATGTTTTGTCATTTTGTGATAATGAGTTATTTACTACAAAATAGTGATCAACGAGATACAAAAGTTCAATAAATTGACTAACTAGAGGCACCGATTTTCAAATTAATGATAATTCCTTTTTTCTCCTATTCCACGTAGGCCTATATTTGAACCACACAACTTAACATGATTGCGTGATGGACAGCAGTCTGAGAACTGAGCAGCTATCGTAAATTCCCACGCTTGGTGGGTATAGCTGACGAATTACACGAACACGCTATAATCTTGTGGCAAAGCAAAACACGTAAACAAACATCCAGCTCGTAACGGGTATCCTAATGAGATTCTCAATTGTCATCCAGTTACCGCTATGGATGACTTCATAATTTTCTTAGAAATATCCGGCCTTGCCCAAGACCATGAGTCATATCTATCTGATCCCACTGTCCTGCTTTTAAATAACAAAACATTTGTCCTTAAACTGTTTTCTTATCCCCAAAGTACCTTAAAATAATTCACTATGCCCCCACATGCAATATTCATATCGAGTCTAGTCATCTACGATCTCGTTCAAACAAATTTTCGTTTTTTTTTTCTTTTGTGAGTCGCTCGCAAAACGAAGGGTTGCGAGTATATCACAATATTTAAATATAACAAGTCAAGGGAAATTTAATGCCATATTGTTCACTGAGAAAATTTAAAGCTTCAGTTCTTCTAAAGTAAGATTTCGTGTCTGTTTTGACGAGAAGCGACGGCGGGCGACAGAGAGCAATCAGTCGGTATGAGAGACGAGCACTGGCTGATTTTGGAGACGCCAGTGGTCGTCTCTAGTGAATGGGGCGCGGTTCGCCGCACAAGGGTCACTGCTAAGTCCTTTCCAATTTATGTGACCGTATTGTTATTATGAGCCTTAGTAGATAGCAAGCTGTCGTAATTTAATTCATTCGGAGAGGCAATGCATGGATTTACTCTCGGGATCGACAACAGGACAAATTATTAGTAAAAAGTAGCGTAGCTTTCGGTTTTCGAACAAGAAAGCTAGCAAAGGTTCCGAAAAATTAATTTTATAGAATTTGTGGTCAGTTAGATGGTCATAAATGCCTTTGAGTGCGTTTACCGTTGAACTGTTATAAAATATGTAGTCTATTGAAAGTATATGGCACTGTCAGTCAGTATAGATTCCCTGTGCAAAATATGGCAATGGGCCGCGATCCCGGGGAAATGCGGGTAATAGATAAGAAGATATACCCTAAAAACAATTCATCCCCTTAAATCTGTGTACCAAGAATATTGTCATGCATACCGTATAGGCCTGTATCTATGCACCGCCATGCATTTAAAGCCAGGGACTGGGCTACGGGGGCAATTTCCCCAGACTTCTCCCCCCCCCCCCCCATTACCCCAAAAAATAAATGTTTACCTCTCCAGAGACTTAAGTTTTTCATCCATAGATTTGATTTTGATTAAAACCCCAGCACCCCCAACATTATAATTCACCCTTAGCCCCCACCCCCAATTCTGATATCCTGTATCCTGGCGCCGCCAAAGTGAAAAGCTCTGTTTGGATGGTTAGGATGTATTAATAGTCTACTATAGCAAAATCCTTTAGCTGCGGGGATGTTACAACCTTCGATATTGTTGTTAGCTGGTTAGGTAAGTCTAAAAATGAATCGATAATTTTCATGACTTTGTTGACTAAGGGCAATGAGTTGTTTACTGCAAAGTAGTGAAAAGGGGCCCTTATCTGTTGCGGCGGCGTGCACAGAAATTGTGAGGTAGGGACCTTTTTGTGAATGTCCTGCTGACACTGACATGGGAAGAATTTTTCGGAGATCACATAAATCTTCAGATTTATTTTAAAAGCAACATTACTTCACTGAACGCCTCTCCCGTTTGGAAGTTGTTTGCCTTTGAAAAAGTCTGCTGCGATGCAAAATAGTGATATAATTGACAAACGTTTTTCGTCACATTTTTGTTTTTCATGATGCACGACGGTCATTGGGGCCCGTTGTGCCCCTCCTTGTCTACGTAGCAGACTCTGTGGCATATTCCTTAATCAGTCATATCCTCAGTGTTAAAGGAGACTGAACAAACCGGGTCCGGTCCGAGACCGCTTCGAGTCCGCCACTACTGAATCTGTGCAAGAAACAAGAAGAGATAAGTGTTTCAAAATTTGAAAGTTGCAGGATGACATGACATGCTTTATTCTTCTATGTTAATATTAAAATGATACAAAGATAACATTCCGTGCTACAATACAGTTAGATTCGGGCTCAAATCGTCTGCTTAACATTTGGTATGTTTGCGACGTCCTGCCTTAACAGTCCTTGGTGTTTGATAAATTGTTGCACTGGGAAACCGAATACTTCAATCTTCCTGCTGAGAGGCATCTTTATCGAATACAGCAAGTACCAGGTATACGAGCCTTTGATTCGATCTATCGAACTTCTTTGAACACATGAAGTGCATTAATTGATCTCGAGTACCATGGGTCTCGCAGTCTTCGTCATCCAGGCCAAAATAATCCAAGACCCCGTCGTAGAGGCACGGTCGAAAATTGACGAATAATAGGTGCTGGTGATACAATTAATTGGAATTTTGTTGCTCTACAATGTGATAGAATTGTCACATAAAACCGCAATCGGTAGTTGTACTGACGCCAAAAGAAAGCTCTATCAATACTTTGGGGTCACGGGAACATTTGCTCACTATAAGTGGGTTCATAATTCGAGACAATTTTAAGTCAACGGTAAAATAAATCAAGATGGAAGTATAGAATTTGCTAAAAGGTTGGTGAATCTGGCTGACTACAGTTATTCTTCACAACAGTTACCATAGGTAGAAGTGCGCAGCTAAGACATCAACGGTATGTTAGAACTGAACAAAAGAAGGCTGCATTAAGCATGTGCTTCAGTTCCATCGTTCGTTTAAAAAAGGGAACAAATGAAAACATGTCCCTATATAATGAAGTTAAGTACTTTTCGGTACTTTTCGCTCTGTTAAAAAGAAACTGTCGTGCATCGAGACAATCTATTTGATGTTGAATATGATATTTTCACAACGCAAGGTATAAAACACCGTGGAGGACATTACCACCTACAGTCGATAGAAATATTAGGTTGTTCTATTTATGGGACATGCGGTTTACTTGGTACGATTTGCTTGCAGTTTTCCCACTTCCGTTAGAAGAACAAGATTTCATCATTCCCTTTATTCTTCCTCAAGATTGGGGAAAGAAGAGTTGCTCCAGTGAGCTGCCACCAGCTCCATGTTGCCATGGTTACTCATTAACTTGGCCCTCAGACAAATGTTTCATCCTCTCCTTCCAAAAAATAAAAAAAAGAAATAAGTAAATCAAAATAAGGAAGGAAAACAGGGGGAAAAAAAGCTGTTAAAAACGAAGTCAAGAAGCCATCTCCAACGGCAGAGGAACACTGAAACCTTTTCCAAAGAGAGTTACCGTTCCGAAGAAACACGTATCGCATAACATGTGCAGAATATGTACGACCTCTTTTGAGGTAGATAGCCTTATAAAACTAATTGTTGATAAGAGCCAGAATTATAGGGCCTACCTGGGGCCACACCCCCACATTAAAGGATTCCGCATTTGGGGTTTCCGAAAGGGAACTATAAGAAAAGACGTTATTCCTCAAGAAATGATTGACTAGAAGAAAACATTTTTTCCCGTTTCTTTAAGGGCAAGAGCAGTCTCCCCAACTTGAAGTAGAGTAGTAGACAGTCTTGTTTCATGATTAGCTGTTGAGAGTCATGTGACAACAATTTTCCTCCTTAAATGTGAAATTTACTAGAAAGAACTGCTTAGTTTACTTGGAATATGCAAAAGTCATAAAATGGGATGGAAGATACTTTTAAGAGAAAAAAGAAGAAAACTGTGATATTTAGCTTTTGCTTCAAAATAAGTTTGCGGGACTGCACTTGACCTTTAACATTCGAGCTAGTTATGAATTAGGATATGAGAGTACACTAATTCAGATGGGAGGACTTCATATTTCCATTAACCTCATGATTGCCAAGACTTCAATGATGAGTAAGACCAAAACTATTCACGTCTTTCACTGGTCATGCCTAGTTTTCAAATTACTTTTTTATGCTGAAATGTGCAACAAAATGTATGCCTGATTTTGGATGACGTCACAGATTACCCTTGCCGTAGCTTTGATTACGAACCGATTCGATACACTGTCGATGATGTCCCATCATCGATAGATTATCGAAAACGTTCGCATTATCGACAGTGCATTGAATCAGTTCGTAATCGAAGTTAAGACAAGGGTATGTTGTGACGTCATCCAGAATCCAGCATAAGTTTTATTGCATTTTTACGAGACGACAGGTCATTTCTAATGCCAACTTGGTTAAAATAGAATAATAACCATCAAGTCTTTTAAATGAACCGGGGTGCAGATCAGGTTTCAAAATTGGGGGGGGGGGGGATGGCAGGACAAATCATAGGCTTATTTCTCTCCCAAGCATCTTTCACTGTATTTCATAACTTTCATGCATCATAATATTCAAGGTAAAACATGCAGTTAGCAGGCGCGGTTCCAGACATTCCAACAAAGGGGGCTGAAGTTAAGAGAAAACAGGGGTGTGAGGGAGTTTCACTGCTAATTTCCCGTGTGTTTTATTGTTGATGTAGAGAAAAAGGGAGGGCTGAAGCCGTAAAAGCCCCCCCCCCCTTTGGATCCACGCGCTTTTGTGACGTCATCCAGAATCCAGCATAATGTTTTATTGCATTTTCACGGTTAGTAAAATTTCACAATTGAGGAGGGAAATTGTTCTTAAATGATTCTTACATTGATATTTTCTATATTTTACCCTGAAGCAATAAACGGAGATTTTGTCTGGATAAGGATCAATTTCAGACAATTGCGGGAGGGGCTCAAGAAAGAAGGTTAGAAGAATCGGTACTGTTTTTTTTGAGAGAGAGAGAACTTGGTTTGAGAGAATTGGGCCTTTAAGCCCCTCCCACAACTGTCTAAAACTCATTCTCATCCAGAAGCAATCCCAGGTTATTGGTGAGTGTATATATACAACTTGAAGCCCCAAATGTTAAATTACAACACTCTCCGCACAGGTCATGTTGTGTAATACGAGCCTCGGTACTCCGCATTTTTCGAACTGCTGTGCCAATTGAGAATTTCTGTGGACTGCTACAAAAATTGTAGTTTTGGACAGAGGATTAGACCTTGAAGGAACAAAATCAGCTCGCTTACTCTTAAACAAACCAGATCCAATAAATTTCTTCTTTGATTCCAATTGCAGCTTTCATGTCCTTTCAGGTCATTTCAATCATTGCTCATGCATACAACGTAAACCAATGAGTTACTTTTCTAAATTTCATAATTTAGGGAGAAAAATATTATCACATGACTCCTAAAAGCCAGTCATGAAACACGACAGACTGCTATACACTCTTCCAAATTAAAGTGACTTAATTGCCCCTTTAAACGGTGGCGTGCCTCATCTTTACTTAAAAGTAATCGGTTTATCTTACAAAATGCACTTAGCACTTTATTTATATTGTCTGTCGGTCTCTTTAATCTAGTTCGGGTCAGATATATCTAACACTCGGTTAAAGAGACTGGCAGGCGCTAAATTGTATTTTCATTTTGGGGGTGTTCATTTCATTTTCTTTCCTCTTCACATACAGTTGTTCTTGGGTTCTGAGCAGTTGTAAGAAAGCGGCAATAATTGCCAACGACTTGCCCAGCCCTCCTCTTTTTTTTAAAGATAGTATTCCAAGACTGAACTGTAGAAATATATCCCAACCTGCTACGATGGCGAGGGTTGCCGGACACTTGTGCTCGCCCCCTATAATATGTTGACCCCGTTTATCTTTTACTGGAACCGTGGTGAGCGGACATATATCCTCTCCCATCCCTTCATCCCCTCACCCGTTAGTCATCAAATAGATAAACCCCGGGATAAAACCCAGTATGAACGTACCGTGGAAGTAGGTCGTGCCAGGGAACTCGCTGGTCGCACTTCCTGGTGTTATTATTTAGGGCAAAGAGTTACATCTCCTCATAACATGGATCACATACTTTATCCAGGTAGCTAGTATCTTGATACTTTTAAAACCGCTTGCGAAACCACTGCGTGGGGCAAGTTACGAGAAAAGGGGCGCCGTTCTGGCTCTCCCTATCTCAAAAGATTACCGCAGGTAAGTTTGCATATAGCCTGCGCATCGTCTCTGTGGCTGCCGCCCCCTTAGGCTGCCTCTGGTTTTTCGAAGCGATGAGCTGAACAAAAAGTCTTCGTCCACTCTGCGGGCTAGGTTGCATAATGTAAATAGATATGAAGACATTTAGCTCATATCTGTAAAAATTAGGGCCGGCCTGCAGGCATAGAGGGCAAGACTTCCAAGGATTTAGATTTGAATAGCTCTCAGCTCTTGCAGTAATCACCGAAGCTCGGTCATCGGTGATTATCAAATTATTTCCCCTGTCGAATACATAGAATTTACACCTTCTTATTCAATCGTCATCATTAATTAATTTTACGGGGTGTTCATTTTGCTTTATTTAAGAAAAATCCCATCTTTTCCGAAGTCACACATCTCAAGGATGCACACACCTCTCTAAAGCTTAACCCTGTTAACCGACTTTGGAAGTGGCTGTATAGAGGTTGTGCACTGTCGTCACTGCGTTGCATCCACACGTCCATTTTACAACAATTGTTACTATGGTGCTGTTGTCCGCGCGTTTGGGTAACACAACGACTGCGCATGATCAGTTCCATCCAGATTACCAAATTGAAACGGCAGATGTCACGTGCATAACCTCTATGCTTTATAAACACAAAACAGTAATCTTAGGACCGACAAAAGCAGACCCATGGCCAGACAAGACAGCAAAGTCGACAAGACTATTCCGTGGGGGTAACTTTTCATATAGGGATATGAAAAACGTGCATCACGGCAGTGGAAACTGGGAACTTTTAATCCGAGTTCTATATTCGGTGCCCTCTGAAAGGAGGTATTGTGTGAAAGTTGTCCCCCCGTCTAGGAAATTTTCTGATTTTGTCTGAAAACCTTGATAGGTGCAATTAAGTATTCAATCCGAACCATAAAGTATTTCAACCAGACGACCTACTTGATGTAGCTCTTACTAAGCGCATATTCTTCACCAAAACCTCAAACTTTTCAAATTTTGTTCAAAAATGGAAGATATTTGAATATCGCGCAACAATAATTGCAAATTTGCTTCAAGAACCTCCCCCCCCCCCAAAAAAAAAGAAAAAACATTTTTTTATAAATAAAAATAAAAGTGCAATTTTTTGGCACGAAACATTTTGCTTTCGAAATCTTTTCGGCAACCCTTTATCTTCACCGGGGCTTCGTGTTGCCATGCCATCCGGCGTCGCAGGGGACCTTGGTTAAGCTCCTTGGTGTAAAGGCTATCCTAACCAGGGATTTGGTGCAGCTCCCTGTCCATACCTATTATCTTTCAAACTAACGTCCCGGGCGATCTTTACCGTCAAACCTGTGTGGAGCCGTTTTGTAGTTGTATTGGATTTTGTCGCACATCGTCACATCTCTTTCATTCGGAGGTTTCCCCCGAGACCGAAATTGCATTGCAGCATATGGAAGAAGAAGTAACTTGTTTAAAGTGTGATCGTAAGCTCATTAAGTTTCACGAGACCGAAGGTTAGCCAGAGCGAAAGGGATATTAAGGTCCGCGAGACCGAAGGCCCGCGAGACCGAAAGTATCTAAATTTGGTGGTTCGGAAGTACCCACGGCTCCCGGGGACGGAATCGGCTCCGCGTCAACGTCCATGTCTACGTGGGAACCCGCCTACGACGAAAGGTGTTGACTCCCGGCGCCGAACCGGAATCCGAAGAGGCAGGTCCCTCGTATTCTGAGAAAGATGTTTAGAGAACCCGTCATGAGGGATCCGGTATCGCCGTCCGTAGACTTGCTCTGCCTTTTCGGGGGATCACCTCCGGTTCGGCCGAATAAGGGATACGTTCGCCCCGCTGTCTCCTGCGGTGACTGTCTCTTGACTGTGAGAGCGGCTCCGTGGGTACCTGCGGCTCCGTTACGTGGATACATGCATGTCCAACAGGGTTTCAGTTGAAGCACCGTGCAGGAGATTGTCCTCGGTCAATGAGATATGTGAACCTGGTTCCGAGCGGCTTGGAGTGAGAGCCAAAGGAATACATAAAGAAGGGGTCCAGTTAGACGAACTGGAGCCTTAACGATCGAGAGCAGATTTGGACCTCGATCCCCCCTTAAGCAAGGCTTTCCCATGGACTTCCATCTATTTTGCTGGCCTGAAGCCTTATGTGAGGGGGATCGCGGGATTTCTGTCTCGCGGACCTTCGATCTCGTGGGAATTCGGTCTCGCGGACCTCCGTTCTCTTGAGCCTTCGGTCTCGAGGGTCTTCGGTCTTGCGGGCGACAACCCAATGTAGCGGTCGAGGTTTTCTTTCAACCCATTAATAAAATACAAGCAAAAGCGTAGCATGTTTCCGGCATAAGCGGCTATGCAGGATACTTGAATTGAAATCACATTCGAAGTTTGCCTCCTGTCCAAAGAAATTGATGAAGCTGTTTGAACAAAACGCTCCAGGATAAGTGTTGTTAGTATAACATCATGTCATATTACAATGCATTTACATGTGAACCACAACTGAAGAAAACAAGACACAGTATTCTATATATAAATCTACATAAAACATACACCACACACCGTCACGTTTTAACATGAACCGATTCCGTCGCCGCTCGGTGGGGAATCATCTGTGGTCGCACATCGGCAGTCCTACGGCAAATTTTCGTAATCGAACAAACAAGTTACGAGCACTATATAAATTCCGACCACTTATTTAAGTATGGGTAACCTACAGATCGAAAGCATTGTATAAGGCTATACTACATTAACTGTTAAATATCAACGGTAACTTATATTGCCGATAATTACTGGCCTGCCATTACTGATTAAGTCGGGGCCCCGGAGATAAAAGAGACGTCGCCGTGCACGTTTCTTTGTTACTTACATGCTATACACTCTCCGACGAATCTTCTTTTTATTTTATTTTGGGGTTGGACATTTCGGCCCCGTTTCGGGCTTCTGTTACATC
The DNA here is from genome assembly GCA_037179385.1 of Holothuria scabra. Taxonomy (NCBI): domain Eukaryota; kingdom Metazoa; phylum Echinodermata; class Holothuroidea; order Aspidochirotida; family Holothuriidae; genus Holothuria; species Holothuria scabra. Next base: position 18,731,788 of record CM074194.1, on the reverse strand, counting down.
TCAGACCATTGCCTGCCCTGCAGCTCTGTAACAGTTACAAACTCGACTGCATGACGTTTCAAGGAAAGCAAATGTAACCTTCAATTTATGTGTATGTGTTTGTTGTCCTTGTATATTTTTTATTCAAATATTTATTGGTTTTCGTGACTTAAATCTGCTAACCGCTGAAACATCGTCCAGAACTGTAAAACATAATTTTGGAGTAAAACTTACTCGAGTTATTTGTGAAAATTGCAATCGTCTTGTCAGTTGTGTGCGCAGTTTTTTTTTTTTTTTTTTTTGAGGTGTGGGGGGGGGGGCAGTATGTCTATCCCCCGACTGATACGGAGGTGGAGATCAATTCAAAGGGAATTGCTCCCCTTAAAATTCCCCCGACTGGGTTGTTTCCCCCGACTTCGTACAGAGGTGGGGGGCATGGCCCCCGCGGCCCCCCTACTGCGCACGCCACTGCGTCTTGTACAAGTAACAGTTCAGATAAAAGAATTAGGCTACTTTGACATTATCCTTTCCATGAACAGTAACATAATTTTTTTTTATCAAAAGGCAATCATATTTTTACAGAGATGTACCAGCACCTCGTTTTCTCTTTCTGAATTGATTACTTCCCAGAATATAAAAATTTTGAAGAGCTTTTTCAGGTTGGAAGAAACGTTATTTGGGTGTTAATTAGAGGTGAATGAAAATTTCTGAATATTTGTCGGGTAAAAAATCCACAAAGAGGCAAGGCTAGATTTCCCTCACTGCACTGTAACCAATCACAACGTTAGACCGGTGATCAGGGATCTGTTAGTCTTCGGTCAATATGGGGTGCAGAATTAAAGTTGTGAACAATTTAAAAAAAACGAGCTTTCATTTTCCCTTTAATTGAGTTTAAAGTTTTTCTTACAAATTTTGATCTTCTGGATTTCTTCTTTTACTTAAAGGCCAAATCTTCTCACCGAGACATCCAATTTTCCTAAACTACTTACTTAAGTCCTTCTCACGAATGTCTAAAAATCATCCTCATCCAGAGACGATCTTAGTTTTTTTCTGTAGGGTTGGAAATATACAAGACCCAATACAGTATAGTACATGATGTGCAATAAGAGCTTCCGTACTCTGTATTTTTTTTTAATTTGCTGTCTATCAAAGAGCTGTGCCAAATGAGAATTGCTGTACTAGACTACTACAAAAAATTTACTTTGGGTAAGAATTGACTGCCTTTAACTGCAAGAGGGGGGAAATACTATAGAAGTCAACACAATCCCCTTGTACATCTGGCCCGGAAACTACCGGTCCACTTAAGAGTCGTTTACAGTGAATCTGCACGGTGGCACAAGAATGTGTCCAGGAGGCAAGTCAAGCTCTTCTACCAGGATGGCAACCCAAAATGTTGACAAAGGCCACGGGTTTCCGGAAGGGCGTTTCTATGAACAGAATGGAATGAATGGAAATTGTTTTGACCATGGCAGCAAATTTGGCAATTATTAATTTGATAACAAAGAATTTGGACTTTGGAGTTGAGAGGGAAAAAATGGAAACTTGTGATTTATGTTAGGGATTCTGTCCTTGTTAAAATCTGTCTTTGGTAAATATCTGGGAGAGAAAAACCGCCTTTATCGACCGGAGCATCGTGCTCTGCGCAACACTGAGAGTACTCAAATATTCAAAAAAAATATTAAAAGCTAGGGGCAACCATCTCCTCTTAAACCGTTCCCAGACCGGCGATCAGGGCCCTAAGTTAGCCACACAAAGCAAAAATACTCGCTACAGTAGTGTCGGTTGGAAAGGTAATTGAAGCTCATGGGGCTCGAGAAGGTGGCGAGTCGAAACTGAAATTTCAAATTGCTTTTAAAAATGTATCATTAATCAGTTTATTGGGATCGATGTGTTTGTTAGCATTTATAATTGCCATGGGATGTACATTCCAGCAATGCACGAGTTCTAAATTCATATCTGTGCATGCGTTGGCGACCTTTCTGTTCAAGTCAACTGGTAACAAAACATCTGGGCGCTGATAGCACACAGTTTGTACGTGTGTTTACATCCGGCCATCAGGATGTTAATACACATTAATGTGTTACCCTTTGACCTATTGCGACGCTCCATGAAGAAACTTTGAACTGGTCTATTGCAGGAAATATAAAATTATTCTCTTGCGTGTCAACTCAAGCTCATGTACTTCTTTGCTCGATTTGAAATTCTCACCCAACCCCCTTCCTCCAACCCCAACCAAAACAAATGACCTCGTGTATGCCACGAATGCTTTACCGTGAGGAAAAGCTTTGAAGTGAGGACCATTGGATCTGTTGTTTTCTTTCAGAAAAACGTTTACGGAATCTGTTTCCCTACATGACTATATCAGTCAGACAAATAAATCGCTGATGGTTCCCTTGTCTCCCGAGTAGAGGTTTTATGACGTACTTGTTAGAAATAAGTGATACTAAAATAAAACAGTTCACTATAAAGGGGGTGTTTTATACCTTAATAACTGGTAAGTTTATGTGCAGAGATCATGCACGGCTACATATTTCTCTGTAAAAGCAAAATGTGATTTTGAAATGTTAAGTAGGGAGATTCGCCGTCACATAGGCGCAGCTTGATGTTTATTTTATTGATAATGCTCTTGACCTTTGACCTCACATCGTTAGCTGTTTAATTCGTTGTAGGAAAAGTTTTGTGCGTCGTGACATAATTTTTATTCTCAACGGAAACTTATGTTTAATTTCACACAGCAAGCACTCTCTGTCAAAACTTATTAGAGGGCGCTACTCGAAAAGAATCTGCACAGCCACACGGCGCCCTGAGAAACTGATGTGTTTCCCATTGCCACTATGGCTGATTCCATATATAAGGGAGTCAGAAGATTTGGTGTCCTACTTTACTTTATGATGTATTCCAACTTCAAGATGGCAGCGCATTAAATCATTTTAAGGAGAAGGAGATGGTCTCAGTCAAAAGCTTAATTTGGTGCCTTTTATATTCTAAATGTACCGTACTTATCAAATCAATAACTCGTTATCAAATTGTGTGCCAAAATCTTAATTGTTTTGACTAGTGTAAAGCCCTCCCAACTGGCAAAGAGCCGTTCGGCGAAACCAAACTTAAAACTGCTTCCCGAAGAACCTATGACGTCCACTGAAGGACAACACTTGACACAATCCTAGTTCCCTGGTGGTCATGCAAGGCACTAATAAGTAATCCGTCAAGAACACTCCCAGTAAATGATGTGTACAAAACGTTATATATTAGAGAGTCGTCATGAAGTTACACTTCATCATTTGGATTTTTGAATGTTTGCATGCCATGATTATTCATGAAGAACAAATGACAAGATCTTCTATCTGTGAGAACCTTATTTCAATTCTCGAGCCCCCTGTAGGCTGGGGTTGTAGAGTATGCCTACGGTATTTCCCGCCTGTCGTAAGACTGAGGCGACTAAAGTGAAACCAAACTTGCGCTTGAACCATACTTGAAAATAAATCGAGACAGAACTTTTTATTGAGTTGACTGACACTATATAACACATTCGTGTTGGTGTTTGGTTAAATCACGTCTAAGTATTTCTCGAAAAGATGACTACCACTGAATAATAGATTATTGTGTTGATAAATATTGGTTTTAAAAATTTGAAGTATATCTGTGAAGAGAATACAGACATTTTAAGTCCCCATATGCAACTAAACCACTCCTAGTCCCATCCCCAAAGATTTCTTTATCTCCTTCTCGTACAAATAAAAAACTAATTTATTACCTGGTGGCACATCGCGGGGAATATTCAAGCGACTCATGAAGTTGGTTCATGAAATTCAACCAATTTTTCCAATTAAGTTTTCTTCACATACCAATGACAAACAGTCAAACTTACGCAAGCCCCATGTCCCACATACAAACAAAGGTTTTATGAGTGAGTACTCAACGGTGCTCAACGGCAATGAGAATACTATATGCATACTGTGAATGTGAGCTACTTTCTCATTTGAATTCGATGGCAAATATCATTCACCAATTAAGTTTGGTGCCACTAACAAAAAGGACTTGGGGTAGTCAAGGCCTGTCTTGACATAAACATTCAAGGGATAAATATGTATAAAGGTTTCACTCTGAGGTCTACACAAACTAGAGTTAGTGCAGCAATGCCTCTTTATTGCTGGAGTACGGGACTGAAAGCCATCGATATACTAGATAGATATTGACGCCTATTGGTAATTCTTCGCAGGAATAGATAACGTTTTAACATATGCGGTTCATTCTGCTATCAAAAGACTACATTCGTCGAAAACAGTCTGCTTCAGATCTAAGAGCATGTTGAAAAGTAGCCTCCGTAGCGCTTCTCTGGCTGCACCCCACCTTTGGCTACCACCCTTGGTTTTCGTAGCAATGAGAAAACGAAAAGACTTCGTCCGCTCCGCGGGCTTGTTGAAAAGAGAAAGAAATGTCACATGCCCAATCAACCCTAAAGTACAAACTTGACCGTGCTCAAGAAATCCATTACAATCGGTAGGGTATGCGCTGACCCAAGACCTCGTTTGGCTTTCTTTCATGTTCCATTTTCCAAATAGCGTTTTCAAAGGGTTGTGTGACAGACTTTTGGCACGCGTTTGTCAACGTCATTTTGCTGCAGCAAGGCACTGTCCCACAATTTTTAGGCCTTATCGTTATTTGGGAAAGGGCTAATGCCGATAACATTTATATTTAAAAGAAGGGTTTAAGGTCATATCAAGTTTTGATATGTTAGAGGTGTACTAATTCTAAGCATTTTGGTGAAATTTGCATTAAAACCCGATGAGTGGTCCTCAAGATATGAGCGATTTAAGTTTTCACATTTTCAACAAGAAATGAACTTGAAGCAAGCACATATGACATGATATCCCTACATTGATGGACAGTCTTTTGTTTTTCTTTAAACTTTACATCCTATTTTCTCCTCAACAGTCCCATATTATCAAACTATGATTGCATAAGTGGTATGAGAACTTTTGGAACTTTGCAGTCCTCATGGGGAGGTCCTATTCCAATCAACGTCAAGAGCAACACAACAGTCTGAAAAAACAAACTCAATGTGAGGAAGTGATATAATCTCTGCTGCCCTCAATTTCACTTTGGAACACAAATCTAGTAAATTCATTTGCTGATATCTCGAGAAATACATGTCCAATTTGAATGGAAATTTCACCACACTGAGGAGATTTAGTTCGTCTTTCACATGTGAAAATTAATTTTTGCCTAAACTTTCCCTTTAACACTTATTACAGTATGATGTGTCAGGAGGAGGGGGGATGAAGTAGCCCGCGGAGCGAACGAAGTCTTTTCGTTCAGTTCGTCGCTACGAAAAACAATCTGAGGGGCGACAGCTTATGGGGCGGCAGACACAGAGGGGCTACGCAGGCTAAGAATTAAGACGAAAATGATCTCCAAGTTTTTAATCTAAAATCTTTAAAAACTTAAATTTATAGAGACAGCAAGCAAGAGTTGCTGGAATAGATCAGCAACTCGTGCGCCAAGTGTCATTCTTGTTTGAATAACAGTATGCGAGTCTTTCATCACAGGTTCGCAATGTACATAGGGGTGGCGTTAGCCCCAGGGTAGAGGCGGACAAAGTGGTGTTAAGTCGAGGGGGCGAGCTTAGTTATAATCCATGAAAATGCATGAAGTGGGGCCAAAGGATTAAAATCTCTCAACGGCATTGATTCAATGACAATATCTGAAATTTGTAGTAATTAAACGTTTACTTTATCTGTCTTGATATCATCTCCTCATCGTAACTTGTGAAGAACGGTTATTTCTCAATGATCCTCACATTGAATCATCGATGTGCACAGGAATAGTGAAGTGTGGTTGGAGACTGATAAATCCTGTGACATGATCTGACGAGGGATTTGGGAAAGCGCTTTGCTTTTTCAAGAAGGCCGAGAAGAAAAATTGTGCCTACTAATGACCAATATGACGGTTGTCTCCTTTAAAAATAGAAAATACAAGGTATGATTGCCTGCTGTTGTGGAGGGGGGGGGGGGTATATAAGTGTAGGGTCCCCTCCCTTTAGGACAATTACTTTTGCTTTTTGAAGAGGGCTGATATGGAAAATGGTGCCATATTTGATATATTTTGAAGCATATTTTAACTCTCATCGCGACCAATAGTGGGCCTTCCTGTTGCTCGGTCACACTCAGTTAGACTGATTCCAAGGGATTTTTCCGACTGGCTGTTATTCCCCGAGTACTTTCAAGGGTGGGAGACAATGTTTCGGCCCTTTTTTGCACGATCCTGCATTGTGTGACAATTGGATTTTAAAAAGACATTTTATTTCTTCCGAAAACATTTTCAATTGACTACGCATACCACTATAAAAAATTACGGTAGATTTAGAGAAAAAACAAAAACAACAAAACAAACAACAAACAAAAATAAAAACAAAAATGAAAAAATAATAAGGATTACAAGAAAGTTTTGAAACTGTAGTACCAGAACTTTCCTGCAATCTTTATATTTCTCCTTATCTTTTGTTCTGTAAATTTATAGCGATTTTGAGCCATATTTTTACAGTGTAGTAGATCAGATAATATGTATCATACATTACGTGTGGACGACCCATGAAAGAACCATGACCCAACACAGTTAAAGAAATTGACTAGGCCTATGCTGAAAAGGTTAAAAGTTAAACTTACAAATTTCCTAGGATATGAAAACATCAGTACTGCTTTTGAGGGGACCATTCTAATAATGTTAGCTTAGGGCGACAGCGTTTGCCCCGAAAAGCGCCCGTCTTGGGGACTAAAATTTTTGTACCTCGAGGCTGCTTGCGAGGTTTGCTAACGTCTCACATGTACTATCAATGCTTATAACTATTTTGTGGCAAACAGGCAAAAGGATAATTTTGTTCGGAGAGGTATATTTTTCTGAAATACCATTATAGTTCTGACTTCATCACTTTTCCAAGGTGCGGTTTACTGCATGTTTACAACACCTTTAGTTCAACGCATCACACCGAGGCCAAATATTTTAAGTATGAGATATTAAAAAAAAACCTTCGTGAAAAGAGTGGGGGTAAGTACTGAGTTGCATCGGGCCGTCTCTCATGGGCTTGTGGGGTTTTGACGACCCCATTCATTGATCTAGTCTGGCAAAATGAAGGAAGGGAAAGGAAAGGCATGGAGAAGAGAAAGGGAAAGAGAAGAAAGATAGAAGCAATAGGTAAGAGAGAAGAAACTATGAAAGAAAGCAGAATGAGACGCAGAGAAGAGAACTGAACAGCTGAAAGCGGAATCATGCGTGGGTGTGTTGGAAGGGGAGGGGAAGGAAAAAATCGAATGTATATAGTCTGTACACAACTCATGTTGTAATATTTGGGAAATCCCTTCACAATGCGAGTAAGACAAACAAATTTGGGTCGACGGAAATGCAAAAAGGTTTTTCATGCAGGCATGCGCCAAAAATTATTCGTGTCAGGGCAACTTGTGCCACCGTCAGTCGACATTTTAATACCAATAAGTAACATGAAAAAGCAGACGGAGAAGAAGAGTGTAAAAAGATTGAGTTAGATGAGATTTAACGAGACACCAACACAAATATGTTACATAGTATTAACTAGATAAAATGGAAAAGTTTAAATACAGTTTCAAAGAAAGTTCAAGTAGTCCAGGTTCAATTTCAAATTCGGTTCAAGTCCTTCCCTTTATTCGCCTCTGGCGACAGGCTGGAACACGTGAGCACGTTCGCCAACGGTATAAAAAGAGAGAATCATGTATAATGGAAGCTGGGCGGGCATTGAGGGAGCAAATTTTTGTACGACTTTCCACCATTCTAGCGTGAGATTTACAATAGATCCTACGTATAGACGTCATGTGAAGTCCAGTTAGAGGCAAAACCGTGACGCAGGCCCACCTCACAAAGTATACGTCGAAATAGTCCCCAAAATACTACGAGCGTATGGCAAATTTTTGGTTCTTTCCGACAATGGATGGAGGAGATTTAATCGAAAACTCACAAAATTTCGGAGAGTAATCCGATCCGATATCGCTGTAGTGTGGCACGGGCTTTATTCAGGATGCCTATGTCACGCCCTTAGCTGAATTCTCTCTAAGTTTTCATGTCAACAACATTATTGAGACAACATAAGGATCGGGTCCAGATGGTGTAGATATAGGAAACGAACCAGTTGCCTTTACACCTGTAGACGAATTCGAGACGCTGTTGAAGGTCTTGTCGGCATCTGTGACGACGCTCCGAGGACGCATAAGAGGGCGTTTGCCCTCTCGGATTTTTCTCTTCCCCCCAGTTGCCCATCAATTAGGTCAGTTCGGAGTAAAGTCACCAGTAAAATACATAACGTATCTCTCCTGAGGCATAGCTTTTCACCCACAGACATGCTAAAACCTCAGAGCTTTGCCCTGGGGCCCACCTGCATGCATAGGAGTCAGCTTCTCTTTTCGGTTTCTTCAAAATGTTCGTCCCGACATTTTCCTTTGCCTTAGCTTTCTTTCCTTTTTTGGCATTCTAGGGCCACTACTGATCTGCATGCAAACCTGATATTCCGTGAATTAGGGGGGGGGGGGTATCCAGCATCCAAGGCAGGGTAGAGGGAAACAAAAGAATTGGAAGTATGATCCAGTTACGGCCAACTACATTTGATCGTCACTTGACTGCTCGGATTCGTCTATATTTATTATAGGTTCATGAGGGAAAATAGAAGTCACCATTTTAACCAGTCTGGTCAGCAGATTACGAAGAACGGTCGTGTAAAGTGGGAGTAAACCGAAACTAGCCTACAGAGCAAAGATACCTCACTCAAGTTGCCTAACTAGTTTTTGAACACTGTCACTTTTTAAAACAGATTGGTGCAAAGCATGATCAGTCACACTGCCTTCCCTCCCCTGAAACTTATTTCACTAGTGGTGTACACCCTCTTTAATGTGTAGCAGAATTTTGAATTATCAATTGGCTATACGTTTAAGATGAGTACGGAAGCAGCAAAGGGCTGTTTCCTCCTTACTTCAAGGTGAAATGTAGTCACCCCAAATTGGCACAAATTATCGACTAGAAGAAATTCGAAGAAGAATACGAGATCTTTAAAAGTTAACCGTCAAGACCCATTACCTAATTATAATGCAGAGGGCCTACCGCAGGCCGCATAGGTGTACCAAGTCACAATGTCAAGTTAACACAGCGGGGGCAACCGTGCGATGTATCGGCTGTAGCGCTTGTACGATGAATCGTAGGCTGCGAACACACTTTCTTCAGTTTGAAAATAACGCCGCGTTGAGCAAAACAAAACACAAAATCCTCGAGCCCTTCTCTCTTTGCACGCAAGTTAAATATTATGAAATGGAAGTATTCCCAAGAGCCGACAAAGTGATCCGTCTCAAAGAATAAATAATTACTGAGACATAAAAATACATAAATTCGTGTGGACAGCGACTCATTTTTAAGTATGTTATCTGATTAAAAGACTAATTGGATAGTACATTTCATTACATTGATCTAATAAAGCGAAAAGCCCCCGTGAGAATTGCTTTAAAGCAACGTAAGAAACTTCAACTCGAATCATGGAACGCGGGAAAAGTCGATTTGTGGCAGCTTGCCGTGGATGTGTGTCCATGGATGCCTTTTCAATTAAGCCTGTTCGTTCCCTTCTATTTCAAGCAAAGGTTCGCACGACAAAACGTCAACCAATATCCGGCTTTAAAAAAATGGCACTTAATAAAGACAATTTTATTGAAAATACTTGATTAATAAAATATGCTTGGCATTTTCTATTTAGGAGGCTTCTTTTTTAATTTTTGATGTATGTTTGATGTTAAGAGATATTGTAAATATTTATACTTATATGTCTGCAGCGACAAGAAAGATATATACCTATTTTATTTATGCTAACTCCTCATGATGTTAAAATATAGTGACATGCTATCAAAAAGTTTTGATTTTACTTGACAATTAAAACGTTCTAAATTTGCTCAGGAAAATTCCGTTATACTCATGTTAACATCTTTTTTCGTTTTTAAGATGCGTCTCTTCAAAGTTTGAACCATTCTGAAGTAACTCAGTGCATTTACAAAAATGATGAAGTGTTGCAGAGTGTTGGCATTTGTTTTGTTAACCTGATATTAATTATTACTTGGATATTCGTGACGTCAGATGGTTTACAGAATGTTGCGTGATGGTTGTCAAAAAAAAAAAAAATGTGTTTAACTTTCAAAATGAAAAACTCGGGACAAACTAATATTACCACTGGACAAGTGTTTCGGGCATTCGACCTTCAGCAGGTAGGTCTGGACTTCAAGTCCTAGCCCGGTCATACCGGAAAATTAAAAAATGGAACCTACTGCCATTATGGGTTCTTAACAGAAGCAATGGAAATGGGAGAACAAACTTGTGAGTCAAAACTGGAAAAAGACCGTGGCCAACCCGACTTAAACAAATTTGTTAGAAACAGAGCCGTAAAACCTCATCTTACTTAAAAAAAAATGCCCAGAACCCAAACTTATGTTTGATGTATAAAATGGGAAGACATTCTCAGCATTCCGATGAAATTTTCATTTATTTCCCCTTTTTGGTTCTCAAGATATGAGCAAATGAAGTTGACACATTTTCTACAAGATGTAAACTTCAAGCAAGCGGGTGTGGTGTCATGGATTCACATTGTTGGCCAATGTTTTGTTTTATTTTATTTTCCATCCAATTACTTTGGCCTTGAGTTGATTAGGGAAACAGTCTTGCCCCTGGGGCATATAATGTTTTAAAATTCCTTTGTTCAAGATACACTTATCAATATGTCAGAGTTCAGCTGTATACAATTGGTGGTGAGTTATAAAGAAAAAACAAAACATTGGCCAACAAAGTAAATCTCTAACATCACGCCTGCTTGCTTCACGTTCTCTCTATGTAGAAAAAAATCACATTCACTTGCCAATATCTCTAGAACCAAATATGAAAATTGAATAAAAATTTCACCAGAATGCAAAGAATATCTTTCTCCTTAACATATTTTTTTTTCTTTTAAAATGAAGGTTGCAAAAACAAAGGATATCATAAGCCATATTTGGCCAAGTTTTCTCTTGACATTAAAAATTTACATAAATAGCTCATATTTATTCATGATAAAACCGTCAATATCTATGAATTTCCATCGGTATTTTGGCTATCTTTTCTAAGTGTTAATATTTATTACATCAAATTAGCAACTATGCCGTTCCATGTTACCAGATCTTGAAATCGTACAGGCTAACAGTCAACCTGTACGAACTTGATCAATGGCATTTCGGGATCAAAATTTTAAGCCACAAACTTATTAATTATTGGATGAGGAGCAATGATAAATTTAAGTTCCTTGACGGGCGTCCATTGGTTTAACTAATCATGTGCTTTCCCTTTCAGCCGTACAGCATGGCACAGGAGTGATCCGTGATCGCAGATGCGGGCCTCAAGGTCGCGAAGGGTGAACTTGACGCTACAAGTGGTTCATTGTCACCCGGCCCGATTTGTGTAAATAATTTTTGTGTATCTGTAAATAGTTATTGCCATTGAGTACAGTGTCAGTTCCGCCTTTCTTTGTGGGCATAGTTCTCTTCGTGTCCGTTTGCAAGCACGTAAAGAGCATCTTTGCCTTTCAGCCGCTTAGCTAAGATAATTAGCAGCTTAATAAATTTTTTCGAGGGGCAAGCATGAAAATTTTCCCATAATTTTTTATAGTGTGAACATTACAGTTTAAGGAAACGCAGTTTGCGGTTCGCAGGATGATTGTCATTTTTAAATAAATATTTTGAAAATAAGGAGCATGTGATACAAAAAATTAATTTTGGATTCTTTCAAATAAATTTGGGTTTCTTGTTAGAAAATTTGACAAGTTGGGATATTATTGAAGAATCTGCCTTTCCTAGTAGCAAAGGGCTATATTATAGGACGATTAAAGATAGTGCTTAGGCCTATTACAGAATGTTGTCTTAGGTCTTTCAATTCAGGTTCTCAGACTAAATTAAAAAAAATGTTACCATTGCTAGAAAAATGTTTGAAAATCACGAAACTATTTTGGGGGAAAATTTGGAATTTTATGAAGAAAATTTGAAGAACAGTACTGCAGCTGCATCGATGTCGTCAATTTGATGATATGATGTCATATAGAATAAATTTCTATTTTTCTTTCTTTTTCGTTTTGTATTGAGAACCATGAAAAGTTTCCGAAATTTTGTTGATTTTAGCCAAATGTTTAAAAATCAAGCGCAGACATGACAGAAATTTTGGAATGTTATGAAAGAAAACTTGTTAAAACTGCAGAGTACCGATGACACTTGATCTAGTGTCCACATATGACAATTTTTTTATTTTTCACATTTACCAGAGATGGGGGGGGGGGGGTCACACTTTCCCATTGTAACTACGCTACTTGTAAAAAAAGTGACCTAAGCTATGGTCTCTTTATTACATCACAAGCTTTGATTAATGTAATCGTACATGTTAGACCATACCTGAGGATAACTACGAAGAAAAGGGTCAGAGTGACATGAGTTGGGGTATCCGCCATCAACAACTGGTGGTTTCACCAGCAAAATAATCCTTGCGGAGACCATTATTCCCTGTTATTAATGAAATGACTTTTATAGTTACAGCGGTGGTTGGTCTCTCCCCTCAACGCGAGCAAAAACATGTTTGCAGTGTTCATGGCACTATGGGGTATACATGTCGAGAAACGAGGGCAACAAACTAGATCAAATGGTAAGTTTAATATTGTAATTATAACTAGCAACTTGTAACATCCTTTTCGCCGAGAACTAGATACCTATTTCTCCACAATTAACTCCATAAGAAAGCACACTTTGCACCGGGCGAAGCGCGATGAAAATTTAGCTTTTTAAAAAGTATTTGAAACCATGGAGTTTGTATTGGAAAAGTGGGGGCAAACTGTAGTTGACCGGTGTCCCTTCATGATCTGGTTCCACATAGGGCAAATTGCCGATTTTTTTTTAATTTTTAGAGCGGGAATCTTTCCTGCCCCCTGTAGCTACGCTCCTGAACATCAGTGTCTGTTCTTTTTTGCCAATAAAGAATGGGGTCACGTGAATGAGAGACCTATGGAGGCGGTGACTGTTCAAGCCGGGGAATCGGGTGACTTACGATATCATATGTTTTACATTTTGCTCATGTGGTAACATTCTTCCCAGTGATGATAATTTGTTCTCAATATTGGGGGTAGGGTATTTTCTAATTTTCTAAAATTACTTTGTGAAAAAATCAAATTGAAATGTTCAATTTAGCCCAGAAGGGAAGTTTTATGTATAAGCCTATTGCAATTTGGTACCTTGAATGTTATACCTAAGACACCATAACAACCGCAGTACAAGTAACCTAACTCACAATTCCGTATTTATTCCCACTTAGTTTCCGTCAATGTATTAAGTGATCTCAAAAGACTTTAACTCGTAGGATGACGGCTATTTTGGAAAGAAAGATAGATGTGAAAGTTCACTTGGGATGGGATGCGACGCGGCGCGACGTAAGTGATACAAAGCGTTCAATATGACATCAGGCTTTTTGCTCCATCTTTCAGGCATTTTCTAATACAGAGTAAGTCATGTGACATGACGCTCGCCGACGAGTGGTTTGCAGAGCTTGATATTTGTATCTCACTTTCATAGTTTCGTGCCACAGGCCATAGGTCCTTTAATTGTCATGTCCAATCGTATCGCGTGGGATCGGTTGTGTCTGATTTTCTTCAAGTTAACTTGGGCAGTTGGGCACACATTTTTATTATCAAGTTTTTGTATAAAGTCTGTACCTGCACTCTTCATATATGACAGAACGTGAACTGGAATATGTAATAAACTGGCCCCATTGAGGTGCCTCTCATTGTCAGATTGTAGCTCCCTGTTCTCATAAACTTCTTCATCTTTCAGTACTCTACAAAATCAAAGCCGAATACTGGTTTGAAAATGTCACCTGTCCAGAGAAGGCAGTTGGGTTTCTTTGTCCACAAAACGATAAAACGTCAATTGAGGGAAGAAAGTAAATCTACCCGCGAGGATAGCCCCTTCACTAGTGGAGAACAAACGCTAAAAGCATGTACAACCAAACAACGCAAAATCTGCCAGCTTATCGTACTTCTCCTTCCCGTTGAGGCCCCCTTAATATGACTTGGGAGTTGTAAATACAGTCTTTGGCATGCATTAATACCCATAACCACATCATGACAATCCGTGTCAACAACTAATCGACCACACACGATTTTAATATGGCTAGTCAAAACTTGGGTCACGGACAGTTTGAGGTAATATCCGATCTGTAAAACTTTAAAATTTGATAGTCATAATATTCAACAATATTCAATAATATTTGCGACTGTCAACACATGGCGTCCAGCTTGAGAGACAAGGTCACTGCAGCAATCAGACCGTCAGGAGGAGAGGGTGCATGGGATAATTATGATGAACAATTTCTTAAGGTATGTGATCTTTGACTTTACTAAATATATTGCATTCTCAGTTTCTTCTTCAAACAGCGAGGAACCGATTTGCAACTTAGTCCCAGTTACTGGTGATTTCATAACTCGTTTGCTTCATTTGTTAATAGAAGACCATGATTGATCTTGAGGACTAAAATATCATATCCTGCTCAAAAAGAAAAAGAAAAAAAAACCAAAAAAACAAAAAAACAAAAGCAAAACAAAACCGAAAAACATCCAAACATGTAAAAAAAATAGCCATATCACCACCGCTAACAACAACGACCCATTTCGTCCATGTTACCCCCTCATTTTACCCCTCTTATCTCATGGTACGTCTTGAAAGGGAAAATTTAGTCATCCCAACTTAAATGACTGTAGCAGACTATATACTGTTACATGAATGGCTTTTGAGAGTCATGTGACAATGTTATTCCTTGTCAATTGTAAGATTAACAGCAGTCCAACTCACATCGTTGTAGGACATTTCTTAGCTGAGATTTAAAATGTTGAAGTTTATTCACTCAATATGAGACGGTTTATTGTGCAAAAAATTGTGATGTCATTGTTGTACTACTCAAATTACAATCTTTGTATTACTTGGTTTTCCTGAAGTTACTGCATCTTGTACGAACTGCTGAAGGTGTCATAGAACTATTACAGCGTGATGTAATCAATTAAATCACTCTCTGTGCAACGAGTTATGCAAGCAAACAGGAGGTGTTCAGAAAGTAGCCATTCTTTAGTAGTAGAAATCTACGGGGGAGGGAGGAGGGAGGGCGTGGGGGAGGACTTAACGCTGCGCGAACACTGAGGGATGGTCTGAAAAAAATCTCTCCCTTGTGGATTTGCATAAGTTTTCCTTCAAATATTTGAAGGTACTCAGATGCAATTTGGAGAAGTATTTTGGCAAATGTTTGGAGAAAAGACTTAAAATACCTCACATTTCTTACGGAGGGAACAAAGAAAGTATTTTCTCCCTTGATTGGAGGGAAGCATATCATGCGACCTAGCGCGTTTTTAAGCTCCCAAGGCCCGGTTTCCGACCCCTGCTGACACCAAAACTAAGAGAGTGAGGTTGTTCAATGAGGAAATTCCACTTCGTTAAAATTGAAGTAAAAAATGCAGTCAGCCCAATCTGGATTAAAATTGTGGACTACCCTATTTCATGATACTCACGTTACAATATTTTTCTCACAAATTGTGAAATTTTCAAGGCGACATTGCTTAAATTAGGTTCCTACAACATGAATATGCAATATCTATGTCCACAAATATCATGTAACAGGGACCGTGGAGACGGTGGGGGTCTGGGAGCTTTAGACCCCTCTTATTCCGCCGAAGCCTTTTGGGCCGCCTTACATTGCTTTTGTATTGTTGACCACACTCTAAAAAATTCTAGTCAAATTAGGGTAGAATCTAAACAATTGGGGGCGCGAACCGGAATCTTGTCAAATAGGCTTTGACTAGATTCGACTGATAAACGAAACGAACAGTTTCCTTTTTTAACCATTTCTAGTCAATTTGAAATAAATGTTTTCAAATATATGACAACATTCCGGTTCGTGTCCCATTTGACTACATGTCCTTTGTATACTTTTGTGGGATAAACTCAATTCAAAATTCCTGTGTGAGATGAGCCCGCGGAACGGACGAAGTCTTTTCGTTCAGCTCATCTCGTCGAAAAAAAAACAACTGAGGGGCGGCAGCCTAAGGGGGCTGTAGCCCCAAAGGCGCTACGCAGGTTAGTGTGAGATACAACTGAAGAGTAGCATAAGGAAAGAAGCTGTGAGATGTTACTGTTATTTTGAAATACGTCTGAGGCGATTGCGTCCTGGAAAAAGCATCTCGATCCTAAATGAACCAAAAGTCTAGACCTTGAATTTAATGCATAAGTCTACAGAGCTTTCACATTTTTCATTAAAATTTGCACGCGGCCTTCAAAATACACCAGTACATGCTTTGGAAACATTCCGAACATGAGTAATCTCCTTATCGTGCTCCAGAAAACAGCTGAGAAGGTCGTAGACTAGAGCGCATTTTAGTAATCAAATTGAATTTAATCATGAAATACAAACGCTGAACCACTACATCTTCTTTTTATTAATTTAAGACGTAAATATTCCAATTTTTCAATAAACTCGCTCCTATGCAAGCCGCTTCCGACAGTGACCACAGATACGATTGTTTTAATGAGCTTCATGGCGTGCTCTCGTGTCGAGTCTTAATTGGAAGGGTAAATGGAATCGGTTGTCATCGATACTCAACTGTCATATCTGGAAATGTGTTCTCATTTGCCGGATCAATACCACTTGTCTACTCTGCTAACGTAGTCAATTCCTTGCTCGTTCTGTGGTCTTGAATTTCTCTTGGAAGAGGACTTAGTGCGTCTATTGACTTGTGCACTCTTTGATGGGTGCAGTCAGACAATAATTTGATTTGACCTTTTTCTGACCTTACCGAATTACCTAATAGCAACGGCAAAACAGCGGGATTTTACCAAAGAGAGGCAATTAAACCCAGCATCTGACTGATTTTCGGCTAAAGGTTTTTGAATGAAACAGTTTCTACGAATTGAGAAAACACAGGGAACGACCCCTTTCAGTTAGATCAAACGCATGGAAGTAAGTAGGCTATAGTTGGAACTTACGAGAGGCGTATGTACTATTGAGGTAAAAGCTTTTTCCTTGTTCAGATATTTTATCTATGGTTTTGTGATTTTGTGATGTTGACTGGGATTTAAAAGATGCAAATGTAACAAATGTAGACTGCTCTTCCTCTGACGCAATTTTTCATCCAGGATCACTTTTGAACAGAAATTCCGCTCAAGTCACAACTCAGTAAATGGAGTCACCTTGAAAAGGTCAAAAAGTTTGAAAAGTGATGGCAGCAAACAATTTTGTTTCTGTGCCACCGTATCGTTAGTAAATATGCAGCACCATGTATACTGAAATGTACCCCGCGGAGCGGACCGTCCGGTTTTCCCAACTCCTAAGCTTCCAAAACCAGGTATATGACTGAACAAGGAATATGTCGTACAGTCTGTTACGCGGGTATACTGAAATGTAGACTTGTGCATATCCCTTTACAGCCGGAAAACCACCAAAAGAGGGGTGGGGAGTGGGCAGTGTCTCACCAGTTTTTGTTGAACCTAGTTGAAATTTTCCAAGACCGAAATTTCTGACAGCCGCACAATAACAAATGTCTGAAATCGGGATATGATTCAGGACGGGTTGGAAGTGCTCCCCCCCCCAATTTTATGCATATACACTCCCGGGGACGGTGAACACTGCAAAACCTCCCACAATAGACCATATGCATATGAAGTTACAGAGCGGAAAGCAAGCCCTCTTTTGGGGGCAAAACAAACCAACACCGACAAATGCAGATAGCTGATTTGTCAACTAGTCGAATAAGCTCCCAGCCTGCTATAGGAGCAGGACGGATCCTTTTGTGTGTGGCCACGTATTCCATTGCTCTGCCCAAAGGACAAAGCCAGACGTCAGTGCATAAGGTCTATACTGGATCCGGTTTCACCAACCAACATCATTTATCCATGCAGTCTCCAGGTGTCACGGGTAGGACGCAAATCCGAATGACAGTACAACCATATGGGCAAATGGTTGGCACATTGGATCGAGCTCCTTTCCTCGGTTTTTGAACTTTTTTTACTCTTTCTTCATTTATTGCTCAAAATTTCATTGACTATTAAGATATTTAACACCGAAACGTAACATTAGACACTCGTAGTCCTATCAGGGGAGTCGATCTTGGGGACAGTGGGGACAATTGCCCCACCAATGACAATTTTGGGGGTAAGCTATAACGCCCCCCCCCCCCCAAATAATTCAGACAAATTTAAAAGCAACCAACAGAACAAACAAAAAAATAACATTGTGGTATACAGATGAATTAAGGGCTTCGAGAAAACTGCATTCATAATGCATCATCTCTGTTTTGTAATCAGGTGTGTCAATGTAGGCCTAAGCGTGTGTGCATGTTTCTTCATGTGTGTTTGGGTGTGCACCGGCCCGCTTTCGTGTGTGGTGTGGGTGTATTGCAGTTAAAGACGAGTCCGGTCACGGGCACGATCTGAGGTCCTGGCTGTTGGAAAATCTCTCACCCTTCGCAAACCAGAGCTACCCCTGGGTCATGTAGCCATTAATGCAGTTATTGGATAAACTATTATGTATGCAATTGCAGCCAAAATGGTCGTCTTGAATGTAATGTCACGTAATTTCCCACAGGGCGTCCGAAACTGGCTTGAATGGATTGCTCTATATCAAAGACATACTTCTGAACACTAGTGATATTATTATAGAGTGAATGGACCTATAGGAGAACCACAGACCTTACTGTGGACAAAATGACAGTCATCCTTCTTTTTTGTCACGTAATGCCCCAAATGTCCACAGTTGTTTTAAATGAATTTCTTGATCCCCAAAACATATCAATCGAAACCAAAATTGTCATTCATAGTTGAATGGAAGCTTAGTTATGACAGTATGAAGGAAAACATGAAATGGCGGCGCCTGAATTTCTCGAAACGCTCAAGGAAGGCGCAATGTCAAACGGGAAATTCTGATGGAAGAAAGAAAGAAAGACAGAGGACTCTTCAAAACAACAAAATAACAGAAAGCATTAAAAAAAAACAGCAACAACAACAACAAAAACAAACAAAGAAAAAGCATTTTATGCACAATTTCGAGGACCACCTTTCTCTGTCGGACTAAAAAGGATTGTGGCGTCATAGTTTCCACATTAAAATTTCATTCGGACAAAAACGTCACATAAACAAGACGATATTTGTTTCCCACAACCCTTTGCAATTTCTATTTGGAAAAGGTCGGTCTGTGATACTGCACTTATTACAGTCTGCGGCCCAAGGGCGGATATAAGGAAATTTATTTGGGGGCAAACTCAACTTGAAACCAAGACGTTTCAAATAGTATCAGGGGCTGTTGTGCAAAAATATTTTTTTTTGGGTGGGGGAGGGGCATGAGAAGTGGTGAATGACTGCCCGAAAGACTATCCATGCGGAGCGCCACCATCAGTTGGCGCGGAGCGTACAGAAAATTTTGAAAAATCGCGACCTCTCAGATAGCCGGAAATTACATTTGCTGAAAGTAGAATTTATTTAAAGAAGTCGTTATTTTGAGCTTTTCTTTTGCAATAAAATTTTCATTTCAATAAAAAGAAAATCAAATTGCAAAATGATCAGAAAATTACCAGATAAAATGTACTGGCTCCTTTAACAGGACGATGTGACATTTCATCATTTTCTTTGTCGCAAAGTAAAATCTCCACTAAAAAGAATAGACCAGAACCAAATTTTTGTTTAATATGTTAAAGACGACCATATTCTAAGTACTCTGGTGAAGTTTTCATTCATTTCTCATGTTCGGTTCTCGAGATATTAGCAACTGAAGTTGACACATTTTCTGCAAAAGGTAAACTTGAACCAAGCAGGTGCTATGTCATGTATTCATATTGATGGTCAATGTTTTGTTATGTTTTTTATTTATTTTTGATCCTGCTGTTTGATCTTGAATTGATTAGGGATGCTATCTTGCCCTAAAGGCAAATTAACTTTTCTAACTTCCATTGCTCGGGATGCACTTATGGTTACAACATAGTTAAATTGTATAAATATGGTGTTAAATTTTAGAAAAAAACAACTAAACATTTCCATCAATGTGAATACATGACATCACGTCTACTTGTTGCAAGTTCACTCTTTGTAGAAAATATGTCAACTTCAATTCTAATGTCTCGAGAACCAAACATGGGAAATGAGAAAAAATTTCCCCAGTAAGCTATGCCTAGAACATGTTCCTCTTCAAAATATCCAAAATAAATTTGTTCTGGATCTTTTTGTTTCAAGGAACTACACACCGTTGGAAATAAATTGAAATCATAACTTTTCGAATCATATTAACTCATATGACCAGTAGTCGAATGAGCCTGTAAATCTGAGCCGGCCACACAGAAGCATTGGTAGCGCTACCAGCACCAATAACAGTACTGATTCAGTAATGCTGCTATTGGTGCTGGTAGCGCTATCAACGCTTCTGGGCGGCCGGTACTGGGCTAAAATTTTGATACAATTACGCATAAGTTTATACTTTATAAATAATATATGACATTTGTATGAAAGAGAAGGCTGGGATACTTTGCCCAGATTAAGAAAAAGGCTACTTTTTATTCATGTCAAATAACGTTATTTTTTTGAAAATTGAAGACCATGCTTTGGAAATGTTTGGGGGGGGGGGGGCAAGTGCCCCCCGTGCCCCTATGGCGAGCCGCTAATGCTGCGACCATTCTCGAACGGTCTAACGTCGTGATTGACTACGGTGTATTAAAGGATGTCTAGTTTTGCCTCTGCGTGGATTTTTTTTACCCGACATATACTAAAAAAATTCAAGCAGCAGTAATTAATACAAAATTAACGCCTCTTCGTCTGAAAGACCTCCTCAATTTTTCTTTAATCTGGTAAAAAATCCGTTGGGAAGGGAAAGCGAGGTGCTGGAACAACAGGTCAATATTCTCTGTCAAACTGTGATTGCCTTTTTAAAGGTCCAATTCTCTCACCACAAACAGTACCAATTTTCCTAACCTTCATACTTAAGCCCCTCCCACAATTGTCTGAAATTCATTTTCATTCAGACACAATCTCAGATTATTGCTTCAGGGTGAGTATAAAAAGCTCAATGTGTATTATCAAAACATTCTCAGTACAGTTCATGCTGTGTAATATAGGCTTTGGTACTCTGTATTGTTTGAATTAGATGTTAAAGAGATGAGCCAATTGAGAATTTCGGTAAACCCCTACAAGAATTGTAGTTTGGGGTGAGAGGATTAGTCCTTTAATGAAGACGTGAAAGTTGTTATCGTGAAAGTTGTTATCGTAACACTTACCCAGGCTTGCTAATAACAAAGTGGGACGTATAAGAACCGTGACAGATTAATACATGATGATGTAGCTATGGTATCCTGCTCTTTCGGCACAGAATTGTGTAAGATCAATGTACTTTGAGCGCAGTCACAAGCGGAAACCGAAAGTCGCATATTATCATGTCCTGGCAATTGTGTGAACCATCATGAAATTAGGAGTGACCTTGCTCTTGACAAAAACAACATACACATGAAGTGACGTCAGAGTGTCAAAGTACCCGGTAATAAACCCAACTTAACGAGAGGTCGAAGTCAAAACGAGGAACTGATTTCATTTGAAGCTAGTCAGTCGACCATCATTCGCAAATGGGAAATAAAAATATTCGTGGTTCGAAATAAGTATGTCTGTATGTAAACATTTATGCAGTTAGGTTATCGCGTAAGACAAAGTCGTAAACGAAACAATTGAACTGTCAGATTAAGAAAATGCCTGCCCGGCCATCATAACTGCTTTCTTGAAGCGAAAAGGGTTGTTTAAAGTTTGTTAAAATGCTCCTGCTTCGGCTATACCACGAAAAAGGTCTATAACCTTAATTTAATTAGCAACGCTTACCACAAACCGGAAATCTACATTGACAGTGTATCTATATGTGTCCGAATAGTTTATCATAAAATGCATTCGAAATTCTTCTGTCAGCTCGCGAGACAGCTATTGCATTTTATTTTGTCGAAACATAATACTAAGCAAGGCTCCGTACGGTCACAAAATAAGCTGTCTATCACAACGCCCGTAGTCAAGAGGGACAGGGAGGGGGAATGTGGCGAAGCGCCCTAATTTTTCTACTCCCTGGAAAAGTTTCATGTTTTGCCATTATTTTCTTTATACATCTTTACACAATTGGCCCGAAAAATTATCCAAAGGCGTACGGAGGTAATTTTCTTTGGGGTGCAAGAGCATTTTTTAGCTGGAAAAATGTCACCGTTTATCATGTTTTGCCCGTGTTTTGCAAGAGTAAACCAATTGCTTTTGCCCGAATTGGGAGAGCGAGTGCCCTCTGAGCCCCGCCTCGTACGGCGCCTATGAAACTATCTCCCCTTGAATTTTCTAGTCACTACTCGAGCACCTTGTTTGGCTACAGACCAGATAACTTACCAATAAGTCGAAAACTTTGTACCGTAGGTGTACAGGAATACTTCCAATTGAGATGGAAAAGAACGACAATTTGCAAAAAATTAAATGTGTGCCCAGGCATGTTCGCGAGGGTGGGGGTGGGGGGATTCGATGGATTCATTCAACCCCCCCCCCCCTTCTTGATGGGAGTTGCATCAGGGGATCTTCATTCGCAAATGCGAAATAAAAATATCCGTGTTCGAAATAAGTATGTCTGTATATAAACACATATACACAGTTGGGTTATCGCGTAAGGCAAAGTCGTAAACGTAACAATTGAAACTATAAGAAAATCCCTGGATGAATGGCCATCATAACTGCTTGCTTGAACACTTATGTGAGCACTTGCGTGAGTTGTGTTTCATCTTTTCGTCAGTGTTAGCACCGTTTTAACGATTTCTTTGCAAAGTACCAGTTTTTGCGCGCTTGGCGCGCTTTCAGTCCCATTGATCAGCTGATGCATTTGCTGTCAATAGAACATCCCAAATGTATCCAAATTGTCCATTGGTCCAATTTAGTTCATAGGTCATAAGTATTGGCGATATAGCTGATGAGTGTGAATATAAAAAAGAGCAAATTTTCATGAATGCCAAATAAGGCAAATCCTTTGGCTTTCCTCTTGTTTGGAAAAGTCACACTTCAAAAAATTTTAAGATTTATTTAGTGACCAATTCTCACCTTCCCTTAGACCATTCTCCTCAAGCCGACGATCAGGCTTCACAAACAAAATCATGCCTACACCTGTATAGACAGGATATGCTATATCACTGACATATGGTTATAGTGCCCTGATAATTAGATCCTGGCGGCGCCCCTGCCTCTGGGACATTTTGGGGCTATTTATCTACCAATCATATATGGCTAGTAACCTACACGGGCAGTGTATTATATAGATATATGCTCAAAGGAAATTAAGCTCAGGTATAATTATCCACGTATCATCCAGAGTTTGAAGATAATGACCTATTCGGTATGCAACTTATCAATTGAAAGTTATCCATCCCTTCTCAGTAAACAGCTTTTACAGAACTTTATCTATTGATAATACCAGTTACCAGGCTTTGTTTGAGTTGGCGACGAACCATGATGACCTCACTTCATGTCTTTTTAGATTCTATGCAATCGTCCTACATGTCCACTTCACAGAGTTCATCTAATGAAGACATGAAGATGACGTATGTAAAGAACTGGGAGAAGGTTAGTGAGATGCAGGTAAGATGACGTTTTACTGCTCACTTTTTAACCAATTGGATTAAGTCGAGCCGACCACGGCGTTTTTTCGGTTGCGCCTCGCTGGCTAGTTTTCTCTACTCCATTGCTTTCTGCTGAGCACCAGGCACAATGTCAGAAGGTTTCATTTTTAAAGTCGTCGGTGTAAGATAGGAAGCAGTAAGATGATACATTAACTCTAATTGATATTATAATTAAACAAGATGGATTCAGATAGGTTCGTTTTTAAACATTTCAACATATCAAGATAAAATTTAGTCTAAGCATTGACAAGCTTTGCTTGACGTCCCCTCAGTTAAGCGATGTCAACTGTTACAAATTTATTACCGTTCGTTTTGAATTCCACTTGCAAATTTATATTAAGCCAGGTTTCTTAGGAACTAAATAGCAGCAAAATTAATCGACAAATGACACTAAATTATCCAACTGACTTCATGAAGCTCTTAGGATAGCATCTGATTTATTTAAACGTGTTCTACAGAGATAACAAGAGGGTCATGAGGCTTTTCTAAGATGAAAGCAATAATTGCTTCAATTAACTAATCTGTCACTTTCAAACGGCGTACAGGTGTATGCTCGGCGTGCGGCGATATTATACTCGTTCACCGGTAGAATTGTAGAATGCCTTCTCGTTCGGTGAATTCACGGGTCTTTTCGGATGATCGGTTAACGGCATTGGCGTGGTAGTACACGAAAAGAATTTCATAATAGATTAGAACTGTATCCAAAACAAAAATGTAGTTTTAAATAATACAGTGTTGCCGCTTAGGAACCCACTCAATTCATATCACGAGTCCCGCCACGAAAATAGGCCTATTCGTCTGCGAGAAATTTCGCAGTTTCTCTGCATACATGATTGTGGTCAGTATAAGCATGGAAGTTCTTCCTCCGAGGTAGTACTTCCATGGTATAAGGGCCTAGGTACTGAGATCCCCCCCCCCCCCGAAAAAAACAAAATCAAAACAAAACAATAAAAAAAAACACTTGAAAAAGGAGTAATTCCCGTCCCATATTTTGAGTCCTTGCATATGAACTCATTTGATATCCCTTCAGTTGTAATGGACGATCCAGTATGGTATCTTTACATGAAGCATGAAACTGAAAACGGTGAGGGGGGGGGGGTGTTTTAGGGAGTAGAGATGTCTCAAATAGTAACTTTCAGCTTTTATTAGACGGATTTTTGGGAGCCCCATCCCGTTCCTCACTTGGTCGCAAGCCATGGGACATACATAAAACTATACGTAAGTTTAGCGTAATGCAGTGGCGAAGGAAGCAATTTGAAAGTGGGGGGGGGGGGGGGGGGCGAACAATTTTGGACAATGCACCTTACCCTACCCCATTGACCGAGAGGTAAATTTTTTATGCTAAATTTTTTCACTTTTTTCTACGAACAAGAACAATATTAAAAAAAATGAAAATTCTGATTTTTTCCAAAATGTGAACACTTCTGTGTTAGGAACGTTATTTGCGGCACGCGGAGCGCGAGGAAAATTCCGGTTCTTTTACACATTTCTAAATATGGAGCTTGTATTTCAAAAAATTATTTAGATTCAGGGTTTCCCGTAAGGAAATTCGAATATTTGTGGGACTATCGAAGAATCTGCATTTCCTATTGGCATTAATCTGAGATAGAATGTCGACTGAAGATCGTTGTTGTCACAGAATTTTATCTAAGAGGTGCGGATTGAGGCTTCTCGGCAACATTCAAATAGCTCCCGAAACTTTGTCACCTTTTTTAGACAAAATCTTTAAAAATTAAAAGCCTTTATGAGCGACCACTTATTGCATTAAGGGTTAAATTTTGCCTCTTTAAAACTAATAATTACAAATATGAAGCTTTTATTAGGAAGAATTCGGAATATTATGGAGGAAAAGTTGGGAAAATCGCACTGTATTTGACTGGTGTTTCAAATGGCAAATTTCAGAATTTTCCACTTTTTCGAGCCACGGGGCAATCGCCCCCTGCCTCCTGTAGCTACGTCACTGCTCTGCGACATTGAGCATTGATAAAATTTTGAGTCAACACTTCAATAGTTAAATAATCCATCTACACAGACTACGGTAATCTACTGGCAGGGTTGAAAGGTGTCTGATCAGTGGCGTAGCTACTAGGGGGGGGGGGGGGGCAGGGGGGAAAATTGCCCCCTGGAAAAATTTTTGGGGAAATTTGATGAATTTTCTTATTCTTACAAAAATTTCTCAAGATCTGTGGTAGAATAAGAAATTGTGAGACATTTTTCATACATAATTCGTATTTTCATGCAACAAATTAACTCAGATTTCGTCAGTGTCGCATGAACCGGCCCTAATCGTGTTCCACAGAAATGTCCTCGCCGCGTAGCAGATTGAATGTTCTCTTGTATACGCACTGGGGTTATGATCAGTGCATTTCAGTGCACACATTCAGGTATTTAACAACAGCTGATACAGTGCAACTATAGCTGAAAGGCTGTAATCCCGAACTTATCCCCTTGTACACAGTCTCTGTGTTGTGCACTTTGGGAATTCAGTAAAAGGATGTGAAAACTGACTAGTCGCTACCATAGACCCCCGGGGTTATTATGTTGTTCTACAAGCTATTAGTAGCTATGCCGATTTTACTCTGTGTTCGTAACGATGGATGGGGCTGAAACAATCCATAGCCAACGATAAACTTAAATTTAGTCTAGAAATTAGAATGAAAGGGATCCATTGGCATACTTAGATTTTGTTACTTAGCCTAATCCTTGGAGGCTTACAGTCTAGTTCGGGAAAATAGCTTTCTGCTCACTTGGGGTGTAACAATAAACGGGTCAATGAGTACCTTGTAGAATTCTACACTTAACAGACTGCTGTTCTAACAGGATATCCTGTGTGATCGAGCCACTCTTAGGCCTCCTTTTAGTGGGGTGCGAAGGGGAGACCATTGGGCCATGCCCCCCTCACAGATGCCATTTTTTCTTTGTTCTTAAAAATACGTAGTCTAACTTTAGTAACACAGATTTTATTCAAAAGATAGCATATGTGGCACCAGATTGCTTATAAGGACACCCAATTTTTCAAGAATTTTCAAAGGGGAAGGATTGTCTCTGCAAGGTCCTTCAGTGATGCCATTTTTTTTAATTCCTATAAATAGACCTAGGCAAATTCTGTCAAATTCCAATTTTTACCTAAAATGGTAGACTCTGTTTCCCACTGGTGGCATCGATAAAAAAAGACAACATGTTTAGATTCTCTTTAAAAACATGAATACGCTATTTTTGGCCATCTGAGGGGTCTAATTTTTCGAAATTTTCTTTACGCTCCACGCCAACCAACGGTGGCGCTTCGTTCAGTCTTTTGGGCAAAATTACATTTGTAGGGTCAAATTAGCTCTTAACTCTCTGATCACTTTGCAGTTTGCGAACATATTTTGAAGTGAGCGTTTTATTGCAAAAGACAAAAGAAGAAAGCGACTTGTTAGATTCTTCGTATAAGTCAGGAAAATGCTATTTCCGGCCATCTGAGGGGTCTGATTTTCGAAATTTTCTCTACGCTCCGCGCCAACCAATGGTGGCGCTCCGCTTAGATAATCTTTATGATAAATAACGTTTTGTGGCCAAGAAAACACACAATCCTGTACCGATCAATGCTCTTTTATTTTGACTCCTTAAAGTGTGCAAATTCAATGACAAGTTTTACTTCGTAAGGTAGCATAAATGGCATAAGAATGCATGTAAAGACACAAAAGTTTCAGTTTTATCCTCATGAACCACTACGATTCAACTTTTAACACTGTTCCTGTCAAAGTCGAAAGTCTTGCACTATTTTGCATCTAGGCTCCTTGAAAACGTCAAAAAATTTCCGGACATCCCCTCCCCTTAGACCATACTGCATGCCCCCCCCCCCCCCCTTCAGAGAAATTCTGCGTACGCCACTGCGTTACTACATACAAATAAACCAGATATTGTTTACCAAAATAATATACTTTGCTATTTCTGATTGCTCTATGTTATACTTTAAGATTAAAATGCAGGTAATATTACAAAATGACATGGTAATGTTGTTATACTTGTAAATTTGCATATTTTATATGAAATACATACACATTGACCGGGAAAAGTTTTGGGGAAATTTCATACCTTTGCCCCCCTGGAAAAAATCCTAGCTACGCCACTGTGTCTGATGATATGTATGAATAAGAGCAGTTGAGCGCGGTAGGACAATGGTTCCCTGCTTAGAATATGAAGTCTTGCTCGAAGGACTATCTTCAGTTGGTGCGGAGCGTACAGAAAAATTTGGAAAATCACGATCCCTCAGACAGCCGGAAATTGCATGTTTCGGGCTTGTAAGTAGTAGCTAAGTTTTCCGATTTTTCCTTCAAGTGTGAACACCACTGTACCAGGGACGTATTGCAGCGCGTCGAAACTGTTGCCCCTTTTAAACAAATACATGTAGATATGGATCTTTTAGTGCAGAAATCTTTGCATTCTGTGTTTCCTGTAACGAAATTTTAAGCGTTGGGGGATTACTGAAGAATCTGAATTTCCTTCATATATTGCTGGCAAATCTGAGGATGATTGCACAACGACTGAACCATTGTTGCTACATAATGCTATCTAAGGCCTCCGAACTGACACTCTCCGATGACATTTCAAAAATTTCCCAACTTTGTTGTCCTTTTTAGACAAAATATTTCAAAATCAAGAGCTTTCATTGAGGGGAATTTGGAATTCTTTGAAAGACAGTTTACAAAAATAGTAATATAGGCCTAGCTGCCGGTGTCTCTTGATAATGCGGTTTCACATATGGTACAGGTACATATCCGACTTTCTCATTTCCAGAGCTCGAGAAAGTTTATCAAACTGATTTAGGAGCGAGAGCTAATGTATTCTATATTGCATTTTGCGGCGCGCAAAGTGCGCCGGAAATTTAGCTTTTTTGAAATTTAGAAATCCAAAAATGGCGGTTTTCAGAAGATGCTTCCGTCCCCTTATTTTTCACCGGGGGGGGGGGGGGGAGGCGTCGCCTCCCCAGCCCCCCGCTTCCTTCGCCTATGGCGTAATGTATCATAATTGTTGAGTGATGGCTATGTCAGGCAAGAATAATTGCAGGGGGTAGCGTGCAGGCTAAAAAGTGTGCATGAGTAAGTCTGAGCTTTGCTTCTATCATATCGTTAACGTAACATATCCTAACAGATAAAATTTTTACGGGCCAAAACGGCCAGATATGTGGCCTATCTAAAATCCAGATAGCATTTCTACATTTGATTTCTACAAACGACGTGTAAGCAAAGTTTTATGCCGTCATTTCTGGTTTGCGATAAAGGAAACATTTTGGATAAAAATAGAAGAATATGAAGAAGATGAATACAGATCTGTGCCCATAATTATGTAACCATCTGTCTTTCGGAAGTTGGTACCGTAATAAAATGTTTAGATAATAGTTGCTTTGGTCCCAAGAGAAAGACGAGAATCACTAAAATGAGGACAAAGGGTCAAAGGTTCCCCTTTACATTGTAGTTCGTTCTACTTTGATGAAATAGACAGTTTCACCAACATTGTTATAGCTGTCCTCTTTCTTCACCTGAATTAGTAGAACATTGTATAAACTCCACTTTTTTCAGATTTTCTGCACTTTTCAGATTCAGATGTAGTTTGTGTAACATACACATTTTTTTCAACATATCTAAGTGCTCTCTGAGTGGATTATCTTTGCTTCTGAATTTAAATCCTAAACAGTGAAAACCCGATCAAAAGCACGTAAGATGGGTTTTAGAAGTGTGCATTTCTGCAAGGGGGAAATTTTATAGCATGCCCTTCTTTAAGATACAACAAATCAGGTACGGATCCAGACATTCCAAAGGGGGAGGGGGGCTGACTTAAGAGAAAGCAGGGATGTGAGTAAGTTGCACTGCCAATTTTGTGTATGTTTTATTAATGATGTGGCGAAAATGGGAGGAATGAGGCCATAAAAGCCCCCCCCCCCCTTTTGGATCCGCACCTGCAAATGCAGAACCAAAGTGGTTTTATGAGAACATTGATATGTTGACTGGCTATACGGCTGATAGCAACAAACTACATGGGGTAAACATTGGCTGAAGACAATTAAAAGGACTTGCCAAAACTACATGTCACATAGCTTAATTCAAATTGCCATGTAATTTTTAAATACATAATGTTTTCTTTATTCACAAAATACAAATTTATAGAATGTCACATTTTCTAAAAATTTTTACTACAAAGCAGAATGCAAAACTCCATATATGTTCTATCCCAAATAAGGGCATGATGTCTCATATCTCGGCGTGTCAAAGGTTAAACTTACATGTTACATAAAATAATTTTATGTTACTCCAAATGACCTTTGACCTCCACCAACAACAACAGGCATCATTTTCCATCATATCGTTTCCACATACTAAATATGAAATGAATCCAAGTTTCCTAAAATGAGAATCCTGTTGATAAACATTAATACAGGGGATGAACATCAACCGGAATTTAGAAAAACTCAAACCACAACTGATCTTCTTCTCTTTGTGTAGCTAAACTTCTGGCCAAATATGAATATCATCTTGACTCCCAAAAACTTGTATTGTTGAAAGTCACCTAGACATGACACACTGAAAAGCTGTGCTAGACCAGCCAAAATGAGGCACTACCCCATCAAATCCATTAGGTAGCCTGATCTTTTTACTTGTAAAGTTGTCATTGAGAGGTCAGGTAAGAGTAGCTAGGTAGTGGGGAACATCTGTCATGGGGTTTTCAAGTTTGATCAGAAACTCCTATCTTGAGATATCATGTTAAGCAGAGCATCACAACATACACACACAAACACATGCACACACAAACACACATGACCCACTGCATGATCAATTGGTTAGAGCATCAGACTTGTAGTCAGGAGGTCGGGAGTTCAAGTCCTGGCCCGGTCATACCAAAGACTTTAAAAACGGAACCTACTGCCGTTGTGCCTGGTGCTCAAGATAAGCAATGGAGTAGGGTAAACAAGCCAGTGAGCCACAACTGAAAAAGGCAGAAGTTTGCTCAACTTGAACCAATTGGTTGGAAACTGGGCAGTAAAAGTCGATCGAACCCAACCTATAAAAACACACACCATCATGACTGCATTGGCTTCTCTTATGATCACGAACAAAACTAAACTGGGCAATAACTTCACAAAAATGAAGAAGGTAAAGCAGTTACTGGATCAACTTCTACATAAAATATATTTCAGTCTCCTTGTGTTAGTATAAGCTTGCTTCTAGTCAATTTTTGGCAATGATATCTTTTCCTTGAAGAAAGGTTAAAAGACACACCCTGAAAAAGGATTTGAAAGATGGCACTGTTCATTTACCCAGCTCATAAATGTTTGATCATACAAAGAATGCCTTTATTTTGGATAAACTTCCCCTTCAGAATAACAATACAGCAAGAATCATATTTGCCAGGCATTCAGAATTACCCATGCATGCCCTCCTTTTACTGTTTCATAGTGGGATCCAAGCAAATTTTTAAAATTTGCCAGAATGTCCAGATTTTATGTATTTCTAACATGGTTTGATAGATTTTCCCCTAATTTTGCTTTATATACCACGCACCGTTTTGCATCTAAAGGGCCTTGAAAATGGGAAAAAGTTTTTCCCCCTTTCATTACACTCCTCCCTCAGGGGAATGATCCCTGTCCTCCTTTCCAGAAAATAACCTTAGTTTCAGTTCTGTTTCCATTTTATCACTTCTGTCTGTCTCCCCCTTCCTCTCATGCAATGCAATGATGTATCAGAAAGTCTCTGCGGATTTAATCTGGCTTCACTTTTTGATTACTTCCATACGGTAGCTTGAAAGTGACACAAGATCACAATATCTGTTGTGTACTCTCATCCTATCCTTCAAACGGTTACAACTCACAAGAATTATCTATCTATCTATCAGCAGATTCCAAAGACTTCTGACTAGCTAATAATGAGGCAGAATAATAAACATTCTTTGATAACAGCCTCCAGAACCACTCATCATCAAGTCCTTTATCATCTGTCTTCTTCATTATCAGTGATAAGGTTCAAATAAAATGTTGACTGGAGTCCTTTAAGCCTTCGCCTCTGAACATAATCCTCAATTATAGTCTTCGATTTCATGTTTTTGTGGGCCTCTTTCCTTGAAACCCTCTTTTTCTTCTGCTCTTTTACAAATTCTTTTGGAGAAACTCTCTTACGATCCTTCTGTTTCATCTGGTTGGAGGTGATATCTATTGCTCCAGATACACAAGGTTTCGTAGACAGAGATGCTGTAGGAGGGGGCAATTTAACTCTAGGAAGAAGAAAAAGTTTTACCACCATGATTATGATCAGTGTTTGTGTCGAGTAATATAACTGCAGGATTCCACCACTTCTATCAATGATCCTACCATGAATTGTCTCACACAAACATTCCCTCACATTTTAGTTGCCTAAATCAACTACTCAAAACTATACAAAATACAGGGATGATGCAGAGGCTTATACCCCCTTTTTTGCAGAACGATGTATTTGGCAATGGAATTTTAATCGAGATCTCCTCTGGGATGGCAATCACTTCAGACCATGCAGCTACCCACTCCCTTTCACAATCCTGGATCTGGCACTGATATAGACACCTAAACATACCATGCCAGAACCTCAAAATTACCATTCTCAAAACAGAAAGTGGAAAGATTCTGCTTTTATTTCATTTCTTAAAGCTACCTCTTGTCAGAGAGACAATAGATGACATTTCAGACATCAAACAACATTCCTGGCTAACTACAAACGAATAACATAAAAATATAATTTGACAAGGTTGTGAGTTAATGCTTCCGTGCTGTCCAACCAAGTCCTCATTTTCCGTATCTCCTGACACCTGACAAATTGATGCACATATTAATGAAAGTTCTTGCGGGAGGAGTTAGGATTGATAGGGGATGAGGGGTAAAGTCTCATAAGGTTGAATTGAATCAAATCAAAGAGGGCCCATACCTTATAAACATAAAAGTTCCAAAATATCAGGACATGTTTGATCTAATGCATTTGCCTTGAATAGTTGGACTGAAGGTTGACAATTTTCATACTTTTGAAATAATGAAATTCAGGAATTTTTCCAGACTTTTTGAGGACTAACATGCAAATATTTAGTACTAATTGCAAAAAATTTCCTTTGAAATGGTCCTCATTCTTGCATGTTTATCCAGCATGTGTGCTCACTTGAAATGACCATAGTTACTGAAAGTGTAAGGTTTTGAGTTTCAAGACAGTATGGCAACTTTTCCAGACAAAGCAACCAAAATTCAAGGATTTTTAAGAACATGATAAAATTCCAGACATTTCCCTACTGCATGGGTATGCTGGACAAGAAAATTATCACATAACTAGCCAGAATTATTTTGACCTCTTTTGCAAGAACCTTCTGTGCTGTTTATTTCAAAATTGTATTGAAGCTTCATATGTTTTACTTATAATATTCATGCATGACTGAGCCTTCACAGTAAGCACACTTGAAATGCATTTAGAAAGCTAACCTTCTCTGGCACACTCACATCCACAACATGTTACATTACATTTAAACTTTGAAAAGCCTCCAAGCATTCTTTTTCCAACAATGATAATTCATGTAAAATGTGTTCCAAAGTGGAAACAAAAATAATCAATTTCAGAACAGATCACAGGCCATTTCCTCAAGAGCACAGAATTAATTTCCAGTCAATAAACCACATGAACATTATTTTAACAAAATATTTAAAAGCCAATGTACAGCTGCAAGGATCATTTCACTGTGTTTCATTTGTATAAATTTTGCTTTAAGCTTAAAGCATCTACCCTAATTGAAAAAAGTAAAAAGAAAGAAGTCTTGCATTTGTCTCACATTTCATCAGTTAAACAAGGAATCAATAGAAAGGCAGGTGTACAGAGTAAACCAATTAGTATTCATGGCTTTGTCGGAGACTTAATAACCAAGTAACCAAGTCACATGACACGCTGGAATTAAAATAACATCATGCCATACAACCCAAATGATTTGTCATGCCATCGTTGTGATACATGGAAGAATGCAGATTTTAAACACTTCGTACATCTTTGCTTCTAAGGCTTTTCTTTGGCAGGAGGCCAAAAGGGAAAAGAACATATCAACTTGTGCGGTCAACGATAGGACAAGATTAAAAAGGTTGACCTATTGTGACAAGGGTAGAGCAGAGTTGGTGTTACCTATGGAAATGTTTCTATCAATACACAAGCAGTCAAGTGATGGTCAAAATTTAGTCAGTCTTGAGTGGGGTCAGCACCTTTAATATTCCAGTTTTCCATTTACATGTCCATGGATGGCTGTTCAATAAAACAAAATTCTCAATCTACTGAATATAAGGCTTAAGAATTGCATTTTCATGCTGGTTGCTTCTCATAAAGGGTCAATTCTACTAGCCTGCTCACATTCGTCAAACAAAGAGTCTAATGTGATATTATGTAATCACTTAAATTTTACTTATATATCAAGATCATACCAACAATATGGAGAAACCATACAATTTTCATTATTTTAATACAAAACACATCTTAAAGGAAACCCAAGGTTATTCCAAATCATTAATTTGTCAAATCTCACAAATAGCATTGCTTATAAGTTTCACACACAGCAGAAAGTATTAAATCATACACTGCTAAGCATTGTAGAGCCATTCATGTCAATGTCTTTGGGTTTTACAACATGGCAATCTCATCCCCAATTGCCAATCTACCTAACACATAAAAGTTTGGCTTAAGGTATCTACACAAATTTCATTTGAAGACAAAATCGTTTGCACAGCTGTTAAACTACGAACGGACACTACATTATATTCAGTAACATTATAAAATTTCACTCTCTGTGGAAAGAAAGTAATAGGATTTTATGTACCTGAGAGTATGTGATGAAAGTTGAGGGCAGTCTTTCCTTTTATGATGCAAATCTCCACAAAGATGGCAGCCTGTCAAAACTCTGTTGCAGTCATGAGAGGGAAGTTCACACTTGTGACAAACTTGACAATGAATGTATGCTAAAAAAGTAAACAAATTCCAGAAGGGAAATTTAAGGTTATACAAAAAACTGAATAAAAGAATAAAATTCGTCTTTTATTTTTAAGGTGGTGGATTGACCAGGGCCCAGCCCTCCCAAAGGGTGCCAACCTCAGACTTCCTATATAAATGGACAGAGCATGTAACACATGCGTCCTTTGTGTAGATTGTTGCCAACACCTGGGGCAAAAAAGGCATACCAAGATGGCCCCTGTGAAGCTGTGATTTGACGACGACTGTGTAATATTTTAAACAAATATTAAACTTGGAAGGGGAACAATATCATACTCCTGCAATACATGTGGTAATTTTGACCTTACCTTGCATTATTTTGAAAATATTTCAAGTCTCTTGCAAAGTCTGTTATTTGAACTACTTTAGCAAGTCCAAACTTTCACACACAAAACTATAGCAGACAGCCATCTTGCTATGCCTATACTCACACATACAATAGTGACAATCTACAGATAGTATGCTCTGTCCATGTATAAGAAGTCTATGGTGCCAACAAAAATAAAGCCCAATCAATGGCCACAAGGTGCTGTAAAGATATACATCCCACAGTTCCAGTTTTTCATTGTTAATAAAGGAGAAAATGATATTTGGGGTGTATCTTTGAATGTCCAAAATCCCTCTGTTTACAAAATTCTTTATATCCCTAAAGGGTTTCATAAATACTGAAAACTCAATGGCAATCTAAGTTTGTTTCTCTTAGAATCTCTCCATATTTTCTTCCCCTTCCTAAAGTTTTTGGATAAGCATCATATCATTCTGTTTTTTTTTCTGGGATCGATCTCTCTTCTCAGTGGAAGAGATTTTGCTATTCTCATTATCTCATTGTTTATGTTTATCATTTACCTCTCACATTGGCAGACATTTTGTTTTTTTAAGGGAAGGTAAAAAACAGTTCATCAAAGCACTCTTACCATTAACTTTCAATTCAACATGAAAAATATTGGGAAAAAAGAAACCAATACAAAAGATACTACAAACTCACAAGGTTTCACACAACGCTGACAGAGGGAGCAGTGTCGGTAGGTACTGCCGTCCTTTGACGCACATTTATTGCACTTTTTACAGTGAAGATTGTCAGCTGCTGAATATCGTTGACACTTTGAACAAAATCTTTGGAAGAGAGTGAACAAACAGAATTCAATCCACCTTTTCTTTTGTAAAAAAAAATTAAAAGTCAAATACCAATACATCAAGGATCAAATTGAAGTTAAATATTCACAAATCCCTGGTGAAAAAAGCATCATATTTCATGAGTTTAGACAATGATTACAGAATTTTTTCTACAACTAGTGCCAAATACAGTTTTTCATCAGAATTGATGGGCTGCATAGTCAAGTGGTTAGAGCATCCACCTTGCAGTTGGGAGGTCTGGAGTTTTGACTCCTGGCCAGGTCATACCAAAGACTTTAAAAATGGAACCACAGCCATTGTGTTTGGTTACTCAGTATAAGCAATGGAGTAGAGCAAACAAGCGAGTGAGCCACAACTGGGCCATGGCCAGCCAGACGTAAATCAATTGGTTAAAAACCCAGCCATGAAACTCCAGCTACAATCCTCATTTTTTAAAGTTTACATGCAAGGTTTCCATAAAAGTGTTTAAGGGGGATTTGTCCCCCTCCCTTTTCCAGAAGAAGGGCACCTTTCCCCCTTCTCATCTCCATAAAAATAAGAAAAAAATGTCAGTATCTTGGTTTTCAAATAAAGAAGAGGACACCTTCACAGCAATATTTGAACTTACGTACATTGTGTACCCATTACCCCACTTGTAACTTTGGCCAAGGGCAGCATCAATTTGGACACGGGGTTTGGCAGTAATAACTTCTTTTATTTTAGTGAAATACCTGGTTTTTACATGTACATTCTGTAACAGGGCCTAAAGTTGCTCCATGGAGGAGAACTGGGATAGTTCACTCTATTACAGTCAATAGTACATCAACTTTTGACACGTGGAATTTTATTTTTCAAATAAAAGAAAGATAAGAAGAGGGAAGGAAGCCCTTCCTTCAGCAGAACAAAACCACAATAGATTGAATAAAACTTAACCTCACCACAACTACCATTATATTTTATTTTGTGACTTTTATGAATGGCTAACAACAAATTGATCAAATCAAATTTTTTCATTTTAAATTTTTTCCACTTTATGCACCACTAGCCACATTCCACAAATGTCAGCTAAGTTTAATTCCACCCTTATGAACAGTGACAACCACAATTGCTCAGAAAATGACAAAAAGAAAAAGAAAAGAAACACCTAAACACTCATTTACCACTGTTGCATGCAAATCAGAATAGATGGTGTAATTAGCAGGGCAAGCTTAAACTATTCAAAGCTTTTTAATGAGTTCACTTGTATGGAACTCTGGTTTAGGTGAAATAGGGATGTCACTCTTCCAGAAAAGACTAGTATTTCATCATGGATTGAAGTTTGGTGGAATGTAAACCAGACTTAAAAAGTCATTCCTATTGACCGCATGTTTAGTCTAGCGGTAGAGCATCCACCTCTCACGCAAAAGGCCCGAGTTCCATTCCCAGGTCAAGTCATACCAAAGACTCTAAAATGGAATCTACTGCCTTTGTGCGTGATGCTCGGCATAAGCAATGGAGTAGTGAGAACAAGCCAGTGAGCCACAACTGGGAAGAAGGCCATGACTGGCTCGACTTGAACTAATAGGTTGGAAACTGGGCCACAAATCTCTAACTAACTAACTAACTAACAGTCATTCCTATTAAATTACCAAAGTAGTCAGATGACCATATTCCATAAATGGCTCTTGAGAATCATGTGACAGTATTTTTTGTAATGAATTGTGAAATTTATGATTCATTGATTGACCTTGTATATGCAATATTTAGGCCTTGCCATACAATGAATGGTACTTGGAAGAGAAATAAGAAGCTAATGAGAATTGGCTGTAGTTTTTGAATACGCTTTGGGCAGCTGCTCTTGGCCATTGATACAACTGGGTGTCTTGGAACTGTGGCCCGTTCCATAAAGAGTTACGCACAACCTTAAGTTTAATTTTCTGTTGACTTAAGTACCGGGAATCAAACTTAAGATTGTGCGTAACTCTTTGTGGAATGGGTCCCTGGTCTACATGTTCAGCAGCAACCTCACAATGAAGGTCAAAGACAATGCTTACAAAATAAATTCTCTTTTTTGACTGCTGGGAAAATAGTTTCTACAATGACCAAGTGGAGTGTATATTATTTAACTGAGGTACATGTTTCCCTGTGGGAAATTCTTGGACACAAGATCCTTTCCTAAAATTATCAAAAACCTACAACTTTTCCTGTGGGGAGTTCTCCATAACAAGACACTTTCCTAAGGCTATAAAAGCCCTATCAGGTAAATGGCATTTTTAAACTAAGAGATATACTTTCATTCATTCATTCCTTCAAAATATGTCAACCTTTCATATTTCCTCTCTGCAATTTATTTGTGCTTATAAAGTTAAAACAGAATTCTTTTATTTCATCAATGGCTTAAAATTTTGAAAAGAAAGGCTTGATTAGATTAAAATCTTTGAGTATCCTCGGCTTGGGATAGGATGTAATGTTTACTTTCATACTTGCAAACAGGACAAGAGGTTTCCAGGCAGTTGAAATATTCATTGATACTTTGACTGAGTAAGTTAGTTAGACAGAGTTTTATGGCCCAGTTTCTAACCAACTGGTTTGAAGGGCCAATCCCTTCACCTCCAAACTACAAATCTTGTATGGGTTAACAGATATTTTCAATTGGCTCAGCTCTTTGATTGACAGCTAATTCAAACAATGCAGAATACCAAAGGTTATATTACACAGCATGAAATGTACTGAGAGTGTTTTGGTTATACACATAGAGTTTTTCTATACTCACCCTGAACCAATATAAACTGAGATTGTGTCTGGATGAGGATGAATTACAGACATATTGTGGGAGGGGCTTAAGTTAAAAGATGAGGAGAATTGGTACTGTTTGGGGTGAGAAAGTTGGGACTTTAAGTCGAGTGGGCCATGGCCATGGATTTGGTGAGAAGTAGTGTAGCCGGGGGAAGGGGCGGTCACATATAATAGGATTGTGGGCTATGCTTTGGTGGTGTATCATGGAAAGTATACTGCAGAAGAAAAACTGCCCCAAATAATGTTTGAGTAAATAGGACATATATTACAATATCCACAATTCCCACCACGAGCACACAATTGTTAACCTCAATGGACTGAATGGTCCAGGTGGTTAAACTCCTCTTTTCCCTCTCTAAATTTTCTTAAGGAACACTGAAATTACTTCCATGTAAGCAAACATTGACCTTTTCCTTTTAGTCAAACCGTTGCTTTGCAATATTTTCTATCCTTTTTAGTGTAAGAATATTAACCCTTAACATCAGAAATACGGAATGTATTGATAGATAAAATGTTAAAAGCTTAGAAAACAGAACAGTTCAATAAAATGGAACAGTTGAAAAGCATGTAGAAATAGTATTGTCATGGTTCATTTCATCATTTCAATATTTCAAAACTTTATGATCACACCTGATTGGATAGGTTCTTACCTATAACCTTCATCAGGTGGAAGGACAATGCTAGCTGGTGAGATGTTTGTAAAGATTCGAACTGGTGACTTCTTTTTGAATTTGGATCCATTTTTGAAATGTGAGTGGTTTTCATATTCCACCTGCAATGAAAGTTAAAGATATTGTGAGAGCTGTTACTTTTAAATTACGTTGTGGATATTTGACCGATCGTCAGTCACGAAGTGATAACGTTTTTTGCTTGTTTAACCAATCCGCACAGTCGGTGACTCAAGCTGCAAGGGGAAATATTTATATACTGCGGAACACAGTTCACAGGTACACGTATGTGCGCGATTGTTCCATACTTCCAGTTCAAGCTCGATCGATGAATTGAACATTTTCTGGGCTCACTTTGGGTGAATTAAGCACAACACGCACTCTTAAACAGCAAAGTGTAATTTAAAGCATTGTTAGTTTCAATAAATCCTATGGCAAGTTTGCTAAAAATATGGTTTATGATTAAGGATAGCAGCTAAGGTTGTCTTCCTTTTCTGTCATGAAGGAATGGACACCCTATGCAAATTGGCAGTAGGTTCCAATTTTACAGTGTACCTTAAGTCAAAAAATTCAAAAATATATATTAAAGAGCATAAAAAATGAATTCTAACAGTCTAACTCCCATCTTCATAGCACATTCTTGAGCTGAGATATCAAATGTTGAAGTTTATTCACTTAAAACAAATTGGTCAATCCCACAATAATTTGTGACTTTCTTGTTGTACAACTCACATACCGTATATTCTGTAATAAACGCTCCCCCTCTAATAAACGCCCCCTCAAAATTTTTAACAACTGCGTAGGCCAAGGCCTCCAGCACTACAGGCCCAAACCACCGATAAAGCTAGTGTTTGACCGGTTATGCATAATCATTATTTAATTGAACAAACGGCCCGATGCCGATTACCGATTATTAGAAAGAGGGAAGACACGTGTTTGTCCCTAAAATACACGCCCCTTGCTTCGTGCATATCGTTCAAGTTGGAAAATATTGGGAATAGTTCCGTTTGTTTTGCGAATGGAATATCATTTTTGTAGGCCTAATATTTTCTTTTCAAATGTGGAGATATAAACCAATCGTTAATACTGTAGGATTGCTTTCAGTCAATGTCACATACCCTTTGATAATTTAGCTCTTAGGCAAACATCATGCCCTGTTTAGTTTTCATCCCCCAATCATGTCGGAACATTTGCAGTATTTTACTGTACTGGGTTGCAGTTGTGTTAATGTAATGTAGAATCCCGCTTTAATGAGGCCATGTAGAAATACCCAATCATAGTAATCTTAGCGGTTCCGGGGCAGCAAAACAATTGCACCCGATTAACGTATCCAATGGTTCCTTACGGGTATAAATATCCCCGTAAATTTTTAGCAGTTCTTGTCCAAAACTTACGCCTTGTTTGAAAATAATCTGCAATTGAAATGCATGCAAGTGAGATCCCCGAAAAATCCAAGTACGCAGAGATTTGTGGTGTCATTTCTTGTTGAATTTAGCACGGGGCTCGCCCGGCTGCGCTAGCTGGTTTATATCACCATAGGAAATGTGATCGTCGTAACACATAAAAACTCAACAG
The DNA here is from genome assembly GCA_037179385.1 of Holothuria scabra. Lineage (NCBI taxonomy): Eukaryota > Metazoa > Echinodermata > Holothuroidea > Aspidochirotida > Holothuriidae > Holothuria > Holothuria scabra. The sequence goes on along the minus strand of CM074194.1, from coordinate 18,690,926 downwards.
AAAAATTCGTCTCGAGGCTTAGTATTTTCACACACAAAATCACATAGGCGATGGCGCGAGTTGTGATTGGCTGGCTAGAATCATCGCATTTGAACCAATCACGATGCAGGGGCAATTTAAATTTTGCAATGGATCCTATGCATATGATGTCACCGAGCAAAACATGATGCCTTGTTTGGCGGTAAAAACGGACACGCACGTAAGTGCGTGGGCGAAGAAGTAGCCTGCATGAGACCACGTGCATCACTGTCTTCGTTGGCGATGACGTTCACATTTCATAAGTCCTACAGCAAATAACATTACGGAAGGAATGCGAGAAATGGCTTAATTTATGCAGGATAATAACCACCGAACTTCCAAAGATTCTAGGTGCTACGTGTACAAAACGTGCACAGATATACATGGTAAGCTTTGGGACTTGGAAATACAGCCAAACACTGCAGCTCGGATAGTCTGTACTTGTGCTTTTGTACAGAACAAGTTGCACAGCAACTTACGCGGCTCTTTTTCCAGACTGCAAGGAATACAATTCCAGGTTATACTACATTGTTATGGGGAAAATAACCAACGATCGCGCTCATGGCAGCGGTATAATTTATACGTTCGTGCTTATCAATGCATTCCGTTTTGGCGGGAAGGATTGAGTACGGTATTCACAGGAATTTTAACGAAATTAAGAGCAAGTTTCAAGTATATTTGTGCCCTTTTTTCAGTTTACAAATAATCGGTGGTAATGATGGGTTGAATGGCAGAATTTTACCGTTGCCGATTAGTTAATTTTTATTTCAACATACCCTCAAATAAACGCCCCCCCTTTTCAAAAATGTAACGCCCCCGGGGGCGTTTATTACAGAATATACGGTAATGTGCTTTTCTTCCCTTTAAAATCAAAATGTTTTCACGACCTTGAAAATTTTGTGTTTGCTTGCATAGCATGATGCACAGAGAGGGCTTATTACTATGATTTCAGTTTGCGACTAGACTCTAAATTTACTGGAAAATTCAGAATTTAACAGCCAAGTTTGTGTTTTAGTTAATTGGAGAGACCCATCAAAAACAAAAATCATGTTGATTCATTTCACAACAACCCTGGTACCAAGCTAATAATTTCTATCACCACCATGATAATATTGTCAGACGTAAAGCTTGTCAGTCTGCGTATCGCAAAGGAGGGAATTGGACTGCTTGTTCCATGGTTATGCTGACAAGACGAACTGTACTAGCTATATTAACCGCATTTAGGCCTAAATGTCAAAGTCAAATCAAAATCGAAGTTGTGCACTTACGTTGCGTCAAAAAAGGTCACATCAATCATGGTGGTTACTGCATGCACCAATGTGCAAAATCGGTTTGTGAGTAGCTGATCATTAGCATGGAGTTTACCACTCTGAGGCGGTTACTCCATGTCACAAGTGGATACTGATGATACCCGTAACGGGGAACGTCATTGTTGAAATTGAAAGCAAATCTATAGCTCGTTTGTTATGATATAAAATAGGACGGATATTTTTCAGGCCGCAAAAAAATCACTGGCAGGCCCCATGCGGCCAGCGGGGCTGTAGGTTGCCCACCCCTGCTTTAAAGTCTTTCATATGACCCTTCCTTGAAACTGAACCCTTGACCTTTAGAGTGAGGGATGGATACTCGACCAACTAGACTACACATTTGGTGCACAGATGTCTTGTGACAACTACAACAGACGTTATGCATTGATGTCAAGTTGACATACTTTTGGAGGGAAACAATGAGTAGCTACATACAATAGTTATGCATATCTGATTGGTTGACAAATCAACAGTCTCCACTTGTCGGTGCAACTTGCAATCATACTCAAGTCCCTCCAACTTAGGGCATGTATGTTTTGCTCTGTGATGTCATACATTTAAGTTCTATTAATACAAGGGTTCCACTCAGTATGAAACAACCACATGTAAAATATAATATTCATCGAAGCTTTCATTCTTATGGTATTGCTTGCACAGGTTTCAAGCATTTGGGCTCTTATGACCTTCTGTGACCTTTGAACTCCACAAACAGAGGAGGGCAGTTATGCTTAAAACTCATAAGTCATATAGATGGTGACACAGTCCCAACATTTTAGTTTCTTGAATGTGAATCAATGACTAGGAATGTTATATAATACATTGGTTCAACTGAGGTGTTTATGCTAGCTTCAAAACATTCCCTTTTGATATCTACTTTAAAATGCCAATTTCTTGATAATCAGAACAAATTTCCATTGACTATTGTCAATGTTTTATTTGTCTTTAAAATCATTATTTATGAAATTGTTGCTACTTTATTTATATTATGAGTAAACAATTCTGAAAGTTTACACAAATTACATTTACAAGTTACTCCAAACTTGCCAAAGCTGAAAAGGGGTTTAATATTATCTGAAAAAAAAAACACTCTTAAAGTTTCTTTACCATTTACACACAGGTTCAAACAATGCTGACTATAAGCTATACATGTTCTCTATACCAATCATTTACTTCCATATGCTTAGTCAAGCCTTGGTTTACGAAGCAATATCTAGTCAGAACCAAATTATAAAACATGACGTATACAGGACAGTACCTTGTAATCCAGCATAGTAAATGTTGGCAGGAGAGATGTAATTCTCCTTTCCATGAAGTAAGGAAATATCCACATCACTGGCAAGATTCTCTTTAATCCTAGTCACACGAAAAACAAGGATAATAAATAAGAATCAGGCAAACATGAAAACAGATAATTCAGTTTTAATTTTTTGGTGGCCTGATGCTCTTTATGTTCCCAAAATTAATTATAGATAAACTTCTCCACATGAATGCTGTAAAAACAATGTGAAAACATTAGAAGGTGCAGCAGAGAACATAACATAATATCTTCCAACTATGTGTAACAAGACTTTGGAAATGAGATTTTAGAAACGCACAAAAAAAGGCTTGATCCTTACCTGACAGGCTCTGTAGAGCAATCATTTGGTTGGGCAAGTGTAATGCTCAATAACACAGCCTGTCCAGCAAATTACCCTTCAAAGTCTTTTCTACAATCAAATTTCCAGACAATAATATTGATTTGAATATATTTGTGCCTGCAAGAAGCCAATTTAATTCAGAAAGCAGGGAAAACAAATTTTTCAACACATGCATGGGCTGTGATTGGGGGAAAGGGGAGGCAGACCCTGGTATTTGAAAATTTCCCTGTGACTATGATTTTTAACACAGTAGTTTTCAAATATGAGGTTATGTCCTCCCCCTATCCATACTGAGAAAAAGGGTTGCCCTTCATGTCAAGGCAAGCAGGAAAAATTATTTCACCTAATGTATTCAAAGATTTGTCAATCTGAGACAATCCAAATGCCAGAGCATCAACCAGACCACCAAAGGGTGGGTCCATCACAAGGACAAGTCTGTCTCCTTTGTTCCTTCGAAGGTAAGATTCATAGATAGTCTTGGTGCTGTTGTCAAAGAAGTAATGGTTGAACATGTTGTAACGGCAAAATTCTTTTGGGTGGTAGAACTGGGCCTGATGGGGACAAAACAGAAAAGAGGTATAAATCGTTAGGACTGATGCATCTTAATATGTGTGATACGAGTAATAAGCAAGCGAATATGGGATAAATATGTAGTTCGAAGACATCCAGTGCAGCAAGTTAGTGTAAGACATTCAGTTTCACCTAAGAAAAGCCATATGCTACCATTCTTGACAAAACAAATGAAACAGAGATATCTTGCACTTATAACCCCTCAAAAACAACTTGCCCCCCTTCCCCCTTCCTATCTGATTATCACAAATTTTAATACTGAGTCATTGATCAGGGAAGATCAATTGTTTCATTCCTGTGGAAGAATCCAGAGAGTCAAGTGATAGTCTGATTTTAGTCAGACATAACTGGGGTCCAATACCTTTAGTCTTTCAATTTCCTTGCTTGCTTGTATCATGGATGGTTGCATACTGAATTGTATCTTGATTCCCTCAATTTCACTGAATTTGAGGGTTTACAATTCATGTAGACAATAAATGAAGACGATTTAAGGCTGCTGGACCCCACTAATGGCTCCCTACAGTCATTAAACACAAGCACTGATCAGATTCATCTATATTGAGAAGTAAAGCTCCTCACAAATACAAGACAAGACAATACAAGCCGAGAATAAAATACATACATGGTTCTTGTTTTTTCATATCTAAATTTGGGTAATAAATTCTGTTATGTGTTTCTTAGATAACTGAAATATTTAAATTAACTATTACATTTTTAAAATCATCCTTGAAAATTGGCTCCAGTTTACACCAGGAAATGCCTCTTAATAGACAAAGGTAAGTGAAAATGAATAAGGAAATTGCCCTAAAGGTGGTTGGTTACTTACAAATCTTTCATCGATATCTAATAAGAGGCTGTCAATCTGCAACTTGTCCTTGTCTTTCATCAACATCTCATGAAGTCTAAAAGATAAAAATTTGAACTTTTATTGAGTCAACACAAACCAGAAGCACAGTTGCTTCAAGAGGAGAGAAGAAATGTGCAGATAAGGACTTCATTTTTTTGGCCTTTAAGTGAGAAAAGCAAAATAATATTAGATTTCATATTTCCTTCCAATCATAATTGGAATTCAGTTGGAACTAAAGACCCGCTAAACACTTTTCATAATGAAAGGCTTTGAAACTGTCTTTGTTGTGTTTGGATCATTTTAGTTCAGATAGATTCCACAGTCCATTTGATGGTCAAGAGAACAGCAGGAACAACTCAAGAAAAAAAAGGAGTACATTAATTTCCTTCTGGGAAAACCTGATGGGAAGAAAGGTGTCTTTCATGTTGCAACTTCTTCAGATCCCCCAAAACTTTTAAATTGAAATTTCCTGAACTATTTTGGAAGGGATAATTTTCCTGCCCCTATTCTGAAATCTAGCAACCAACAATGGCCTGAAAATTTAAATATTTGTCATCCATGGCAGACAGGCATTGCTTCTTATCAATCAACACTTCAACTCCTTTCTTTTAAAGGCCCAGTCACACTGCAACAAATTCAGATGGGATTCTGATCTGACTATGTGAGTTTTTATGAAAATCTTCTCCATCTTTGATCAGAAAGAACTCAAAATTTGCCGGCCTGTGTAAATATAATATAAGATTTGTGAAGCAGAAATGGAACTTATAACTAATTATTTTGTGACGTCACATAAACAGGCAGCTCTTATCAGACTAAGTGTGTCTGATGAAAGCTGTCTGTGGTTTTGACATCACAGAACTAGAGCACCATCGATGCTGATGGCTCAAACCTGTTGAATTAGTGCACAGTGATGACTTCTAGTGCCAAGAAAATCACTCCCCATGCAATGGATACAGGGACTGTACTTGTCATACATGGCTATTATTTCTTGAACAGATGTACCCACAATTTAGAATGTTTTAATTTCTCTCAGGTAAAATGACAAGGAACTTAACACTTTTTAGAATGATTACCATTCTCTTAGGTGTAGCCTTAAAGTGAGAAGCCTCTGTTGCCTTGCTTTCTATTTTTACAGAAATCAGGGAAGTCTAGTTGGGAAGGAAGAAAGCAAGTTTAATGAGCTATGATAACACAATTAGTAAACATGAGGTTCCTCTCTGAACACAAGAAAAAAATTCATCCTTACCTCAAGCAAGTCTAGTTTGGAAACAGCGTAAGGTGACTGTACCCATAATTCATCCTCCTGAAGTTGAGTATGTTTAAAAAGCCCCTACATGCACTCACAGTAAAACTACTGTTCTCATCAAACAAGATCTGTTTACACTACCCTAATCAACCTCACATGATTGACAATCTTGCACCCAGACAGTTTTAAAGGAGTTCAGTTCAATGGGAAACACTGAATTTGTGAGACTGGTAGAAATAGAAGGGTGGAACAAAATTAGTCAGAAAGGTTTCAGAATTATTATTTATCCATAAACAGACAAAAAATTTGTAATCAACACATGTCAGCCACCCATCTGTACAATTTTGAGGACAAGTTTGCAAGGCATCTAGGAGAAAATAGTATTTCTAAATATTTACACCTATGACCTCAATGACCTAGAATGACCTTGGATAAACAAGTAAAGTACAAGATTCAACAACCACTACCTGAGGAATATTATGGCAAACTTTCAAGGACATCCAACACTATTTGTGAGAGGAGATTCACTTTATGAAATATTCACAAAACAGCCACTAATGACATCTAGATGACCTTTAACCTCAACTTTTTGAACACAACATGTAGCCCTATGTCCAATGACCGATGTGTCCATGTTGCGTTACAATTCGTCAGCAAATGTGCCCCTGTGAGCATTAAAGGCAATTGTGAACACACATGATAGATAGACGGATAGACAGAGTGACGGTGGCATATCACAATAGCTCAAACAGCTCTTTGAGCTGGTGTGAGCTAAAAATCAGTAAACATTTCCTTTTCATATGTTTCCAAAGTTGGGAATTTTTTGGCTCTTCGCAAACAGAAATGGACAGGATTTTAATAAAGACTTACAAAAATCATTGCAGTGTGACTGCAGCTTCAGGAAGGTATTACAAATTTATCATTTGGATTAATGCAACGAATCAAGCATCTTAACTTCTTTGCTTCCTTTGTTTGATATCCCCAAGCTTACCAAAGAACATTTGCCTTGATAAGAGGAAATACACCAGTACAATTAAAGTTGAATTTAGTAAAATGATGGTGCTTTGAAAATTTACTGTGTGATTATCATTTTCATGAGAGTTTTATACAAGTTTTTTTCAAACTTCTGTCTTTTTTTCCATTTCTAAATTTCAGTGAGTATGATTGCACAATTTTTTTCTTTTTTCCACTTTCTCTTAGTTTCACAATAATATGAAATGGTGTTTTAATTTCATATTCTTGTTTTGGTTTTAAATAAATGGAAATAAATTCAGCAACTAACAAACAAACAAAAAAAAAACCAAATTCATTGAGAACAATGAGCATGACTTTCTAACTTGTAAAGAATAAAACCATTCATGGCAAATTACAGACTTAGCCCAGCCAGTCTTCTCTTTCTACGGCCTTAGTCTCCTACATTTAATCAAGAACATACAAAATATGTCATACAAAGTTTGAATACTTGTTGGGAAGATGAAACAAGCAATTTAAAGGTTGACCACCTTCACACATGTTGGATTTTGTCAAATTTGTTGGAAAAGTATCATTATACAAAAGAATGATGTTTTAACATGTTTCTGTGTAAGCACAGTACATGTGCTATGGCTCACCTTGGAACTCCCACACAAAGCACTCTGTTAAACCCAAGAGATTTAATGGTTTGCACAAGAAACTCTGTGGTTTGTGGTGAAAATAGGTATTGCTGGGGAAAAGAAAACACACAATTTGATTGTTATTATGTATGTAAGATTAGCTTCTTGGTAGCCTGCTGTAAGCAGGCTATTGTGTTTGCATTTCAACTGCTACATTGAAATATCAAAAATCTTACTTTCGCTACTATAAATAATACTACAAGTCTTTCAACAGCTTCACTGTTGAACAGTCGACGTTTCCAACTAAGTTACATGGCATACCTACGGTATACAATAGCCTGCCAACTTTCTAGAGAATCTCATTTACGACTACCAAATATGACGTCACGACAAAAATTAAAATACTAAATTATATCTCACGTAATACATAATATTTATGCATGGAACGTATGGCCTGGTACTCATTTTCCACCAACAAAAGCTAATTAGGTTGTTCGCCGTTTCTTATATCAGTTGTATGTACCAAAATACACTATTCATACTTGTTTCGTGCACCATGTGACCATCTCATGTTTACTAATTTTTCCCTCAAAATGCAGGATTCCTGTAAATGGAAACTGGACGAAGGTTTGCAGACTCTGTCAACAGAGATTCTGGCAAAATACCATGATCACTGTTTGGTGAAAACCAATCTTTTCTCCATGGAAAATAAATTTATACATTGTACCACTATTTTGAAGGCTGCATTCATCACACAAGGCATGATTACACCAATTGAATGATTAAAAGTGTAGTGTTTTTTCTTGTTTTCCAAGACAATATTCCTGGGGAGTAGGCTAGGCCATGCCTAATGGGCAATAGGTATGGTGTATGGACAATATAGCCTGTTGCTGGAAATGGTTTTGGCTGGAGACTTCTTTGTCCTCAGAATTTATGAAAGGTACTATATACACCATACTTTTGGCATTAAATTAAAGATTTTCAAATTTTGAACAAACCATGTTTTCACCACTTTCTTAGTCGTAGGCCATTTTTTACAGAAAACAATAACTGAAAACACTTTCTTTTATATGAGAAATTGATCTTTTTTATTTTAGCAGTACCACCAATAAAATTAAAAAAACAAACAAAAAAATTAAAATCATGGAAACATATTCTCACAGCTTGGGACTTATTATGTTCTCGTGCTGCCATCAAACGAGTTGGTTGTTGTAAAAGCCAATCAGGTATTCCTGTCGTAATTACATGACTTTTATGCATATTAAGTTCTTCCTTGAAGACCAGTTCATGGCAAGAGTGACAGTAATGACGATCACCTTCTTTTGTTAATTTTGCTTTTTGGTACCTTCAGGATGAAAAAGAAGGAGCTTAAGTAAGCTAGATTGTAAAACAAGAAAATTAAGTGGGAGTAAAAAAGGGTGATCCTTTAGAAATTAGAAAACTGGAAAGTGAGTATTAAAAGGAATGTTCAACACACTTAGTACAAATTGCAACAAAAATATTGGACAATTAAAGGTCAAAGCCAACATGAAATTTTGTTGGGGTAATTAATTGATCAATGAAAATGCAAAAATTAGACATAGCACTAGAGTTGGTATTTTCTAAAAATTGACCTCTTGTGATATTCAATGGTTTTGTTTCTAGATTGATCATGGACTTCTTCCTGTTAATGGAACTTTTGCATTATCACAAACATGTTTAGGAATATCTCTATATGAAGAAATTCAATGGGTGACTGCACTATTTAAAATTCATTCAAACTATAGTACATACATTTGAACGAATATGGCCTTGAGCAATTTCCCCTCAGTAGAGAATACTACTGCTTTGTAAAGGATGCAAACATTTTATTTTATTTTATTTTATTTGAATTCAAGTGGGATTTTAAGTTAAAGGGCAAAAAGAGTCGCCTCGAACCTGTTTTAAAATGAGAGCTAAATTTCAGTATTTTCAGCTTATTTCTTCCAAGTATCTTTCATGATATTTCAGGACTTAAATATTGCAGATTCAAGATAAATCAGGCAGTAATATTTCTAATAAATTTGAAAAATTTCACAATTGAGGAGGATCACATGATTCTCAAGAGCCATCCATGAAGCCAGATATGCTCCAGCTTAAATTCAAGTTGGGGGACTGCATTTTCCCTTTAACTTACTGAAGAGAATTTTCACTCTCTGGACTGAGATTATTGAGCCTTTAGTATAGGGCATGATCTACAATATGTACCATTTATGAAAATTATTACAGCTTTCACTTTAGAGCTGCAGTATAACTTTAATAAGGTTTTCAGAATTCGACCCTTTATAATCTTTGACCTGCACAAAATCCAAAAAATGTACCAAAATCTTCCTCATATTAATTCAATTCAATTCAAATCAAATTTATTTTTCATATAATTTACAAGAATAACAAGTTAGAACGAACATATATGAAAGCAAACATATGAAGGACACTAGAAAATGGAAAAGACCTGTTATCTAAGCTAGTGACCCAACTTAGCAAAAAAAAAAATTATTACACTAAAAAACATTATACACAGTAAACAGAAACAAACTAAGCATAGCAGATGGAAAGGGGAGTAGAAGAGGAAAAGAAAGGGAGGAAAGAAGAGAGAGAAGAAGAAGAAAAAAGAAAAACAAGAAAGGGAGCAAGATAACCAAGCCAGAGGATAATTAATAATACATGTTTAAGAAATACATTTTGAGCTTCGATTGAAAGGATCTAAGAGACACTGCATTTGTGATTGATGTAGGCAGAAACTGCCACAGAGAAAAACAGTAATTGTTAAGGAGCAACTTACCATGATAGGAGTTATGACGAGTTACATTAAAGAAGGCATTATTTCAGGTGATGATATGATTACTAGAAACAAGGTGGGGGCACACAGCATCAGATATTGCTTGGGGTAACATAGGGCATCAATGTACATACCAACTAGAAGAAGTTGTACACAATTCTATCCCCTAGTTGGTTGGCTAGTTAGGTAGATGAAGTTTACAGCTCAGTAAAAAAATTGTTTAAGTCGAGCTGTCCTTGGTTTTTTCCCCAAAGTGGCACACTGACTTGTTTTCCCTACAGTACTTCATTGCCTATGCTGAGCACCATGAACAATGGCAGTGGGTTCCATTTTTAATGTCTGTTGTATCTATCCACGACCAAGCCAGGAGTCTAACTTGAGATCTCCCGACTGAAAGTCAGACATTCTAACCAATTGGGCATGCAGTATACAGTACCTTGATATATTTTTTTAACCAGCTTTGCAAATGTTTTTTTATATTATGGCAGAGGTCTACTCTTTTCCTCCTCTCCTCACCTAAGCAACTGTTGATACCTAAAGAACACAGAGGCCTTCTAATAAGATCACTTCAATTTTTTTCAATGAAGGAATATTTTGACATACCTTGCATATTTTTCTACGTGATCCTTGCTGTCCACTTTTTGTTCATTGTAACTCTTACTCTTCCTCAGATTGTCAAAGGAATCTCCTTCATTCAAAGGTTGGTAGAAGCGACATTGTTTATTGTCTCTGAATGCAGAGCAGGCAAAGTACTGCTTGACTTTTCCTTTCCCAGAAAACTTTTCAAACAGTAGTGTTGGACCTTAAAATTGACATAAGAAAATATTAAGGCAGACAATTTTCAAAAAGACTCGAGAGTGTGCAGTTAGCCATCTCAAAAAGATTTAAGACCAAGTCTTCTAACTCCAGTCAGTTTTAATTCTCCTATTAGAAATTACTTAAAGGCCCAGTTCTCTCACCCCAAACAGTACCACTTCTCTTAACCTTCTTACTTAAGCCTCCCCCTCCCCCAACAATTGTCTGAAATTCATGCTTATACTGATACAATCTCAGTTTATTGCTTCAAGGTGAGTAAAGAAAAACTCAATTAATATTATCAAAACACTCTCAGTACCGTTCATGTTGTGTAATATAAGCTTTGGTACTCTGCATTGTTTGAATTAGCTGTCAATCAAAGACCTGAGCCAAATGAGAATTTCAGTACCCCCGTACCAAAATTGTAGTTTGGGGTGAGAGGTTTGGCCCTTTAAGCCCAACCCACAAGTGTCTAAAACTAATCCTCATCCTGACAAAATATCAGTTTACTGCTTCAGGGTGAGTATACAAGGCCTAATGTGTATTCAAAATACTATCAGTAGGCCTACAGAACATTCTGTTTAATGTAAGCTTAAGTACTCTGCTTATTTTTGATTGCTGTCAATCAAAGAGCTGTGCCAATTGAGAATTTCTGTAGACTACTACAAAAATTGTAGTTTTGGGAGAAAATTGCCTGCCTTTAATATCTTAAACAGTACAGGGAAAGCAGACTCATTTGAAAACAACAGCTACACATAAGCTTAATCTCACAAATTTTCTCCTGTTACTTTTCCAAGCATCTTTCATGATATTTCAGGATAAGGATATTGCACATTCTGGGTAATTTAATCAGTGACTCTGACTTGTAAATTTCACAAATGAGTGACAAAAATAGTTAAAATACAGTCACATAACTCTCAAGAGCCAGTCCTAAAACATGACAGACTACTACACAAATTCAAATTGGGGTGAATTTCCCCTTTAAGTCTAAGTCAAAGCAAGGAATACTATATTTAAAAGGCAGCATATATTCTTGCAAATAAATGTTTTCATATCACACATCAAGCAAGGCATGTCCTGATATGGAATAGTCATTAACCATACTCATACATCATTTAAAACAATATAATTATCTACATAATTTTCATGTTTTTTGGGAGAGGGGGGGACTGTAATGACAGTATCATATTTTTGCCTATATGCAGAAAAATTGAAAAAAAAAGTAAAAAAAATGATACGTATATACCCTATATATATTTCTATTATTAAGTTTTCTAATTGATTATGAAGTTTCGTAATGGTCCTCGCACCATGTCCTACGTCTTTTTATATATACGTAATGCTAATTCCCTCCTTAAAGTGAAGTCTTTATATCTTCCTACCTTAAGGCGAAAAAAAATTAATAAAATACATAAGCTTATAATTTCCCTTAACGTCTCTAAGGTATAACCAACAATATTTCAATGGCCATCCATGCATGTTAACGCATACGTGTCCCAAAATTCATCGACTTTGAAGTAATTGCATATAGATTGTCAATGTTAAAAAGGATGTTGCCACATGTTTACGTATTCCTATATAGAAAGTGTGTTCGAATTTTCAACGACTTTTCTGCCCTAAGTGGGGAATTAGTGAAATATAAACTCAATCTGCAGACAGTACTGTTTTGATCTTCTTAGATCTCATCAGCGCAGCTCAGAGTAGCTTCCAAGACTGAATGACAAGACTAACACAAGGGTAACTTCAAGGACAAGAATGTGATAAGCATAAGTATTACCATGTCTACAATGTGGAGATCTTGCTAAGATTTCTTCACTGATGTTGACATCAATTCCTTGAGCATTGCGATCCTTTTCTGCAGTCATATTCTACTACCTGGTTTAAGACATGAGGAGATAAAAAGTATCTCTGCTAAAGTAATGAAAAAAACAAAAATACACACTGACGCATAGATGCTCCAACATCAAAAGTCTATTAAAGGCCCCTGATTGACTATAAGGAAAAATTGAGGGACCCCACAATTCTCTATACAGTAGAGTCTCACAATTGTAGAGGGCCATACAGATGTAATTATAATCCATATAAAAATCCACAAAAGCAAGCTCCTAGTTCACAAGATTTAAAGATATAGAGCAACATATCATTGTGGGAATAGCTGAAGCTTGTGTCTCACAAGCCCACAGGATTTCTTTTTCAAGCATCTACAGGTTTCTATGCATGTCTGTAACTCTTGAACTTACGTGAGTAAAAATATCCTATGCATAGTGCTGTCATGGGTTGGCACAAAATAGTCAAGAAAAACTTGTGCTGAAAATTTCACCCAGATGGCTAAAAATGACATTTCTCATGCCTTGTAAATTGCATTTCAGTATCTAAATGGGAGTGTTAAGTACAAGCAATATCATGCATTCAAAAGGAAATTTAAAAATGTCAAAGAAATGTTTAAGGCTATGTGCCTAGTGAGAAGAAATAAAACAACTGCAATTTGCAAAGGTGATGTAGGCTTGGCCTAGACTAATTACTCATTCGTCGTGGCACGGCATAGCTCTGGGGATAACAAGACAGTCATCGCAATTCACAGGGTACCTGAGCAAGTGCAAAGAGAACTCGTTCAGACCGCCTAATTTGTGATCTCATATAGGCCTAGCCTATAGCCTATGTCACCTATAGCCTATGTGCAATTGGCACACACATATCACATTAGTAATGCCAACAACATGAAGTATGGCCATGCCTTTGATTTGTATGAAGAATTTTACAAGGCATTATTAAAGTTTTCAGATGAAAGCAAGGCAGTGTTTGTTGTCTGGGATTCACAGTCTGTTGAATTTGCCAACAAAAAGCTTTCAGCAGAAGCAGGCTTTAGATACAACAAGAAGTTCAAGTATGCATACGTCAAATATGTGTACAAACATTTTTTTCCGGAAGAGGACATACCCCTCCCCCTTGTACCCCTCACCAGGATAATGGTCACTGGTGCATTCAGATAACGCACATTTCCTTTGTGGCTCTTCAGCAAAATGAAATGAGGACCCCTGACATATAGGGTAGTTAATAGATGGCACCTGTAATTAAGTTGGGCAGACTCCCTGTATTCTCTGTTTTCTGCCCTGTGAATATTGGTAACGCTCTTTCTTATCCCCAGGGCTGAACAGATTATTGGGGATGCCCTGCGAATAGTGATGCATTACGTCTTTATTTGCAGGGCATTGCCCTGCGAATAATGTTGGTGCTCTTTCTTATCCACAGGGCTGCTTTGCCCTGGGAATATTGATAACATTCTTCCTTATTCCCAGGGCATTGCCCTGTAAATAAGGATGGCGCTCTTGCTTATTCCCAGAGCATTGCCCTGTGAATAAGGATGGCGCTCTTCCTTATTCGCAGGGCATTGCCCTGGGAATAGGCACCATCTTACTCACTAGTTTGCTCCAGTGATGCAATGTCAATGGTGGTGCTCTAATTACTATTCCAAGATTTCTTACACATTATGTTAATGCAGATGCACAATCAAGGGACACGCACAGTCAAATATTACATAATTAAGCAAGAGTAAAATGCGAGAACGATGAGCAACTTTACTCTTTTGGCCTAGCCTATAGCCTAGAGGCTAGACTAAGGTTAGGCTTAAGCCTAGCCTAGGCTAGTTTGTTATTAAAAATCTAACTTAGGCCCAGGCCTAATACTAGTGGAAAGCAGGGTCACTTCAGGATTGGGGTAAGAATGAAAAATCGTCGAATATAAAGCAATTCAAAGGAACAGGTAAAGTAGCATAGCTCTAGCCTATACGATTCGAAGTTTTGTTGTGCTTTATTTCGCTTAACTAGTATTTCCAATATCAAAGCAGTGTGAAGAAAAACTGGTAAACAGCATTACGGCTTAGGCCTTGACTTCAAAATGATCAGAAGATGAAATTGGAAACTAGAAATGCCATGAAATTAAGCAAAACAAACCTGACGTATTGCATTAACAAGTCATCGTAAAAAGCAACAAAAAAGAGGAGTTTTCTCCCAAAGTACTTTTCTCTGGTAAGTCGCGTTCGGGACCGGCTGACCTTAAAATCGACGGTACTTCGATCCTGACGTCACTTACGTCACAGTTCACCAAAAGGCACTTAACCGCGGGAAACATCATTCACAATAACAACAACAACAAAGTAAAATCGTGTACAGTCTAGTTAGCCAGTAGTGCAGAACGATGCAGTCCTGATATTGGGCATATGGCTTTGAACTTTGAAGAATTTTGAAAACAGCCCAGCCTGAAATCAAGAACAGTTTTGACGGGTCCAAGGACCGCCAGATTACTGTCGACAGGCTATCTATATATGCAATGAATCTTGAAAGAAGCACCCAAGAAACTGTGCATGAATAAGCACATGTCCGGATTGCGCGAAAATGGAGAAGTAGGGTAGCCTAGATGCTAACGTTAGTGCTACCCACTGCCACAGTACTATTGCTTGGCCTACATACCTTAGGCAAACTAACGCAAAAAACAGGGACGAAAGTTCTAAGCACCTGTAGACTTATGTGATGTTGCAAGCCTGTCTGCATGGGGCTTGGTGTCTCAATCAACTTAATAAAATACTTGTAACAGAATGAAGTACCAAGCTTGATGCTTGGTATCTCAGTCCAGCTGTTTAGAATGAAGTAGATCTAGACCAAGCACAAGTACATGTTATGGAATGAAGTACCAAGCACGAGGCTTGGTATCTCGGTCCATTTAATGTAGTACATGTTATGGAATGAAGTACTAAGCATCAGGCTTGGTATCTCAGTCCATTTAATGTAAAACATGTTATGGAATGAAATACCAAGCAACAGACTTGGTATCTCAGTCCATTTAATGTAATACATGTTAGGGAATGAAGTACCAAGCATGGGGCTTGGTATCTCAGTCCATTTAATGTAATACATGTTATGGAATGAAATACCAAGCACCAGGCTTAGTATCCCAGTCCATTTAATGTAATACATGTTATGGAATGAAATACAAATCTTGAGGCTTGGTATCTCAGTCCATTTAATGTAATACATGTTATGGAATGAAGTACCAAGCATGAGGCTTGGTATCTCAGTCCATTTAATGAAATACATGTTATGGAATGAAATACCAAGCATCAGACTTGGTATCTCAGTCCATTTAATGTAAAACATGTTATGGAATGGAATACCAAGCATGGGGCTTGGTATCTCCATTTAATGTAAAACATGTTATTGAATGAAATACCAATCTTGAGGCTTGGTATCTCAGTCCATTTAATGTAAAACATGTTATGGAATGAAATACCAATCTTGAGGCTTGGTATCTCAGTCCATTTAATGTAATACATGTTATGGAATGAAATACCAAGCATCAGACTTGGTATCTCAGTCCATTTAATGTAATACATGTTATGGAATGAAATACCAAGCATGGGGCTTGGTATCTCAGTCCATTTAATGTAAAACATGTTATGGAATGAAATACCAAGGTTGAGGCTTGGTATCTCAGTCCATTTAATGTAATACATGCTATGGAATGAAATACCAAGGTTGAGGCTTGGTATCTCAGTCCATTTAATGAAATACATTTTATGGAATGAAATACCAAGCATCAGGCATGGTATCTCAGTCCATTTAATGTAATACATGTTATGGAATGAAATACCAATCTTGAGGCTTGGTATCTCAGTCCATTTATATGTATTAACCCTTTACCGTTGTTTGGGTCTTTTTGGATCCATGCGGAGAGCTCGGCTGTCACACATCTTTACTGTTTCACGCGGAGCTCGAAACTGCGAGTAGCTACCCGAAAATTCGGCCACAACAGCAAGAGAGACAATATTTTGAGGTTACGGGGTCAATGGCCTATGGAAGCCGATGCGGGGCGGGCTATGTCCGCTTTTCCGCCCACTCCCGAGGTGCACAAATATGCCCCGATCGGAGCACAACGGTAAAGGGTTAAGTTTTTATATAAGACATGGTTTGGAATGAAGTGCTGTACCAAGCATGAGGCTTGGGTTCCTCAGTCTTTTCAATATAATATTTCTTTTTAAAAGAAATTTTAAGCTTAAGGCTTGGTATCTCACTCCATTTATAATTATATTTAAGGCTTAGCACAGGCATTTTTGGCAGCAGAGGCAAGGGGGTGGCAAAGACTGTTATCCTGCTCAAAAGAATATCTTAGCATACCATTTATTGGGTTGGACATGTGTAGAATACTTTGGCCAAAAATGGCACTTCCCGGGGTTAGAACCCATATAAATAATATTTTGAGCCTGCTTTCACAAAATAAAAATGATCACCTAAATGGCACATGAGCAAATAGTAAATTGATCAGGAAATTATCAGAAAAATTGTACCACTACCATTTTTGGGGAAATACTGTGTGCTAATTATGCCACATATACAGCTGCACTGTGTGCACATGAGCACTACCAGGATCTACAGTGATGGAGGATATACAGTATCTGAGATAAGAAATATTCTGTCTATGAATCCAGAATGCCACCATCAGTTGGCTCGTAGCGCACAAGAAAAGCTCTCCCTGAACACCAGAAATGGCATTTTAGAGACCACTTGAATAAAAGGCATATTTTGTAGACAAAATTTGTTAATTTCAGAATACCGTATGCAAAAGAATTTTCTCTTTCAGTCGGTGAAAACTGCATTTCAATAGCATATAGCAATCAGAAGATACAGATTTTTAAAGTAATGCATTTTTTTTTCATGAAATTTGGTGCATCATGGGAAATCTGTGATGCCATCACGGCACATTAATTTGATTTTAACACCACTCTCCACTCCTACATAAAGGTCATTAATAAGATATGCCATTAAATTTATTTTGATATACCATGTTGAAGAATGTTTTCAATGATTGTGCATAGAATTGTTTGAGGGGCACATTGAAGCATCACATGGCACTGACTCGAAACAGATTTTGTTTAATGTGCTATGGCACTGGCCCTTGGTAGAGTAACATTTTGGACGGACATGTAGGAAACTTGGATGGATGTCATATTTTGTATGTGGATGCATTGTGGTCAGAAGATGGTCCCTATCATTTTTGGAAAAAGGTGTTCCCAGTGTTTGTTGGCAGAGGTCAAAGGTCATCTGGGGTCACCAGATCACCAGGTCAAAGTCTGAAAATCTCTTTAACAGGGTATCAGATAGGAAAATCAGATAGATTTCATATTTGGTATATGGATGCATTATGGTCAGAAGGTGGTCCCGTTTGTTTTTGGTGGAGGTCATAGGTCAGCAGGGGTCAAAGTCTGTATATCTTGTTAATTCAATATATCAAGATTGCTCTCTTTCTGTCTGTTTGTCTCTCTTTCTTTCTTTCTTTCTATAGCTTTCATGGATCTCAAAGGTCATGTGGGATCCCTCGAGGTCAAAATGTGAATGAAAACGTTGTTAGGGGGTAATATGTCTCAAGGTAGGAAACTGAAAGAATGCATATTATGGTGAAAAGTTGTTCCCAGATGTTGTTGGTGGAGATCAAAGGTCATCTGGGATAACAAAATTATTTTTTGAATATGCTAGTATAACATTTGTGTGAGATATGGTACATGATGCCATTATTTGAAATGGAACATTTATGTACGTTATCATCGAAACCTCAATGCATTTTTGCATTGTTTTTTTTTTTTTTTACAAAAATTATTATTTTGATATGACAAATGATTTATTTGCATTAACAAAGTAGTTACTTGTACCAAACTAAAAACTTGTAGAAGTGCAATAATTATTTGTAGTAATATATTATTAATAAGTCACAATAAAATAATGATTGTAATAACTAATCGATAACTTATCATAACAAATTAATAATATTTAGCACATTAAATTTTGTTTCCTTGCCATAGGCAGGCAAGAAATATATGAGATGGTGATGTCATGTAGGTGTGTGTGTGTGTTTGTGACACTTTTGCTTGTAAACATGATATCTCAAGATATGAACAGCAGACACTTTTCATATTTTGTATACAGATTTGTCATGTTGGGAAGAACAAACTTATTGTTTGTGGTTGGAGTCAAAGGTCATGTTAGATCACCAGAGGTTACACTACCAAACCAAGTAATTGGCTTCAATTTTCAAATTTTTGTCCCCCTAAAGTGTTTGAAGTTTGCAGCTTACACTCATTTTGCCCACTGGAGAGATTCTCCTCCCCTCCCAAAACATTTGCTTCCTCCAGTGCCTTGCCTGGCCACAGGCATGGAGGGCTTGTTATCACAATTTCTCAAGACAACAGTGAAGAACAACTGTTATATTTGGTTCATAGATGGTCTATTGTCCTTGGGTGGATTGACCTCACAGGCACTAATTGTGTGACAATCCTCTCAATGGATTGTAAGGTCACCAGAGTTCAAATGCAGCATCACCAGAGGTGACATGCCAGGTCACCAGATGTCATATGCCAGGTTGCCAGAGGTTAAATCGTCCCCCTTCTGGCATACTGACGAATCACAAATTGGCATAGTGACGGATGTGCAAATTTGGCAGTTTTGGCATAGTGACAAATGCATTTTTTGCCGTAATCTGTTCACCTCAGCCTTAAAAATTGCACCGACTTTGTAAAATATATTATTTTCTACAATTCCAAACATAAAAGCGATGAATATGGCGAAAATTCTTCAAATTAGACAACATTTGTCACTATGTGACACACAAATCCACAGATTCATGAAATTCTTGATTTTGCGATTCGTCAGTATGCCAGAAAGGGGACGAAATGTCAGGTCACCAGAGGTCATGTGCCAACTCAACAGAGTTCAAATGATTATGTCACAAAAGTTTACAAAGGACAAAAACTTTGGTATGAAGATACCTTGACGTAGGAAAGTTGGAAGAATTTCTTAATTGGTATGTGGATGCAGTATGGTTACCCACAAAACCTTAATTGTTTTGGGGAGGTCTGAATTAAGTCACGTGGGTTGCCAGCCATCAAAAGGTGAATTTTCCAAGAATTGCCAAGATTACCATCTGAGGTCACCAGAGGTGAAAAGGCAAAATTTCCAAAGTTTTCTTTTCTGCAAGGAATCACTAAGCCTTTTTGCTTTCTGGTTATAAGCAGTTCATATCATACGATGTGGTGCAGTGTCAGTATCCAAAAAGAGTGCAATAAGGCATAGTTGTACTAGCTCTTGTAGTTTCTTGTATTGTGCCATCTGTTAAATGTAGAATTGGACTAAAATTTGTAAAAATATAAAATCTTGTGACTTGTGCCCATGCCAAACAGTAGAAATGATCATTATTGTCACTTTGTTCATGTTATTGGTTGAATGATTTCATATTGTTAGCTGATAAATTGAACAAATATTGAGCAATTTGGGGTAACTGCAAACCCCTTTTAGTCTTGGAAAGCAGAGATTAGAGTCTGTGAGACCAGAAATAGGGTTCAAAAGATGGAAAGTTGTGAGATGGAAGATGAAGTGAGGGTCCTCTAGAACAAGAAAGAGGAAACCTCAAAATGCACTGAACTGGGTGAAACAAAGTCTACGGCAAATTTCCCAGAGTCCATTGTTCCCAGGGTTTCATATTCACAGGCTCAGAATCAGTGGTGGCACCAGGAGGGTATTTTCCTCTTGCAGAATCCCCGCACCCCCAGTTGCCCCCAACTCTGAACCAGATGTAACTATCCTAAGACATAGTTTATCCCAGAGATATGCTTACTGTAAATGCTAGAGGTTCTGTGGACTTTGTGCCTGGATTTCACCAGTGGTCCTAAGATGGGCCTTTCATCCTACATGCAAAACCCGAACTTTGTGCTCAGTACCATGATACGTGTGAACATTTTTTGCCCTCAACATTTTCCTTTATCCTTCATTTCCCTTCTCCTTCCCATGCTTGAAATCCTGGTTCAGCTACTGCTGGGAACATTGAAAATGTGGAGTAACAAACCTTGAAATTAACCATTCAAGTATTATAATGCAAAAATGGGGGACATTAAGGTATCATCAGAATCACGAAGGGATACCTTTAGTCCTCCATCTCATTGGTCCCCTCCCCCCCCCCCCGTTACTTCACTTTGCTTCATTAGAAGCTTTCCTAGGCTACAGTCAGAGCCAGTGGGGTAGTGTCAGTGGTGTCACCAGGGGGCAGGGGGGTTCCCAAGGGAAACCTCCCCTCCCAACTGAAATTTGGAATTTAAAAAATTGTAGCCTACATCTTATTCAGTCACAGTGTGACTACCAGATTTTACGTGAGTTGATTCTGCCTTTGAAAAGCGAATTAAGGCATCAATTTCCATTTTCTCCAAGTGAAAAAATTCCACCCCCTTCCCAAACATGCAGAAAATGCCATTTCCAATTCTCTGAGGGGTTGTGATTTTTTCTAATTTTCTGTACACCCCACAGCAATGGATTGCTTTTGGGCAGTATTAGTGTTAGGTATTTCCAGAAGAGAATTGCATCTGTCTATCAATCACTTTCGCTAAGTTCAGCTCCCCTTGACCCCCCCCCCCACCCTGATATGTCTAGTTCTGCTCCAGAATTTTGCAATATAAGGTTTTGAACTTTGTGATGAAAAATAAAAATTGCCCCAGTAAACGATCACCTACCCTTCAAGATTAATTCTTTTATAGTCGAAAATCTGGCACCATTTGGTATTTCCAGTGCTGGAAAAATCAAGGCAAAGGTTTCACCATCCACTTGTACCTTGCCTCTCCCTCACCCTCCCTCTCCCTCACCAAAAACTCTCAATTGACATTTTCCCATCATCCACAGTCCACACCAGAAAAAAAATGGAAAGTTTTGGCTATGGGCCTTGTGCTGGGTCTATACTTCCCTCACAGTCAGGTCCACGTGGGTGTGTTCAACCTAAGGAGCCAACAAAGTGTTTGTCTTGCAGCACACTCAACAGAGAAACATCAGATCAACCGTCTTTAATGTCAGTGACCTGACATTTTTAGGTCATATACTTTCTTTTCTTTAAAACCAAAAGCACCCGGTCAGCAAATTTAATGGGCTCGGCAACGGACCGTTGCAGGCCACTTCGGCGGTCCGTCGAAGAAATGTTAGGTGGCTTGCCTGCAGTCCTCCGACGGCGATGAAACTTGATTGACCAAAAATTTTACCCAGTATACGATTTTTTTTTACCCAAAGTGTAGCCAGCAGACCTCCAATGGCCGGGCCCTCAGGCGGTTCTTTATTGCCCAACCACCAATTCATGGCCGATAGAAAGCCTAAAATGACGGACTGCTGGATATTGCTGACTGAGCACATATATTACTTCATTCAGGCAAGAGAAACTGATTAGAGCACCAATATTTTACCATTTTGCATCTAGACACTGTTACCCCATCCCCGATTGAAGACCACCTTAGATCCCTCCGTGTACGTGTCCTCCTTTCCAGATCCCTCTCAGGACGTGTGTCCGTGTCCTTTCCAGAAAACAAACATGCATGGTCACTTTGCGAAAAATGTAGGGGTTCCCGCGACCAAAAATGAGGGCAGGTTCGGGACCCCATGACCGCAATTAAAACCGCAGTGCTCGCGAGACCAGAAAATTAAAGATACCAGTGACGTACCCAGGATTTGTATGAAAGCAGCTAGGGGAAAGCAGTATACTGAAGAATCGCAGGCCTAGGGGAGATATATGACCTGGCCTTTGGAAAATTTTTCAATCTGGTGGTATTTAAGGCTACGACCTTTAGAAGCAAAATTCGTTACATACTTTGCATATTTTAGGGACTAAAATAAAAGGGCAGTAGCCTATAGTGATGGTTAGCAGGGTCAGGGGTTGGGATCCCTTCCACTTTGGAATTTTTTGAAAAATATGATCTCAGCTAACATGCAATCTGGTGCTATGTGTGCTACATTTTGAAGTGTTACAAAATGTGCGTACTTTTCGGACCTTAAAAATAATTTGGCATCAGTGATGAGTGGACCTTGGGGAGATAAGGACCTCTTTAAAAGTTTGCAAGAAAGGCTGGAGTCCCTGCAAGCAATCTGGTGCCACATATGCTAATTAACTTACGGTATTTATAAGATTTAAAAAAAGAAAGAAAAATCGGCAACCATCTTGCAAGGAGGGGAAGCCCCGATGCCCTTTCCGCGTACGCCAGTGAAGGATACGTTTTGTTTAGTCTCGCGGACACCCTCATTTCCTTGACCACTTTGGTCACGCACCTATAAATGAGCCTCTAGCACTTCCCAGTACCGTCGGTCTATTGAACATCCAATACATGTAAACGAGCTTAGCAAGAGGTAAAATGACTATTTACGCATGGAGCAAAGGCTCCATTCAAGTGCTCTCAGTTCTCTGTTCCAGTCTCTGTTGTCCTTGTGATGAGTGCAGCTACGACTCAACTGAATGTTCTATTCAGCCAGTCTAGAGCAGGACCACTCGGTGTTTGCCCTTTGGAGGGCGTACCTGTCCATTTGGGACGTTAAGCTCCATAAGGGAGCAGAACTCCTCCGGGAGTAATCGTTTGGTTTTCGCCCCTTGGCTCTTCGCCAGAGAGTCGTGGGGACTTTTAGAAAAAAAAACGACTCAACTGAATGAGCGTAAACAAGTCATATAGTACTGTGAACACAGTTAGTGCGGCCAAGTTGTGTTGCTATGTTCGAACAGAGTTCGACAAACTTTTCTCATTTCCCGCGGTGTGTCTTAAAATAATAACGTCAGAATAAATTCTGACGTCAGGATCGAAGTACCGTCGATTTAAGGTGAGCCTTCGGGACCACCGATGTGAAAGAGGTAGCGTAAAGGTAATATTTCACTGGTTTCCTACGAGTCCAGCTCCAATGATATGGAACGCGATGGAGACAATTTTGGTGTCAGTAATAACCATAGCAGGGGAATCATGTTTTATGATTGATAAATACATAATTTGTTCACCGGAACTTAGCAGAATTTTCAGTTGATGCAGGATTCATTAATACTTTATTTAAAATTATTTTGGAGAACAAAAAGGCAAAATTTCTCTCGAAAAGCATCATAATCACACCAACACTTTGGAAAAATGTAAATATTACAAAATTTGCAATTCATTCACACAGGTAATTGAAACCCTTATCCTCAGCTTCACTTCATAACCTTGAGCAAAATTTGTAAGTTGCCCTGTTGGAAAGGGTAGAATACTTGGGCAAATGTTGCAAAAAATTTCTTTGATTTTTTGCCAGATTACACGCGCAGACACTGGAGGCATGTATATGCCCAAAGTTTGCCCGACATGAATCAAATGACACAGTTGCCAGGTAGCAAACCTATATGGGCCACATATGGGTAGACCCATAGAGGCAATGATTTAATGTGGCAACCAAGATTAATAAGGGCCTTATATGGGTAGCCCACATGCATGAGATAGTATAGAGCTGGTCCATATTTCCCCTACATAGACTATCGATCAGTCGTTTACATGGGCCCCAGATATTATGGAACGCCAAAACCGCCATCGCATATGACGATGTACTTCCATTTGGTGGCGTTATTTTACATGACGATGTTACTTCAAATGGCCATCTATCCAGGAATGATGACGTTCTTCCGTTTTTCGACGTTACCAACTCAAACGGCGTTCGATCACATATAACGATGTACTTCCACTTGGTGGCGTTATTTTACATGACGATGTTAGTTCAAATGGCCATCTATCCCAGGAATAATGGCGTTCTTCCGTTTTGCGATGTTACCATCGTAAACGGCGTTCGATCAAACGGCGATGTGTATCCAAGACGTGTATCTAAGGCGTGTATCCAAGGCGTGTATCCAAGGGGAGTTACCAATGATGACTATTCCATTCTAAAGGATGGTTTTGTAAAAGATGCAGCCAATCAGGTTTGGCTTCGGCTACGTAAAGGCGAGCATTATCATTGCAATGAGTGATCAAACTTACTGCTTCCCTCCGAAAGTTTTCCTCACCTCGTCTTCATTTACGATGTGAAGGGATTCAATTATTTCATCCATCGTCTGATCGTTGAACTTGAACGTTTTGCTTATAGGGCACACAGGTGGTTGTATGAGGTTATTAAGCATGCATATGGGACATGTGGGTAACTAACTTAGCCTAGTATATTGAGTAAATAGTATGAAACCGCGCGCACACGTGCGAGACCTAGATCTCTTTATATGACAACCATTGTGATTGGTTTGATTTTACTTTGCTGAATATGTATACCTGAGAACAGGAACTCCCCTTGGATACACGCCTTGGATACACGCCTTAGATACACGTCTTGGATACACATCGCCGTTTGATCGAACGCCGTTTACGATGGTAACATCGCAAAACGGAAGAACGTCATCATTCCTGGATAGATGGCCATTTGAACTAACATCTTCATGTAAAATAACGCCACCAAATGGAAGTACATCGTCATAGGCGATGGCGGTTTTGGCGTTCCATAAGATATATCTCATATGGGTCACGTGGGCTAGTCCATATGGGTCCCTTATTAATCACGGGTGCAAAGTCACATGGGCTCCATATGGGTCAAGAAATGGGATTCAAAAGAGTCCTATATGTGAATGCTACCTGGGAATGTGAGGTGCCATATTCCTAAATGACAATATTACCATCTGCACGTTTGACTCCACCAGGAGTGTTGTGCAGTATTTTTCCAGATCCAGTCACCAGAAGGCTGAAAGCGGAGTATATCTGATAGAAGCAGTAACTATGTGCCATGGTCAACAGCTGGGTCGCACACCTGTTGCATCCACCCAGATTGGCCTCTGTTTGTATTCTGCCATACATAGTTCTTAAAACTTGAATTCGGGCAAAAATGACAAAGGAATCACAGATCTAAGCACGTGAGTGGGGTGATCCTGGGGAGAGGGCATGTCTTGCCAAATATTTCAGAACAGGCTTGCCCACTGATTTTGCATGAGATTTTTAAATGAGGTAATGTCCTTCAATATTGAGAACAAATCCCTGCTCCAACAGTCATGTTTTCAATTCCGTTTGCGTGTATGCTTATGGTTGTTCTCACCTTAAAATACAAGAACATTTTATCCAATAGAAGAGGTACAATAAGTGGCAGCATATTCAGCAGAGAGAATGGATGTAGGCCTGAGGGCATCCCACAGAAATTTTTCCAAAGCAATGGAAAACTGTTGGAAAATGTTTACTTGATGGAAATAACTCTCTTGATCTGCCTTTCACCTGCAAATTAGAGCATACTGGAGCATACTGGTGTAAAACTGAAGAGATAGCTTCTCATTTCTTGTTGTCTCTTGAGGCATTTTAAACTCATTTTCTCTGTTAAAATTGTCTCATATTCCAAGCACGAAGTTCCCGGAAGCTCAGATTTATGAAATTTGTGACCCCCACCCCTTAATTGAAATGTTATTGATGTCTCAAAGGCTTAAAATGAGGAATGGGGCCATATTTCCCTTCTTTATACTGCATTTGACGGAAAGGATAATCACGGTAAAAGCCTACATTGTTCTGTTTCCTCTCGGCTTTCAGTGTAATAAAACTATCCCTCCTTGCATTAGAGCCAGTACCTCCCCATTACGCATCCCCTAAGCATAGTCGTACGGGAGCATTTCAGTTTGGGGGAGGGGGCAGAGGATTCTCTGCCCGAAAATGTAATTCTGCCCGAAAGACTATCTAAGCGGAGAGCCACCATCAGTTGGCGAGGAGCGTACAGAAAATTTTGAAAAATCGCAACCCCTCAGACAGCCCGAAATGGCCTTTCCCAGGCTTATAAGCAGAATCAAGGCCGTCGATATTTTGAACTTTCGTTTGCAATAAAATTTTCACCAAAAATTAGCAAATCTACAAAAGGTCAGAAAACTCCCAGATGAAATGTGATGAAATGATGAAATGTACCACTACCATTGGATGACTACATTAAGCTATTATCATTGGAAAATGATTTTGTTTGCGCGTTTACAAACTATTTTACGTCATGCAGCATGAGATTATCATCAATATAATTTTGAAAATTGAAAAACTTCAGAAACCCTCGAAAATCCCAAGGCTTCTCAACTTCGAGGGAGGATGGCATTGCATCGCATTCCAGTTGCCTATTAAATATAAGTTTCGTGGAACTTTACAAGGATCCCGTGTGTTTTAGCAGCCTGTTTAGCTCAGATTCAGAGGCCCGAACTACCTGAGTGGGGATACCATGCAAGGAATTGGCTCTTAAAAAACGATTAACTCAATTTTCGCGCGATTCCCAAGCAAGGTAGCAGCCTGTTTATATCCATTTAAACAAACAAGGGCGCAAATTATTTCCTAGTGAGCCAGTGGCCAGGATGAGATTTTTTTTGGGGGGGGGGGGGGGTGGGGGGCTAGGTACCAAGTGTGGGGGCCTGGTACCTCCGAGGGTCAGGCACGGCAAGACTGTCTAAGCGGAGCGCCACCATCAGTTGGCGCGGAGCGTACCAGAAAATTTTGGGCTTTAAAACCCCTCCAGATGGCACTTCCCATGTGTTTTAAACTGGATGTACCCAGCCGCAAATGCGGCAATATTTGAATGTATTTCAGCTTACCTAAGGCAGTACCTTACCCTTTAACAGGGAAACCAAACAGTGGCGGCGGAAGCATAAAAATTTAGGGGGGGGGGGGAACAATCAGTGAACAAGATGGAATGGTTGGACTCGTGAACGAACCCTATGTGCTCGTAGCGCACATCACGAGCGCGAAGAGCGAAGTCCCAATGGCGTGGGTCCAGGGCCCGCCTTAGCTGGACGCTCTGAGATTCTACAAGCTCTCTCGTGCAATCTAAGCCGTTTTTGGAACATTTTACGGTGAATTCAATGAACAAAAATGTGCGAAATATTTGCGTTCACGGATAGACTATAAGCTATTTCTTGGACATCAACAGTTGCGGTGTTATGTTTGTAATTTTGGTTTTGTTAAAATCATTTTTCAAAGGAAAAGAGGCGCAGTTACCTAACTACTCTAAAATCAGTTGCCCCCCTGTACTCGCCCTTGGTTTGGTACTGCACCTGTAAGTTTGTTTTGATTGAATTTCTCGAAATTCTTGTATGTATGTAGAATGAATGAATGTAGTGGAAATAGCCCACTGTAGGTGAATGACTCACCTATGATGAGTGAATACTGGTCAACTGTTCGTTCACGTGATGGCAATGGCAATGCTTCACTTCTCGCGGAGAGAAAATACTAGTACAGTAAAGGTTCGGTTTCACTGGACAAGTGATATACTATATGCACCTGGTGTGCGGACCGGGCGAGGTTGCCAGATTCTTGTAATGATTTGTAGCCAAATACTTGGGCACAGGCATAGAGCATGGTCGCAGGGGACCGTGACAAGAATCAGCCAAACAATGGCAGAACATAGGCTAAGTCAATTTCGGCTGCTCTGTTCGGTGGTGGGTAAACTATAGTCTCAACTTTGAATTGGTTCAAGGCTCCCAAGTTTCTTTTACTAGCTTCTTCTCTGATTTTTTTGGGGGACGTCCCCTCGATAAGAATTTTAGGGGGACCTCCCCTCGCTAAGAAATTTAGGGGGGGGACGTGTCCCACCGTCCCCCCCCCCCCGCTTCCGCCGCCAGTGAAACCAAAAGTAGTTGTTTTCCCCTCTGATAAACTTTCTTTGCGTTAGATTTCCTAGATGCAAAATGGTGCTATGTTTGGCAAAATTTTGAACTGATTATAGGCTTAAGTTTTAGGATTTTCCCTTTTTGGGGAGCATGATAAATATCAAAATACTTTTAGTTTTTGTAGAGATTTTACAAGAGACATATACATACTACCAAAGAAACAATGTGCAAAATGGTGCAGTATTTGTTCATCGGTACATTACGTAGTCAAAATTAAAATACTACGAATAAATCTCTCAGAATAACTGAACCGCAAAGCAGAAGTATGGATCATGTGGAAAACACATGAAATCAGGACCTTGTGGACATTTTACAAATCCCCCGGACGCCAGTGCCAACTAGAAAAAAAGAGGACTTGTCGAAAAAATTCGTCCTACAGTGGCACTTGTCATGGGCAGGACTGAGGCACGACTTAGGCCTACTTGTTAAGGATGGAAGGGAAGAATTATCCGAAGGCAGTACCTTACCCTTACCTGCTAACGGCATATTTTGTGTATGATTAAGTTTAGAAATGGTCGTGTAAGATTGGTCTCCAGTGTACGATTGCCTTATTTTCAGTAAATCAATCAGCCATCCGAAAGGCAGAAATGGTCTTAACCTTTAAACTTCTTAACAAAGTCACATTAAAGTTTGTCGTCGAGACTTCCGTTTCATCTTCGAAGTGAACTGCAATAAACGAAAGCGCAGATCAAAAAAGGTATCTAATTTAGTGAAAGTATGCTTTTGAAGTTATTACTTGATTTCATACGTGCGCACAAAATGTGTTTTACACACATTCATCCATGTTTTTTTTTTTAATTTGTACACATTTTATTTATTTTGAAGGAAATACTTCAAAGTTAATTTCCGTTCAAATGTTTTATATTTTCAATTACTTTATCAGGACGCAAAAAACTGGGGGGGGCTGAAGAAAATCTGGGGGCCCAGGCCCCCCTCCCCCCGTGGCTACGCCACTGTAGTGAGCAAACGCCCTAAGTCCATTTCAACGGTTTTGGCACACTTGATCCCCACAAACCCTACCCATTAAATAAAAACAAACTTGGCCAAATCATCGGCATAGTCGCATAGACTCCTTTTGCCTCAGGCAAGGGAACACAAATTTAAAAACGAAATGCAATCTTCACGATACCTTTACGTTTTATTCATAACGGGATAGTTTAGTTGCATGACATTTACGATGTTTCTACTGGTAATCAATCGACAAAAGAAATCATGAGTATAGACCCATCACAAACAAAAAGTTGTAACAAATACAAATTGGAATGTTTTGTGAACAAAAATTGTGCTGTGGCGAAAACGTATGCTAAAAAGGCAAAAACATATTATAGTCTGTATTCGCTGGCTTTAGGGCCCGCTGCAGACAATGACAATCATGCCTTACTTTAGAACAAACTATTTACAACGAAAACAAATAGAGTAGCGGCAATCACATCTTAGGCCTGTCAAAGTAGTGAAATCCTCCCCCTTCTTTTTGCTTGGTTGCCGAATGCAGGTCATGACATTGACAATCACAAGTCTTGCAGTGAACAGAATATTTACAAATGAAGAAATAAAATAGAATGTCATTGCAACAAATCATACCTGGTAAGCCTATTAAATCTTTGAAGCGATATGGCGCGCCACAAGATAGCTTTTGACTGATTTGTTTGGGCAATACTTTGGAGACTGTATACATCCTCTCTCCCCTTGTAATCTGGCAATTAAAAATATCCCAGAACTTTTTTTGCAACTTTTGACCGAATATTGTGTAATTTCGGGCAAAGGTTTGCGCAAGAATATGAAGTGAGGCTGACGAAAAATTGTTTTTTCATAAGCTGCCAGAATGTGTCGCGAATTTTGATATCTTTTAGAGTTTTCATGAAAATTTTACCGTGACTATGATGCTTTTTTATTATTTTTTCGGCCAAGTGTTTGAAGGAATTCGGGCGCGCCTAGGAGTTTTCTGTGTAAGTAGAAACAAACCAGGTTTTAAAGGTAGTGTGACATGTCAGCAAAAAACACTGAATTTACTTGGTAGTTACTGAGCAAGGTCTCCTAAGTAAGAATCCGTTGGAATTATGTCAATATCTTTTACCGTTGTCAAGATATACCTCTTCAAAGTTTGAATGTTTCTGAAGCAACTTGTTCGTAATGCAAAAATAGTGATGTTGAGTGTTGCACAGTGTTGACATTTCTTTTGTTAACCCTATATTAATTATCTCTTAATTACTCATCAGATAGTTTATAGTTTGGTGATTGATACTGATGATTTTCAAGGACACAATTTCAACTTTCAAAATAAACCCCTCAGGAAACACTAATGCTACAACTGCCCTTGAAATGAAGATTGCAAAAACAAAGGATAACATTAGCCATATATGGTATGTCCCTGCCATGACATCACAAGATTTACATATTGAGCTCATATTTATGCATGATTAAGTGTAAATCAGAAATAAACCTGTAAAATGGCCAATTTTTAACCGATTTTGATGGAAATTGCAGCAATTTTCTTGGTTTTTAATGCTTTTTACATGAAATACCCAACTTTGTCATTTTGGTGTCACACTACCTTTAAGACTCAAACGGCTGCCCGAATTTTTCCAGGTCCCTCCCCGAATTTTAGGTCTTGAGAATTTTTTTTTTTTTTTGGGGGGGGGGGAAGGGCAGTCTCCCCGTCCCCTAAGGTCCCCTAAGCTCCCCCCCCCCCGCCTCGTACGCCTATGCCCCTAAGCCCTTCCCACTCCGCCAGCATCCAATCGCTTCCCATACCTCACTCTCTCGCTTTTTTGAGGGCGGCTCTTAAAACACAGTGGGGTAACTTGAGATGCCTTAGAAACTTGGAAAAAATACAGCTGACGCTAAAACTTGAAAAGGAAAAGACAGCTAGTTCTGTACGGTTCCCGGGTTGTCACTGATAGAAAACCTTTGATCCATTTATGGCTTAGGGTAAAGATAAAGCTTTTGAAGTCGCTGTCACAGTGCACATGATAGCACAGATTTAATATTGTTACTTATCGCCTTCCAAACAAAATCCGAATCTTATGTGTACAATGGCCGCCGCAACAGGAGGGGAAAAACATTTGGTAGACCAACTTGAGAATGCATTTAAGGTTAGTAACCAGTGCAGTCAGTCGTGTCACATATTTTTGACATTAAATTAACCTTTCAGCCATTAAGCGTCTCGTGAATTCACCTGAAGTCAATCTAATTGAATTGTGCGTAATACA
The DNA here is from genome assembly GCA_037179385.1 of Holothuria scabra. Classification (NCBI taxonomy): domain Eukaryota; kingdom Metazoa; phylum Echinodermata; class Holothuroidea; order Aspidochirotida; family Holothuriidae; genus Holothuria; species Holothuria scabra. The sequence continues at coordinate 18,659,412 of CM074194.1, read as the reverse complement.
ACATACTGCATAGGTTGTACACTGTTATTGTTAACTTTAACATGGGTACCAGTTACGTGAAAGTCAAAATACAGGCGCTCAGTACTATAGTACTACTAGTACTAGGCTAGGCCTAGGCTAGTCTGCTAGTATAGGCTGGCCAACACTATAGCCTACATATATAACATAACATAACATAACAGGTTGAAGGGCAAAGGAGGGCCAAGGCCCCATAAGATGCCCTGAAGACCAAGCCCTAATCAAAAGTCAAACCACCAAAGCTTGACTACAGCCCCAAACAATCAGATTCTACCACAGCCATGGAAAAACCTGTCAATGTTAACCTTAAAGCAGTGAACTGAGGGGGAGTTAACTACCCAATCTGGTAGACAATTCCACTCGTTGACAACTCTATGGGAGAAACTAAACTTCCTAATGTCAAGCCTTGCAAAAGGCTTTTCAAGCTTTTTACAATGCCCACGCACCCGAGAATTACCTTGAACCCTTAAATAACTACAAGTCAGCAGGGGATTTCTTTCACAAAGGAACTTGAAAACCTGGAGCATGTCTCCCCTAATCCTTCTCAGCTCCAAGGTGGTAAGCCCAAGATGTTTAAGCCTAGCATGATAGGGCAAATTTCTCACCTCAGGAATGAGGCGAGTGGCTCTCCTCTGAACCTGCTCTAAAACAAACTTGTCCTTTTCATAGAAGGGACTCCAAGCCTGAGCTGCATAGTCAAGATGGGGTCTTACCAACTGCTTATACAAATTAAGTACAATATCCTTACTAAAATTGATGAAATTCCTCTTGATCAATCCAAGCACTCTATTAGCCTTTACAACAGTGGCTGCACACTGCTTTGATGACTTTAGGTCCCCAGTAATTACAACACCCAGATCTTTCTCAGAGGTGACATTACTTAAAACACAACCATTCATGTTATAATCATAGCTAAAACTTTTGGGACCAAAATGAAGGACCTTACACTTATCTGCATTAAAAGACATTTGCCAGGTCTGAGACCAAGAAAATAACCTATCCAGATCTTTCTGCAGCAGTAAGGCATCATCCAAAATGCTAATTTTCCTATAAAGCTTAGTATCATCTGCAAACTTACTTATACAAGATGTAAGAGAACTATCAATATCATTGATGAAAATTAAGAAAAGAAGTGGGCCAAGGACAGAACCCTGTGGTACTCCACTTGTGACTTCTTTCCAAGAGGAGAAGTTACCATTGACAGCAACTCTCTGAGATCTACCATGAAGCCACGAATTTATCCAATCAGCACAATTGCCCTGAACCCCTAACCTATGCAGTTTAACCATTAGCCTACCTAATGGAACTTTATCAAAAGCCTTTGAAAAGTCAAGGTAAATGACATCAACGCCATACCCAGAATCAAGAGATGAAGAGACATCTTCAAGAAAGCTCAGTAAGTTAGTAACACAAGATCTGCTTGGCAGGAAACCATGCTGTGACAGATTAAGTAACTCATTATCTAAAAGATACTTAAGTAAACTATCCTTAATCAAAGATTCCATAACTTTGCACACAACACTGGTTAAACTGACAGGCCTGTAATTGCAAGGATTACTTGATCCCCCTTCTTAAAAATTGGAGTAACATTTGCTACCCGCCAGTCAGTAGGAACAAAACTCGAATCCAGACACTTCTGAAAAATGATGGAAAGAGGAACTGACAAAATCTCGGAGCATTCACGTAAAATGGCTGGGTGGACCCCATCTGGCCCAGGGGCCTTACTAGCTTTCAAACTCTTTAACTTTTACAAACTTGTTCCTCTGAGAAAATGACATAACTGATTGAAGAAGAGACATCAGAACCATTACATGTCCCCAACAAAGATGATTCCTCGGTAAAAACAGATACAAAATAGTCATTTAACAAATTAGCCATATCCTGATGGTTACTAACCAAAGTATTATCATCACCTTTGAGAGGCCCCACACCCTCCTTAAGCTTCTGCTTAGACCTCACATAGGCATGAAAAGTTTTGGGGTTTATCTTAACCTCCTTGGCCAACTGCTTTTCAAACCTAGTTTTAGTTCCATTTACCAAATTTTTAACTAAGAATTCCTGCTTCTTGTAAGCTGCTAAGTTTTCTGGACTTTTACTGGCCCTATAGCGACGCCAACACTTACGTTTCTTCCTAGTTGCTCTAAGAACTTCTCTAGAAATCCAAATTGGCCTATTTTTAACCACAGCTTTCTTAAGTGGGATACACAACTTTCGTCAAGTTATAAACCACGGAAAGGAAGGACACACGCATCTGGGCTCTGACCAAATTTTAGCACTTTAACGGTCCAGTTCATCCCAATTTGCCTAGCCTACTTACTATTTCCGTGAAAAAAGGTTACAAGGGCATCTCTCTACTCTAATTTGAAGGTAGGCCTAACGTTAGGCCTAAGTACTGATTAAGTACTTAACATAACATAACGTAACATAACATAACATAACAGGTTAAAGGGCAAAGGAGGGCTGTAAAGGCCCCATAAGATGCCCTGTAATCCAAAAACCCCCCAAAACAAAGCAAACCACCAACACCTAAAGAGCCCAGAAAGATTAGATTCTACCACAGTCATGGAAAAACTTGTCAATATTAACCTTAAAACGGTGCACTGATGTGGAGTTAACAACCCACTCAGGCAGGCTATTCCACTCACTAACAACCCTATGAGAGAAACTGAACTTCCTAATGTCAAGTCTAGCAAAAGACTTTTCAAGCTTTTTGCAATGGCCTCTAACCCGAGGATTACTCTGGACCTTTAAATAACTGCAAGCTAACAAAGGATTCCCTTCAGATAGAAATTTGTATACCTGGAGCATGTCCCCCCTAATCCTTCTCAGCTCCAAAGTGGTAAGCCCAAGCAGCTTAAGCCTTTGGGAATAAGGTAGATTTTTAACCTCAGGTATGAGTCGGGTAGCTGTCTTCTGAACTTGCTCTAAAAGCAATTTGTCCTTTTCAAAGAAGGGACTCCAGGCCTGTGCAGCATAGTCGAGATGGGGTCGAACCAGCTGCTTATACAAATTTAGCACAATTTCTTTACTAAAACTCTTAAAATTCCTCCTGATCAACCCAAGCACCCTATTTGCCCTTGCAGCAGTAGCTGCACACTGCCTAGATGACTTTAAATCTCCTGTAATAACTACACCAAGGTCTTTCTCAGAAGTCACTTTGTTCAAATTAGTACCATTCATAGTATAATCATGGTGGGGATTCTTAGAACCAAAGTGGAGGACTTTGCACTTATCAGCATTAAAAGACATTTGCCAAGTCTGAGACCATGAAAATAACCTATCCAGATCTTTCTGAAGCAATAAAGAATCATCCTTTCCTCCAACCTTCCTATAGAGCTTTGTATCATCAGCAAACTTACTTATACTGGAAGTGATAGAGCTATCAATATCATTTATGAAAATTAAGAAAAGAAGTGGGCCAAGAACAGAACCTTGTGGTACACCACTTGAGACTTCTTTCCAGGAAGAAAAATTTCCATTGACAACAACTCTCTGAGACCTACCATTGAGCCACAAATTGATCCACTGAGCGCACTTGCCTATGATGCCTAACCTATGCAATTTTACCATGAGTCTACCTAGAGGTACTTTGTCAAAAGCTTTTGGAAGTCAAGGTAAATGACGTCCACACTGGAACCTGAATCGAGAGACAAAGAAACATCCTCAAGAAAGCTTAGCAAATTTGTAACACAAGATCTACTGGGTAGGAAACCATGCTGAGTTAGATTGAGTAACCCATTATCTAAGAGATGCTTTAGCAAACAGTCCTTGATTAAGGATTCCATAATTTTGCACACAACACTAGTTAAACTGACTGGCCTGTAATTACAAGGTGAACTCCGATCCCCCTTTTTAAAAATTGGAGTGACATAAGCAACCCGCCAGTCAGTAGGAACAAAATTTGAGTCAAGACATTTCTGAAAAATAATTGATAGTGGAACTGATAAAACCTCAGAGCATTCATGAAGGATGGCGGGATGGATCCCATCTGGCCCAGGAGCCTTACTTGTCTTCAAACTCTTTAATTTTTTCAGAACCAGCTCCTCAGAGAACACAATGTCACTCATTGAAGAAGGGATATCAGAACCCCTACAAATCCCCATGACAGATGACTCCTTGGTAAAAACAGATACAAAATAATCATTTAACAAATAAGCCATATCCTGATGATCACTAACTAATGAACAATTCACATCATGAAGTGGCCCAACCCCCTCTTTAACATGCTGCTTAGACCTAACATAGGCATGGGAAGATTTTGGGTTAATCTTAACCTCACTGGCCAACTTTTTTTCAAACCTAGCTTTAGTGTCCTTAACCAAATTTTTAACTAAGACCTCTTGACTCTTGTAGGCACTTAAGTCATCAGAATCCTTGCTGGCCTTATAACGTCGCCAACACTTACGTTTCTTCCTAGTTGCCCTGAGTACCTCCCTAGAAATCCAAATAGGCCTACTTTTCACCCGAGCCTTCTTGAGTGGTATACATAACTTTGTAATATCAGAAACAGTACTGCTGAAAAATTTCCAAGCTTCAGCAGGACCTAAATGAGACAAATGTGCAACCCAATCTATGCTAAGCTCCTCTTTTGCATGACTAAAATTAGCTCTACTGAAGTCAAGAACAGTTTTGTCACTACTTGGAGGTTTACTGAAACAACAAATGTCAAAACTAATAAGGTCATGGTCACTACATCCAACCTTACCACCACTCCTCAAATTTCTGACCAGATTTTCATCAGTACTTAACACCAAATCTAAACAATTATCCTCACGAGTGGGAAACAGAACATGCTGAGTGAGGAAACAATCAGACACCGCCCCAAGAAACTCCCTCCCATGTGGCCCGCTAGTGCATAAATGCCAACCAATATCAGGAAAGTTGAAATTCCCAAACACAACCGCCCTCTTAGAAGAAAGATTCTTCAAACTTTGAAGCAAATTCTGATTATTATCAGCACCAGAGTTAGGTGAACGGTAAATGATGCCAACAACCAAAGGAGTACCCCCATTGATTGGACTAAGTTCACAAAACAAGCAGTTAGGAAAACCAGTAGAAAACTTGTCAGTGACTTCAACACAATTTATGCTGTCCTTAACATACAGCAAGACCCCTCCACCTCTACCACCAACAGTATCAACCCTATCCTGCCTATAAGTTTTATACCCTGGAACCTGAATTTCAGAATTACTAATATCACTATGGAGCCAACTTGCAGTAACCCCAACTAAGTCAGGATTGTCTATGGAAACATGTGCATGGAATTCATTAAATTTATTGGAAATGCTGCAAACATTGGCAAACATGACCCTCACATCACCAACCTTCCTAGATAAATACTTCTTCTCAATACTTTTAGAATCAGTCTTGGCTAAAACTAAACCAGACTTATTGATGTTAAACTTGTATCGTTAGGCTATTTTAAGATTTTCTGGCAATTTTCATCCGTTTGGGCACTTTCATTCTAGTTCTTTTCAGGAAGCTTCAACCTACAGACTTCCTATATACATGGACAGAGCACACTGTATGTTAAATTGTCGCTAACGTGCTTGTAAGCTGTGAGTATAGACATAGCATGATGGCTGCCCCAGTCGGTGGAGACAATCAGCCTACAGTATAAAACTGTCGCATTACATGATCTGTCCATGTACATAGGAAGTCAGTGGGTTGAAGTTCTCTGAAAAGAACTAGGCTAGAACGAAAGTGCCCCGATAGGAGAAAATTGCCAGGAAATCAGGCTTGGGGCGATTACATCTCAATGTAATTGATTACGATTGCGATTACTTCCTCTTTATGATTGCGATTATGATTACGATTACAGCTAAAATTAAAAGTAATTGATTACGATTGCAATTACATTGCAATGTAATCATGATTGCAATTGTGATTAAATTTTCTTTCCACATAAACAATGTAGTAAGCAAAACAATGTAGTGCCCACAACTGGAAAAAAGGCCATGGACATTGCTCTAGATAAGCCCGGACAGAACCAAGTCCTCCCAAAGTAGAGATTAATGAACCCATGCACATCTCACTCATTTTAAGCTGGAACAACCAAGAAAGAGGGACAATTAAATTTTGTCATTCCAACAGAAGAACCAAGCACTGAAAAAATTGTTTAGAAACTTAACTTCTTTGTTCAATTTAATTTCAGTGTAATCAGAAATGAAACCACGATTGCGATTACTTGCCATCGTAATCAATTACGATTGCAATTACTTGCGATTTTCACAAAAGTAATCGATTGTGATTACAACTACTTCAAAATGTGTAATCAGTTGCAATTGATTACGATTACCAATAACGATTACCCCATTTCTGCTGGAAATCATAAAATACAGCAAGTGAAAGCCTACACGTCAATCAGTACTTACCTTCAAACTAGAGACACACCATTGTAAACTTTTTTCAGGTAAATAGAAAGTAATTGTGATGAACTGGATGGTTAAAGCATGAAAAATTTGGTCAGAGCCCAGATGGGTGGGTCCTACCTTTCCATGTTTCACATGTATAGTGTTGGCCAGTCTATGCTAGTACCGAGCACCTGTGATCAAACTTGCCGTTGTTTGTTCAGTTCAGTCCAGCTCAGTGTATTTGGTTTATAAACATATTAACATAAATGCATATAAAAACAACATGCAATGGTGAAATTTAGAGTTATAAACCAGATGCTAGAAAACCAGTAACATGTTTATTGTTGGCAGTGACCTTTATAGTTAGTCTTTTAGACATACTGTAGTTTGAGTCTTTTCCCCCTTCAGGGAATGAACTGGCAGCCCCCTGGTTATCATTCTCATGCCAGTTTTGTGATTGGTCGGTAATTGTAGTATCAGTCAGGGAACACTGCTCAACTGTCTTTGCAAGGTATAGCCTAGAGGCCAAGGACCTAACATTATGCTAGGTTTGAGCCTTTGTAGGATATGAACAACCAATTTACGTCCTATCATATTAGTAGCTAATTAGGCTTATCCTGACTGTTTCTTTCCATCAAATAACAGGTGTTTGAAGCATTGTAGTGCTGTACAGGGCATATAACCAAATAAGTTAATTAGTGTTACAGGTTCTAACACTAGTTTACTAATTTGAGTTGTATTGAAAATTCCTGGTTAGGCCTATGCCTATGCCATAATGCTCCTGATGCAGTAGCTACTCAATAAGCTAATGTTGTCATGTTGACTGATTTGCTGAAATAAATATAAATGCTACCAGCAGGGCTGGAAAAAATGTTCATTCCACAGGGAAGGATTAGAAATGGATTATTTTCCAGGAAAGGAGCAAAATTTTTCACAATTCTGTGAGTCCCTATATTTTTTAAGTAGAAAAAAGGGAAATTTCCCTCCAGGGGCCCATATTCCATGAGAAGGAGCTTCCCAGCTTCTCAACTTTTTCTACCATGGCTGCCAGTTTAGATGTTGACATCTTCCTCAACCATAAAATCCACAAGACTCCAAGTCTCTATGGTTATACCCCTCCCCAGGAGCTATGGAATCCAGCACATTAATGCAAATAGATGGTGGATTCTGCTATTTTTTCCTTTTCCATTCTCAAGGGTTGTTATGCTGCATTGGTTTCACAAGACAATGTCAATTTACAAGGAACAGACCCAGAAGAATCCAAAACAGGTATGACCATTGTAAATCAATGGGAAATCTATACAGTGTTAAAATTTTTCAGATATGTCAGGTATTAGGAAACAAGAATTTTGGTTACAAACATTGCATACAACACATGCATAGTGGGTTGTATTTTTGTGAAGGTTATTTAATATTGATAGTGTTATGATTGGCCCCTCATAGAAATAATATTGAAACAGTACATGTATGTTATTGTTATTTTTCAAAATTGTTGTAATTGTTTGTCATTATTTACCTATATAAGTCAGAAATTATCCTCTACCAGAGAGGTTGGGAATTTTATTTGTAGAGAAAATATCAAGTTCATTTTGGATCACCTTTCGAGATGCACAACAATGTTGGTACTTAAGGTTCACTATTTTGCCATTCCTGCACTTAATTTACAAGTTACCCAAAGAAAATGTTTGTCTGCAGGTTTCTGCACCTTTTATTTTTCTGCTTCCCAGATGTCGGCCAGTCAATCCAACATTTTTTAGATTCAGCAAAGCAGCTCGAAGCTTACTTTTTACAAAAGCAAATGATGTTTGCCATTGCAAGGCCAGAGGAAGCAATAAAAGAGGTGACTTTCTGATTTGTAACTGGAAAGCAAAATAGATTTGTGGAATTAATAAATACTGTATGCTAGGGTTGGGATTTATTGTCATAATTAGAAAAAAGAAAGCACTAGAATTAGCCATATAGTTAAAGGCATATTTTCATCATCCCAGTTTCAATTCTCCCAACCTACTTACTTCTAGCCCCTCCTACATTCATCTAAAACTCATCTTTATCCAGGCACAATCCTAGTTTATTGCTTCATGGCTTGTCCCAGTGGCCATATAAGTCCATAATGTGTAATCAAGACACTCTCAGTGCCCATACTGTGTAATTTAGCTATGATGCATTGTTTGAATGTGATGCCAATCAAAGAGCTGTACAAATTGAGAGTTTTGATATATGTATACTGAAACTGTAGTTTGGGGTGACGAATGACTGCCTTTAAATAAATTTTAATCACATAATGATGAAACAATTAAATTGAAAATTCTTTTAAAACTGGCTTGACATTCATTTGGAGTAATATCCTTCTTCTCATTTATTTGCTTCTTAGAAATGCCCTGGTAAAAAAAATTTTTTAGCTGGTTGAACTATCACGAGTCATTGATCAAAAATAAATCTGTAGGGTCCAAAGTTAAGGGGAGGGGGTCAGGGGGAAAACCGTCAGTGTGTGCACTTGCAAACTGTATTTTCTAGGTCATATTATTATCGTGGTTTTAGTTTTGCCTGTATTTCATCTCATTATTCTTCCCCAAGTTTTCAACATGTGAAAGGTTTTAAATTAATTACACCCTTGACAAAATTCTATGGGTGTTGGGGGCATCCCACATGCCCCAGTGGGCTCAGCTCCTATGCTTGTAATCTAAACCGGATGTTTTACCTGTTACCCAGAGATCTAGAAGCTGTTGCTATTGTTCATCTTGCTACTCCTAGAACTTCTAATTAAAGGGAAAATACAGAGGCAAGTTGTATTAGCCTGTCTTTTCATTTTTATTCAAGAAAGGCCCTTGTAATATCTTTATTTGTTAAAATCAAAGAGAATATCTCCCTTTTATCTTATCTTTATAAAAGTTGTGTACAAAACATCTTCAGATGAACATGTATGCGAAAGAAAATAAGAAAAATTGGACAGAGTTTGCTGTTCAAAGAGATTTCAGGTGACTGCCTGTTGCCTTAAAGCTTTTGTAATTCAACATTTTGTTACATCACTCTTTCAATCTTTGTAATGTCTGATTTATAACAGGACATTGATGAGCTCAAGGTTGAATTGGCACGAAAAGAAACTCTTATTCAGAAACATCAAGCGAAAGTGGACCACTGGATTAAGTCATTGTCTCAGAGTATTCCATCATCTTCTGGAGCTGCCCATTCCCAGGGACCAGCTGTACGGCAAAGTCCCCAGGTGGGGATGCAGTCACCATCTGCAGGCTATTCCAATAAAGCCTCCCCTAGAGGAAGTGGTGGTACCACTGGTGCTCCTCTGAGCAGTCCCCTGGCCCATCTAGAGCAAGCTACTTCCAATCTTGGTGCTTCTTTTGACAGGAGATGAGACGGGTTGCTGTTGGTGTAATGGTTTCATTTGCCCATTGAGCCAAATTGCCAGAGCATTTTAATCTTTGGCTTGTGTTGCAGGGAAGAGGAATCTGATCATGGTACTCATTGACCACTTGGAAATGGTTGCCATTGTCAGCAGAAAAGAGTAGGTAAATTGTGGAACTCTACCAACTGATCCTTATGGAATTATCAAGACAACCATTATGCCTTAGGGTTGCACAACCGTTATATACTGTACCAACAGTTACATATGGATGGTGTAAGGTTGTTACATATGATCAGTGTTAGGTTAGTACATATGATCTGTGTTAGGTTGGGGTTGTGTTTGATAAGAAGATAATGTCTATGGCTGTAGTCCCTTGCCTCATTGGTTCCTGTCTACCCTTAACCTTAAGGGGAGGGGAGAGGGGTGACAGTGAGATGGAATTACCAAAGGGGAAAAGAATGAAAAGTAATGAGATAAATCAAGTCAGATGAGGTACCAATAAGATGAGGGACCAATGAGATGGGAAACTAAAGAACTGACCCTGTGTTGTGGTGGTAGCATTATGATAGCATGTCTCAGAACATAGCAATGTCCAAAGAAGGAGGACATTCCTGGACCAGCCCCCTTTCTGTATACCATTATACCTTTGCCAGTTGTTACAAAAAAAATGTTCCTTTAAGATTAAATTTTGGTATTGTTTTAGTACTTCATTTAATAAATGTAATTCATGTTCAGAAGGTATTTCATTTCCCATTGTACAGGAATGAGGCACAACATAAATGTTGATTTTTGTCAACTTTGCAACCTGTTGAAAAAATTTCCCAGGGACACTGTTTCAATATAGCAAAATTAATTGTGGTGACATATGCTGAATGAAGCCTTTTGCTGTTGTTGCAATCAACAGTTCACAGTTTTCAAGGGCTAATAATAGTACACCCACACTTTGAGATCTAGGCCAGCTAAAAAGACATTTACACCATTTTCAATGCAGTGAGGTCTACACCCAGCTATGGTCAGTTTTTTTACAGCCTGAACGACTTCATTCAATACCATACCACAGACTGCCTGGTGAGATGCTCGCTAAATATTTTTTACAAGGAAATAGATTTTTTAAAAAGATTTCACACTTCTGTGTGGGATCATGCAAATAATTAGAGATTCAATACTGGCTTGAAATGAACTTTAAAAGCCTGGGAGGGGGACATATGGTACCCAGACTGAAGCATTACCTTTGATCTTAGACAGCAGTCACAAAAGCAAAAGGCAGTCATTGGTCCCTCAAGACAGTTCCAATTCTCCCAACAGCTGTCTTAATACTCGTTAGCTGCCTTAATATACAGTCCTAGTTTATTCATCAGGGCATACCTTGATTAGCATACTGTACAAGGTAGGGCAACGATGACATCACAAATTATTGTGCTATCTACTATTTTGAATTGAGTGAATAAACTTGACCATTTCTTACCTCAGGAATGTGTTTGAATCACAGACTTCCATACATGGACAGAGCACTCTATCAATAGATTGTCGCTACTGTACGTACGAGTATAGGCGTAGCAAGATGGCTGTCTGCTTTGGTTTTGTGTGAGAAAGTTTGGAGAGTTTGCTAAAATAATTAAAATCAACAGATTTCACAAGAAAGTTGTAATATTTTTGAAGTAATGCAAAATACAGTTAAAATCACTGCACATATTGCAGGAATATGATATTGCTTCCTGTTCAAGTGTAAAGTTTGGTGAAAATGTTACAGATCCCTCGTCAAGTCATAGCTTCGTGGCAGTCATTTTAGTGCGCTTTTTTTGCCCCAGGCAGTGGCGAAAATTTACGCATAGCACGTACATGTACTGCTGTTCATGTGCATAGGAAGTCTGTGGTTTGAACTCATTTGTCTTGCTATATATTATGTAATATGTTTTTTGGTTTTTTATCTCCTTACTTAAAACAGGTCATCTTATCCTGAAAACTTTAAATCTGTCTTTTGAGGATGAGGAACCTAGTAGAGTGATGTTTAATACTAAGTCCTTTTGTAAACTTGCATAATAGTTTCCTAGTGACTTGTGCACAATGTAAATAGATAAGAAGATTGCTGAAGTGAAGTAATTAGGAGATCTCCTTCAGCTGATTTGCAAATTAAGGGTGGAGCCCAGTTGAAATTTGTTTAGGAATATAGTTTATTTCCAATTTTGCTCATTTCTTTGTGGGCTCTAAAAGGTGCTTCAGTATTCTGGTCTATTACTTCTCAGTCTGTGGTTAAGTCTTCTTTCACTATAATGAGTGTAGAAATATGTTTAGTTCTAAAGATGCAATGTCACAACTATATTCTTTCAAGGAAATTTTGAAGAAAGAACTTCTATCTCTGTTAACACTTTGATGTCAGATTGATGTTGGTTCAAGACAGTCTCTGCCAAACTGAGGTCTGCTGCGTTGTCATTGGCCAACTGTTTTTTGCACCTAAACCAGACTGATTTGATTTTATTCCCATGTTAGCAAAGGGACTACATAATATCATGAATTTAGCTCTGTTGGACATACATCCAAATGTATTTTACCTTAATTTGATCAAAGTCCAGGGCTCAAATTTAGACAGTTGTCCACTTGCCCTAGACAAGTGATTTTAGCCTAGGAAAACTTATCTCCTAGTTGATCACAGGACCACTTACCCATGTACTTGTCAGCACACTTAATGTCAGTAGTTTATGAAACTACATCTAAATTCTCCTTAACAGGATTTTCTAAAATGTGCCTGCATCTCCCCGACTTACAATTTACGTACACTCTGAATTTGGAATTTCATAATTGTTTATTTTTAGTGGGACGGGCAACTAAAAGTCGGAGGGAAACCAAGATTTTTAAAATTTTTTTCCCTGGGACAACTGACTTTTACCCTAATTTTGAGCCCTGAAAATGTTTACAGAGACAGCTATTCTGTTTGCATCTATGAATCTTCACAAAAACTTGATAGAGTAAGAGAGGATACAATAAAAGAGATGAAAAGAAAATGTCTTTTCTCAGTGTTTTCATATAAATTTTTGCATGAAGTGGTTCAATTCAAGACATATGTAAATTCTCAAAGAATGACATTTTTTGGTTATACAAAATGCAAGGTATGTGATTTGAGGTTAATTTCATTAAACTCACTTCTAGAAATTCTGTTCCTGCAATTGAGCTCAGACTTCTCATAAGTCATCATACTCTTCCAGTTTAAGCTAATAAATTCTCATAGCAATTTGAATTTCCTATCATGTGGACCATCATAAATTCAAGTCATGTAACTACAGTCTCTGATAACTTTTCATGAGGTACACTGGATTTCAGTTTCCAGGGAATCATTGCCAAACACTGATTAATAGCCAAATTATTTCTCCACAGAGACATGCTGAATTGATAGCAATTTGAGAAGTACCACCTATACAGGAATCTGGACAGCAAGTGATGGTCTGATTTCAGCTGGCCATAACTGGGGTCTATCGATCACCTTTTAATCTATTAATTTCCTTGCTTACCTGTATCATCAACATGGATGGTTGTGTACAAAATTGTATCTTGGTTCCTTCAGTTTCGCTGAATATGAGAGTTTCAAATTCATGTAGACAGTAAATTAAGACAATTTAAAGGTAGTGTGACATGAAAATGACAAAATTGGGTAATGGATATAAAGAGCATTGAAAACCCTGAAAATAGCCACAATTTCCAATTTTCCATCAAAATCCATCAGAATTGACCATTTTACAGGGCAATTTCTGATTTGCACTTCATCATTAATAAATATGAGCTCAATGCAAATCTTGTGATGTCATGGGAGGGACATTCCATATATGGCTAATGTTATCCTTTGTTTTTACAACCTTCATTTCAAGGACAGTTGAGTTGTAATATTAGTTTGTCCTGAAGGTTTTATTTTGGAAGATAAAATTGTGTTCTTGGAAATCTTCAGTATCAATTAACAAACCATGAACTAACTGATGTGTAATTATGAGATAATTTTTATAGAATTAACAAAAATAATATGAACACTACGCAACACTCCACATCATTATTTTTGCATGAGCAACACCTTTCTTCAGAAACGCTCAAACTTTGAAGAGGTATATCTTGAGAACCGTAAAAGACATTGAAATAATTCCAACAGATTTTTCCTTAGAAACTTCACTCCACAACTGCCAAGTGAAGTCAAGTCATTGTGCTGACATGTCACACTACCTTTAAGGCTGCAAGACCCTGCTAATGGCTGCTTACAGTCACTAAACACAAGCACTTATCGGCTTCGTCTATATGAAACAATGGTGACCATAATTGACCTTGCACATAAGGTGAGAAATACACCTTGTCATGATTGATTTGTACAAACCTCAAATGTAGTAGCCACTGCTACCTGATCAAATGAAATTATCATGGAACAACATACATTAGTTTGGTCCTAAATGGATCTGTGTGAGCATGACTTAAATGTCACGTGATAGTAGAATGACCAAGAAAATAGCCCCAATTGCCATCACAATCTGTCAAAAATTGACCATTTTATTTCATAATTGGTACCAGGATAATATTATAAACTGCTTGAGGTATTTCATTTACCTTTTCCTTTCACTCTTTGTGGTCATACCTCAAAGATATAAGAGTTCTGGAAACTTACTGATTTCAGGAAATTCCAAGTCCTGAACAAAATTCACAGGAAATTTGGCTGTACTAAACATTTCATCATGGTCACTGTGGTTTAAATGGTCAAGAGTGGAAGAGTTTATAGGTATTTTGGATTTTTTTTTTAAATAAATGTATTTACTGCATGAAAATACAAAAAATGGGATGATAGCACCTTTTGCACCTAGATCTCTTCTGTGAAATGGTTAAGAAATCCTCTTAAGATCCTTTCCAGGGCCAAAAATTCTGAACAACTAAGTTTCAATAAATGGACCTCTAATTAGCCTACATTTCTGATATCCCCAAAAGTTTGCTGTTTATAACAGAATTTGGCACAAACATTAGTTAAATTTACAAGTTATACTTGGACAGGCACATACTATGAACAGATGACATGAACAGTTTCCTTTGTAAATATTGGTACCAGACTTTTATTCTGTATTCCTACAACTTGGACCATTTTCCTGTCACCTAAAAAGAACCTGTATGGCCACCTTGTTAATTCAACATAATTTTCACATGTGCCAAGACGAAAAACTAATGCTCTGGGCTTTGATTGGCTGAAGTTACTGCATCTCTGAGTGCTGGTTCTGTTGATTTCAGTTATATAATTGCCTTTTATGTACACTGGAACTAGATTAAAATTCTATGATGGGAATTTTTCTGAAAATAAACTCCAATTCTGGACAAAAAAACCCTCAGATCCAAGAAATGCACTGAGTTCCTCCTTCCAACCTACTTTTGTAAAATGACTATTTCATAAGTAAGTCTTACCTCATTCCTGGCCTATGGTAATGAAAAGGAAGTATCGTTTACTCACAACCCTGAAGTTTCAGGAAAGGGTTAAGAAAATGGTTTTTTCTTTTCCAGAAATTATTACAAAATTCAGAACTTGAAATAAATAACAAAAGTTTCTACAGAAAAATTCTGTAACTGTAAGATAAACTAGTGACAGAACCTCGATTCAAAACAATGTATTTCAGGGTTCAACTCACTTTCTGGGAAATCAATTTTCACTAACTTTCCCAGCACTTTCCCAGAACCAAATAAAAAGTTTCAATGATCTTCTTCTTGACTTTAAATAAAATAATTACATGAAATTTCATTTGAGTTGAAGACAGCAGTTTTTGATATAACTAGTGAGAACACACTTTGATATTAGATGTGAGAATGGAACCATGTTCTGTACATAGTGAATATTTCAATCACTCTCCTTGGACTTCACACCATTTTCCCTTAATTTTAAGACTTTTCCAGGCCTTTAAATAGTTTTCATGCTTTTTCTAGGTTTTCCATGGCCGCAAAAACCCTGATACTTCAAAAAAGACTGATGATGAGCAACATGCCATCAATTCCATCACCATCCTCCTTTATCCTCTGTTTCTAGGTCATTTCATCTCAGATTTTTCAAACCAACATGGCAAGTTCTATGAAACTAAAATGCTATACCAATGCACTTCCATCATGATTTAGCATGCCGACTGATGAACTCTATTACGGTTCGCACCGGACGACCTGAAAGGAAAGAAGTGTGAAAATGAAAATATACTTTAGCATGGTTAAATGACAAGTAATTTGGTACAAATTTAAAAATTCTTAGTTAAAAAGATTCTTGGTTAGTTCATAAGCAGCTTGCACTTCAAAAAGTTGAAATTCATTTTCAGTTCAAAACATTCAAATTTCCATATTCAAAGATAATTAGCAGTCAAAGTGCAATACCAGTGGGGTAGCTACGGAGGTGGGGCCTAGCCCGTCAAAAATTCTGTCAGGTCCCCCCCAAAAAAATTTTCAAGGTTATGCTTTAAATGTCAAAGGCAAGCATCTGTTGCACCTTGGGTTTGGTTCCATCAAAATGAGCTCTAGCCCATGGTTACGAATTACTAGCTACACCACTGTGCAAAATTTAGGACTGTAGGAAGCAACACAACATGAAATACAAGGAAGCTACACATTTCCCACTGTTCAAAAATGAAATATTTTTACCATAATTTGGTAATACAATAGAAGGTGCAGAAAATAAAAGGTCTAATCCTCTCACCTCCAACAGTTCCAATTTTCCTAACCTACTTCCTTAAAGGCCCAGTTCTCTCACCCCAAACAGTACCAATTCTCCTAACCTTCTTACTTAAGCCCCTCCCACAATTGTCTGAAATTCATCCTAATCCAGATACAATCTCAGTTTATTGCTTCAAGGTGAGTATAGAAAAACTCAATTTATATAATCAAAACACTCTTAATACCGTTCATGCTGTGTTACGTAAGCTTTGGTACTCTGCAATGTTTGAATCAGCTGTCAATCAAAGAGCTGAGCCAATTGAGAATTTTGGTACCCCTGTACCAAATTGTAGTTTGGGGTGAGAGATTTGGCCCTTTAAGTCCCTTCTACAACTGTCTAAAACTCAACCTTATCCAGACACAATCTCAATTTATTGCCTCAAGGTGAGTATATACAAGACCCCAATGGGAGAACATTTTCAGTACAGCATATGCAGTGTAATATTAGCTACTGTACTCTGCATTTTTTGAACTTGTGGTCAAACAAGGGCCTGTGTCAATAGATAATTTCTGTGGACTACTACAAAAATTGTAGTTTGGATTTAGAGTTGACTACTTTTAAAGACTATTCTCATGCATATTCAAGAGATATGATGTAAAACACTACCACCTACCTGACATTCCTTTTCCTAAGTATGGTACTTCGTCTTTATTTTGCATAACACCTGCGATGTCCAGATGAGCCCATGATGTACAGGTTACAAACTCTTTCAAGAATGCTGCAGCTGTGCAGGACCCACCAGACCTGAAAATGAGAAAGTATATTTGCAACTCTTTGCAGACAACTTGTTGGTTGAAACCCTATCGCAGTACATCAGTCATATTGTCCTCTGGTCTTTACAGGTTCCAGCTACATTACACTGATCCTGCAATAAATGGAGTTTTGTACTATTTGCAGTATGCAGTTGCCAAGTGCAGATCCAAGGCCTTGGCCTCCCCCCATCCCCCTCCTTGAATGAAGCATATCCATGTGTAAGCATACACCTTTCACCATGTTTGATGCAACTTGTGATGCAAACAAGGGAGAAAAAATTTCTTGTGTTCAACAAGTTATAGAAAAGTTGTCCTGTATGCCATGTCATTAATAAAATATTACATCAGTTGAGGACCAACATACATTGCAATAGATCTTTTGAATTGAAGTTACAGAATGTGAATTTAAAGGAAGACCAATGGCCGCACTGCATGCACAACCTACACTTTAAACCCATGCACAGTACACAATATGCAAATCTGACAAGTGCACAATCAATTGTGTCCTCTTGTCTGTGAAAGTTGTGACAAAAAGAGCTTGCCTCAATTCGATGGAGTGCACTCTCTGTAGTGTTACATTGTATGCAAATGGTCTACACAGGAGAGAGGAGGGCAGAAAAAAAGTATTTAACATACATCATTTTTTGTATAATTGCAAAACCATGTACTGTGTCTGCCCTGTATTGTTATTCTGCAACTTTTTGACAACTTGACATTACAATCTGGTCCAGTTGACACTTACCTTGAATATTTCCCGATATTATTGAGATCTGCCAGTTGACTCTCTGTCACCTGTTTGGTGTAGTGCTGCCATAAAGGCATTCTCCATAAACGGTCTCCTGTTTCAACACCACACTGTCGAAAAATGTAAGAATTTGACCCAAAGTATTTGTTCAACATGCTTTCTTGCTTTTTGTCATCAGTATCGTAAACATCAAAATTGTGTCATTTTCAAATCCACAATAATAAATTGATATAATTGATTAAATTTGTAATCTTCAATATTTTGGTACAAACACAAGATTGATATCCTTTGCACATTTTAAAGACACCATGTGAAAACTGCAGAATGCAGCTGCCAGAGCTAGGCTGCAGCTGCTCAAGCCATGTTTTGTTGCTACTCACATTAAAATTACAGGATTTATCTAGTCTGCTACTGTGATATGTAGAGTAACAAAGCATGACTGCAGCTGCCTCAGACATTCTGATATGTAGAGTATCAAAGCATGGCTGTAGCTGATGTAGCTTGGCTGAGGGAGCTGCAGCTTGACTATTTTGATAAGGTACATGAGTAAGTTGGAACAAGGGCACTCTTGAAAAATTGATAAAGGAATAAAAATGAACGATGTCTACCATCTATGAAGTTCTTGGTGTGGATAATATGTAAAGTGATAGGTATTTTCATCCAATCTCCACCAAAATAGTTTGTGTCTGATTTAACCCTGACAAAAAGTGTTTTTTACACTGAATAATTTTCACAATGAGAGATGGATAAATAGCATACCTCACAGAGAAGTTTCCATAATTTGGTATCATTACAAAATACACCAGTTGCCCCAGAACCCAAAGCAACATCAATTGCACCTGTGATAAAGATAAAACAAAAACATTTTAGTTGTGCAGAGTTCTACCAGATTGCAAAAAGGGTTTGGGGCCAGGAGGAAACACCTACGATCACAATAACTTCACAAAGCGTGAATATACAGAAAGTTTTATTTGGTTTACAATATCATAAATGAGTTGACACAATATGCTCTCAAGGAGAATTTTTGGGATTAATGATCTCCAAATTGTACACCAGAAAAAATGGGGGAGGGGGAGCCAGAAAAATGTGGAGAGAATTATCCCTCCCTAAATTTAATTAAAGCAAAAATCTACCTTTCCACCTCCACCCCCTCCCTTGGGAGAAATCATGAGATGAATGGGGAGCTGAAATTTCTGGACCTAAAATTCATATGTCCTATAAATCTTTAGCAATTCATTTTACAATGTAATCTTCAACATAAATTTTCAACTTATAAAACAAAGATAGAGGGTGGCCTTAATTACGTAGCAGGATGGTAGCTAGATAAATTTTTTGTGGTTGGCTTAAGCTAAAATTATTGCCTCTAAACCAGAAAAGCTATTGGAAGGTGTAACAGTGGAAATAAGTGGGATATATTCTTCATTAGTGATCTTACGCTGTTGCACAATGTGATCCTAACTGGACAAAACAACTTCAGAAAGAACACATTGAATCCATGTTCCTTCAAAACACTTCAGACCATAACATTTGGGTACAGCTGATAGAGGAAATAGTATCATGCCATGCTTGTCTTTGCTGGCTTGGTAGACCAACTGCATGGTCAAGTGGGTAGAGCATCCAATTGCAGTCAGGTCTGGAGTTCAACTCCTGGCCTGGACATACAGAAGACCTTAAAAATGGAACCAACTGCCATTCTGCTTTTGTGCTGAGTATAAGCAATTGAATAAGAAAAACAAGCCAGTGAACCACAATTGGAAAAAGGTCGTGGCCAGCCAAACTTAAACCAACTGGTAGAAACCTGAGCCTTAAAACCTCATCTAATTTTTCGGCTTGGTAGATGTGCATTACGCCTGTACTAATATTGGCTGAACTCTCTGAACATCTGAGAAAATATGTATTTGACAACTGCTATGCAGGCTGACCTACTATGACTTCTCAACCCTAAAAGGTGGTATAATCAGTACTTTACTTAGTTAGTAAGTTAGATGAGATTTAACGACACACCAACAGGAATGTGTTATATAAGTGTCAGTCAACTTGACAAAAAAGTTCAAAGTTTAAATCTACTTCCACGTGTGGTTCAAGTTCATGTCTGGTTTCCCTTTAGTTGCCTCTTACGACAGGCGGGAAATACCATGGGCATATTCTACAACCCCCAGCCCACAGGGGGCCAACCATGGAGGAGCTTATTTAGTTTTGTGGCGCAGACAACCCGCCAGACATAAGATGAGTAATAACAGCCTTTTGTGTGCATTTCATATGCGATAGTCTGGTACAAACAACTTGCCACACACAACCTCCTCACCCTGCCTGGATGCAGTTTAATGCCACACCCAGGACCTAAAAGATGGTATAACCCCATGCTGTCCCATGTAGCTGTAATGTTGTGACCACATTTTTACCTATATCACCTTCAAGCAATTTCTTTCCCAAAATTAAACTAAACAGTGAAATTGAGCAAAATCACTTTACCAGTCAGAGTTGCAAGATCTATAAGGGTGGCAGGATCATACTTTTTGCATGCATAGCACAGAGCATCTGCAAGGAGAAGGCGCCCCTCAGCATCTGTGTTGTCTACCTGTGGAAGCACACAAAAGGGCAAATATGCATTACAGAATTATCATCTCTTTTAATATAATGGACTTAGAAAATAAAGAATACAAGAAAATTAGAAAAAATAACCACAATAGTGAAGTGATGATGTTTTATTGACTTTATTAGAAAAATCAATAAGGCATCTAAGGAATTTAAATTCTTTTATTTTACTCTCAATATGTTACAAGATATGGAACAACTCTGAGTGTTTAATGGAAATGCTGAATACAGATAAAGAAGTGAGGTTTCCCAAAGGGTGTACACTATTTATATGGCTTACACATACCTCTAAAGTTGTGCTTCAATGTAAACATAAATAGCAAACAGTGAAGCAAAGAGTTGTTCTAAATAAATTGAAAGGCATATATTCATCACCACTACAGACAGTTTCCAATTTTCCCAGCCTATATATGAATCTGGACAGCAAGTGATGGTCTGATTGTAGTTGACCATGACTGGGGTCTATTACCTTTTAATCTTTCGATATCCTTGCATGCCTGTGCCATGGATGATTGCACACTGAATTTTATGTTGATTTCCTCAATTTCACTGAACATGAGGGTTTGAAATTCACATAGACAATAAGAGAAGACGGTTTACGGCTGATAGATCCCACTAATGGCTACCTACAGTCACTTAAAACAAGCAATAATCGGATTCGTCTCTACTTAGTTCTAGCCCCCGACCACAGCTGTCTAACTCTTCCTTACAGATACAATCCTAGTTTATTGTTTCAGGGTATATCCTGGATACCATACAAGACCCCAATGTGTAATCAGAACACTCTCAGTGCATGCTATGTGATATGAACTACTCTGCATTTTTTTTATTTGATGTCAATCAAAGCGCTGAGCAAACTGAGAATTTTGGTAGACTGGGTAAAATTATAGTTTTTGGAGATGAATGACTACCTCTAATTATTCAGTTGCAAGAATATTTTCACAATAACAAATAAGGATAGAAAGGTTTACTAATTCTGATAGACATAAACTGTATGTATTTCACAAATCTTTTGAGTATTATCAGCACCTGTTTCTTATAATAACTAGAAAGCCAACAGGCTTAGTGATTCCTTGCCATATGATATATCATAGCAAACATGGAAACAAACATGACATGCATGAGATCCCACACAATTGTCCTACTTAATTGAGATATAATACTAGTAAGGTCAAAACTTTTTGACCTCATGTGACCCAAAATGACTTTTCGACCCCTTAAAAACAATAGTGATCACCTTACCAACACGTCCATCAACATGAGTAATTCAAAATTAAGCTTAGTACAGAATGAGTATGGAAGTACTACCACCATGGTATGAGATCCCTCACAGTTACCCCCCTAAAAATATTATGTCTACAAAGTTTGATCTAATTGTCACCTCAAACCTTTGATCTCAGCGCACAAGAGGAATTTCTCACACAGCTTTAATATGCCAGAAAACTGTCTCGTTACTTGATAAAGCGGTATTTTGAAACCATTTTTATCAAAAGTTTGGTCAATGGGGACAGCTCTCCATTCTGAAGTCTCTATGTTCCAATGCCTCTATGTTTCGAAAAGTCTGCATTGAGGTTATTGTTTAAACAAGCCCTCATCGACACACTCTCCTACAAGCATTGGATCAAATACTGTGTTCTCACATACCCCGCGCTCGAGGTAACACTGTATTACCTCACGCTCAAGTAACACGGGGTCGGTGTTTAAATTTCGATCCACCTCAAATCGCAGGGTTAAGCAGTTTTAAACATCGTGTTTGTTTTAATCAAGCAAGGTCACAGGTATTTATGGCACTGATGACAGGTATTTTCTTACATTTTGCTGTAATCGGTGTGAGAAATATTTGGCCTCGTTACTATGGTAACACTATCCAATCAACGAAACACTGGGTACGTGAGAAAACAGACTGGAAAACACGGGGTTAGCCTGTGGTTTTGTCTGATTGTAAACCCCGCAACACTGGGTGTTGCGGGGTATGTGAGACCAAGCCTAAAGAGACATCTGAACAGAGATGTGTAACCTTGGCTATTACTGAAGGCAATTTTTGCTTTATGGGGGAAATGCCCCACACATTGTCTATGGTATCCTTTGCAAATTAACAAAAGCAGATATCCCTATTAATCCATAATTTAACAAGACTTTTAATTCGCCTTTTGTCTACTTATACTGTAGGTACAGCATAACATACAGTACAAGTTTTCCTTGTTTGATACACAGCATACAACATTATGCTTGCTCTTATTACCTGAACTACTTTTAAAGACAGCAGCAATGCAAAATAAAATCTTAATACTTTTGAAAAGTGTCATAAAGGGTAATCTTGAAGCAATGGTTCTATGCATTAAGCTTTATGGTACACTTTTTTTTTTGGGGGGGGGGATAGTGACATGGATAAAAATGAAATGTGAGACAAGAATTCCCACTCGATGATGATATTTGACATAACCATATAATCCTTCACACAGGGGTTACTTTTTTGGTGCGGTTATCCAAATATATGCAGAGATGAGGCAAGTAGTATGCTGATACATTTTATGCTATCAAAAATTTAAAACAAATTCTAGAATGAAACTAAGTGACAAATAATCACTGTAGAGCATATTGAAACTGTAAAGCAGAAACACCAATCTAGATGGACACCAAATGTTTAAAGTTGTGTTCAACAAAATTCCTTATACAAACACACTATTTGTTCAGTTCCACCAGCTTCTATGTAAAGGACATTAATTTCTGAAGGGTGTCAATCTACAGTATTTCTGAGATGACTTTCAGTTTAGAAACTTGATCAGTGTACATGAACTTCTCCATCTCCAGACAATGGCTAGGCAAACAACTTTTATTTGTGGTCAGATGAGACAAGATAATGTGGACAGTTATTTTATGCTGGATTTAGCAGAGGTGTGACTTTCATGGAGGTCTGACATTTTGACCACAAATAGAGTACTGAATGCCTGCAGGGAATGGCAGGAAATAGGAGTATATACAAACAATGGGCTGTCATGGTTATGTACTGAGATAAAAATAAGCTTTCTTCAGAGGGTTTATAAGAGTCAATTAACACCACTTATACAGTAAAACGCTTAAGTCAATTGAGCTGTATGTTTGTATGAGGTAATCCTTCAGGACACTGTGGGGATAACTGGCAGTCAACTGTGAAAAATTGGGCCAGATAACTGTGACCAAATGGCAAAGAATGGGTCAGTCACAATTTGATTCACTCTATTAGGCAATGACAGTTCATGTGCGCTGAAGGGTATTTGATACCAAATGATCAGTGTAAATTAGGTTCTTTTTTGTAAAACTAATTAACTGTGGTATATCTAATTAATCAATTCCCACTTCCAATTAATGCATGCTTGCATGCACATGTCCTCATGAGGACAGTAGGCACAAGGTTTGTCAAATATTAGCACTTTTTGCCACTAAATTTAATGTTTTCTTTAGGTTTTCTTTAAGGTTATTGAAAAAGCAATGAAGGTATGTTATAAAAGAGATTCTTGGGCATCACACAGAGTACTCTCTGTTCAAAGTTTATACTTATGAAGTTCCACATCAGTCATCTACTTCGTGTGCATAGAAGCATCTTCTAATATTTTCAGACTATGTCCCTAAATGACCCTTATACAGACTGTTTAAACTCACATGTTCCACATCAGTTTCATAAAAATCTATTTACTTGTGGCTGCAAAATCAGCATACCCATGAGCATTGAAGCATGTATGCCAGCCTGATGAACAGAGTTTGCCTTTCAAGATTTTATATTTTGCTCTGCCCACTTTTTCATGTATTAATACTTGGAACTTAATGTAATAACAGGGCACAATTTCATGCCAGAATCAACATACTGTACAGTAACTACCATGTGATGTGCCTTTTTGTGCACCTTAGACCTTCTTCCTATGAGTTTGCTTCAGTACTGTACAATTTCATTTTCAAAATTACCTCACTAAAGAATTTTACATAGTGAAGTTGATAAACTGTTCCAAAAAAATTATATACCCTATGCCTATTACACTACCCATGCCAAATTATTCTTACCCTTTCACCCTAACCACTCATGGATATTAACTTCAACAGTTATATACTCTTTTGAGATGTAGTGTTTGCAAGGTTTAGATGTTTTGAACTCTGATGACCCCAAATGACCTTTGACATCCAATAAAAACAATAGGGGTCATCTACTCAATATGGACATTCCACTTAGTAAATATGAGATTCCTGGCAGTTACCTTTCTTGACATATGGTGTTTACAAGTTTTTGAGCTTTTCATCTCTGATGACCCCAAATGACCTTTGACCTCCACCAAAAATAATAGTGATCATCTACATTCCTATTTAATATGGGCAATCCACCTGCTATGTATGAGATCCCTCACATTTACCCTTCTTGAGATACAGTGTTTGCAAGGTTTTGACCTTTTTCCCTCTGGTGACCCCAAATGACCTTTGACCTCCATCAAAAACAATAGGGACCATCTACTCAATATGGACAATCAGCATGGTACGTATGAGATTGCTCACATTTTTTCTTCTGGAGATATTGTGTTTACAAGCAATTTCCAAGGTATTTACATTTTGACCTCTGGTGACCTCAAATGACATTTGACCTCTACCAAAAAAAATAGGGACCATCTACTCAATGTGGACGATCTACATACCAAGTTTGACATCCCTGGGGGTTACCGTTCTTGAGATATCGTGTTTACAAGCAGGCGTCACACACACACATACACACACACACACACACACACACGACATCACCATCGCATAGATTCCTTGCCTGCCTTCGGCAAGAAATCAATAACCAGAGTGCAAAAATGCATTGAGGTTTCGATGAAACATAAATGTTCCATTTCAAAGAGTGCCATCATGCACCGTTATCTTCTCATTCAAATGTTATACTAGCATGTTCAAAAAATAATTTTGTCATTCCTGATGACCTTTTGACCTCCATAAAAGCAATACATAGCTAGAATGACAAACAACAGACTGATAAATGGACAAACAGCTATCTTGAGAGATCACATTTAGAAAGGTTTCCAGGCTTTGACCCCTGGTGGCCCCAGATGACCTTTCATCTTTGCCAAAAACTATGGGGACCATCTTCTGACCACAATGCATCCACACACAGTACCCAAATATTCAAGTTTCTATCTTGAGATATTGCATTAGCAGGATTTTCAGACTTGGACCAGCAGTGACCCCAGATGACCTTTGACCTCCATCAAAAACATTACGTACCATTTCCTGACCATAACCCATCCACATAACAAATATGAAATCTATCAAAGCTACTTAACCTGAGATATCACATAAACAAGGTTTTCAGACGTTGACCCCTGGTGACCCCTGATGACCTTTGGCCTCTGCCAAAAGCAATAGGAATCATTTACTGACTATGACGCATCCACATACCAAATATGAAATCTATCCAAGTTTCCTACCTTGAGATCTTGCATTAACAAGGTTTTCATACTTTGACCCCCGATGACCCCAGATGACCTTTTACCTCCGCCAAAAACAATAGGGACCACTTAATGACTATAAGGGGTTCACATACCAAATATGACATCTATCCAAGTTTCCTACCTGGAGATATTGCGTCAACAAGGTTTTCATACTTTGACCCCTGGTGACCCCACATGACCTTCGCCCTCCACCAAATACAGTAGGGACCATCTCCTGACCATAACACATCCACATACTAAATATGAAATCTATTCAAGCTTTCTACCTTGAGATATCGTGTTAACGAGATTTTCAGATGTTGACCCCCAGTGATCCCAGATGACCTTTGACCTACGCCAAAAACTATAGGGACCATCTACTGACTATAATGCATCCACATACCAAGTATAAAATTTATCCAAGCTTCCTATCTTGAGATATCATGTTAACGAGATTTTCAGACTTTGACCCCAGGTGATCCCAGATGACCTTTGACCCTCGCCAAAAACAATAGGGACCATCTACTGACTATAATGCATCCACATACCAAATATGAAATCTATCCAAGTTTCCTACCTTGAGATATCCTGTTAACAAGGCTTCCGTACTTTGACCCCTGGTGACCCAAGATGACCTTTGACCTCCACCAAAAACGATAGGGACCATCTCCTAACCATAACACATCCACATACTATATATGAAATCTATTCAAGCTTTCTACCTTGAAATATCGTGTTAACGAGATTTTCAGATGTTGACCCCTGGTGACCCCAGATGACCTTGAACTACCCCAAAAACAATAGGGACCATCTACTGACTATAACGCATCCACATACCAAATATGAAATCTATCCAAGCTTTCTATCTTGAGATATTGTGTTAACAAGGTTTTCAGACTTTGACCCCTGGTGACCCCAGGTGACCTTTGACCTCCACCAAAAACAATAGGGTTCTTCCTCTCAATATGGCGCATCTATGTGCCAAGTTTGAAAACTGTCACACATTCCTATCTTGAGATATCGTGTTAACAAGCAAAGTGTCACAAACACACACACATACACACACACACAAAATGTAAACACACACATACATACATACATACATACATACACATGCACGCCATCATGACTGCATTGGTTTCTCTTATCATCGAAACCAAAAATCAGGCCTTGAAGGGCAGTTGTTTTACCACGCTGAGCGACCACGAATGTGGGAGAAGTCATTGGCTTATGAATTACAACTTCATGTTGGGTGGCAACCAATTCAACAATTTGGATCAAATTTGATATTTTTTGAAAGACCAGTTCAGATGGGAAAACCGTAGACTGCTCTTGGATGAAAAAACCCACCTTAATTTGTCCCGGTCAGGAATCGAACTCCAGACCACCTGGTTACAAAGCTTCATTGCTCCAAATGCCACCGCCTTTACCCACTCAGCCACAGCACTGATTAATTGTAAAGGTATGTATCAAAAGCATACAGAATGAGTGAAGTTGAGACCCACCTGGATAGTTTTACCATTCATGGCAGTAACAACATCCCCTGGTTTATTGGCAGCACCACTTGGCAGGTTCTCGCACAGGGGTATCAGTCCAACTAAATTTACTGGCAGTTGTAGGTAGACAGCAGCCCACAGTGCCCCTGCTACATTGGCTGCTCCACCCATATCACCTCTCATAAGGTCCATGCCCTGGGATGGTTTCAGAGAAATACCACCACTGTGAAAGAGGAAACACAAACTTTGCACAAAACCTTTCATCTTGACATATCATGATAATGGTTTTCTGGCCATTGCATTGAGGGAAATTTAAAGGGAAGGAGCAGTCCCATCCAAATTGTAACAGTCTAGTAGTAGGCTTGTGAGAATCACATGAAAATGTTTTAGTGTAATTAACAGGCTGTAACCCATTGCTTTACCTTGGATTTGCAATATTTGCATCCTGAAATATAACGAAAGGTCCTCTAAAAAGGGGCAAGAGGAAATTTGTGATACTTGACTGTTGTCTCAAAATCTGTCTGAGAAGACTGCTCATACCCTTAAAGGATACCTGTTTACAATCAATCTGGTGATATTTCCTAACTAAGTGTCACACATCAGGAAATATCAGGTATCAGGGAATTCTAAATTTTAATTTTTTTTCACACCTTACTTACTTGAAGCGCTAAATATCATACCAATCTAATGAGAAACCAGGCCTATAGTCAGGACTTTGTCATGAAAGGGGATTCTTGATTGTGATTTGGGGAGGTCTTGGGGAAAAATCAGTTTGTGGTGTCTTCAGATCAAAAATGTGCAAAATGTTACAGAGTTTGCACTGACCACCTTTTTTTGGCAATATTTTACAACTGGGGTCATTGGGGTTGAAACAACCCTTTCCAATCCCCAGCCTTCCATCTTGGCTATGCACCTGTGGAAACCTATTTCACCTCAACCTCCTCTCTGAGATCTGTGCACAATGCTTCAAAGAGAACAATCATATCTCACCTGTCAAACGTCACGCCTTTACCAACAAGCACCAATGGTTTCTCTGATGCTGCTCCACCATTGTAAGATACTTCTAAGAATACTGGAGGCTCACTGGAACCCTTTGCTACACTCAGAAAAGCTCCCATATTTTGTCGTTCAATCCAGTCCTGTTGGCTAGGTAAAGATAGAAAGTATACATTTGTAACATTTTTTATATAATTTTTACTTCTATGATGAGATTATTTGGGGACTGCAATCTGCAAAGAAAATGGTGTTTACCATGTTTCTATTAGAGATGGGAGGGTTAAGTTTTGTAAGATTACAGTATTTATTTCAGAACTACTGTACCCATCTAATTACACCAATCTTCAAGTTACAATCCAACTCCCAATGTAAAACAGATTATTCACTTATTACTTGAACCAAAAATTTGGGGTGTGCTGTTCCTTAATCTGCTTCTTTCAGAGTCTTACCCCCAAACCCAAGAGGAACTATATGCAACATATTTCAAGTTTCCATGTAACCAACCCTTAATGTGTTTCAAGTACCATCCATACCTCACAAAGAAACAACTATGGCAGCTGCTGAAATTGGTCTTTCTTCGGATGGAAATTTCTGACTGTTTAACAGTCTGAGAACTGGGCCAAATTTATTGCAAAAAAGAAAGAGTAGGCCAATGGCTAAGGCATGTCCCTGGGAGAATGTAGTGGAGCCTTTTTTTTACCTCCCCCCACTCTGAACCAAGGAAAAATGATCCCCCCAAAAAAATCATGCCTCCTAAAAAAAAAACCCTAGAGGATAGGAAGATGATTGCTGTGGACTCAATTGTTGCCAGAAAACAATTAAGAGGGTTCTATTGCAGTCATATACAAGGACAGAACAATAATGATGTCTTTCAACTTACTGCGCACGCACTGTCAGCTTAGACTGGTCATGTGAACAGGCATCGACTAATGTGGTGGTCACTATTCCACTAAAAACTGTTGGAGTGAGTTTATTTGCTGGCATTTCCATCAGCTGGCATGCCATGTTTTGGCTCTTTGCACATGTCCGTCCTGTAACCCAAAGATCGTTGTCATTGCTGTAAAAACAAATTAGGTATCCATAGGAGACTCACTTTCAAACAAATCAAGACCAAACATCATCAGGGTTGTAGTTACAATGGTTTGTGAGGGACAGTTATGACCCACACTGGTGTTTGGCAACTCATACTTGGACTAAAATGGAGTCACACAGAATCACAAATTCCCACTTTTACCAACTGCATGGTCAAGTGATTAGAGCACCAGACTTGCAGTCAGGAGGTTGGGAGTTTGAGTCCTGGCCAGGTCATACCAAAGACTTTACAACAGAACCTAATGCCATTGTGCTTAATGTTCAGCATAAGCAATAAGGTAGAGAAAACAAGTCAGTGAGCCACAACTGAAAAAAGGCTGTGACCGGCTCGGCTTGAACCAATTGGTTGGAAACTGGGCCTTAAAACTCAAACTAACCTAACCTAACCTAACCTAACCTAACCTAACCTAACCTAACCTAACCTAACCTAACCTAACCTAACCTAACCTAACCTAACCTAACCCACTTTTACCATAAATAAACTATAAATTTGCCACCAAATCTCTGAATCAATAATTCTCAACTTGTTTAAGTCAACAGTTGTGTGTACACTCCAAGCCAACTTATGGCACTATGCTTAAGAAACTTGTTGATGCAATGTGTGCTCCACACTCAAATCTTTCTAGATACAACCTTGAACATTATGTGCAAACCATTTTAAAATTTTGACAGAATTACTGTGTAGTTGAAACATGAGAAATCACTATCAAAAGTTTTCTCAACCTCTTGCCAAAGGTGGTTACTTCATTGCTAGGACGTTTATGCTTCATACTTTTAAACCTCTATATCATTTTCAGGATGCTGTCACAGTTTGACCTGTGCTAATCTCACATTACCGACCCCCACCAAAACCTGATTAACAAACCAGAAAATCAAAAGGTCTAGAAAACCTTTGCCATATGAATTTACCAATTTTGGTACTATAGTTTGAAACAGTGCTTGAAGAATATTTTAAGAAAAGTAACCTGTTGGGTTCTCTGGTAACTGACAGCCATAGCCCAACAGGCTTTACTTTGAGCTCAACATAGCCTAAGTCAATTGTTAATTAAAATGTACACACAACTCTATGGTGTATGCTCATAGCCTGATGGGCATTTTGTTGATGAGTTTTGGAAGCCCAAAAATGGAAGTAGGGAATCCCAGCACTAGGGAATCCCTGCCACCCAGTGCATAGGATTGCTTCAAGTCAACATTTACTGCAACTCAAATTTAGGAATGGAGAGTTAAAATTCCACATATAAAGATCAAACACATGGTCATGACTGTGTTTCAATATTTGGTTTAAATTACGAGATCAGCCTCACATACATACAACCATCTTGAGAAAACACATGAACAAAGTTTTTTTTAACTTTCATGGCCCCAAATGACCTTTAATTTCCACCAAAGGTGGCAAAGATTATCTCATAAATATAGGCCAGCCAAATGCTTAAGAATATAATCCCTCAAGCTTAAGGTCCCTGAAATGTAGTTTATTGGATTTTGACCTTTTGACCTTTCATGACTCCAGATGATCTTTGACCTCACCAAACAAATGACATCATTTATTTAATCTGTACCATGTATGTCAATTTTATGAAATCCTTCAGCGTAACTTAGCTATGTCATTTTTACAAGGTTTTAACATTTTGACCTTCACTACCTGTAAAAAAATTGACCTCCACTAATACACAAAAAACATTCAATCAAATTTGTCTGCCCATATGCCAGGTATAGGATTAATCAAAGTTACCCTTTTTAAGATACCATGTTTACAATGTTTTGACACTTTGACTTCAAATGACCTTTAACCTTCCACAAACCAAAAGCATCAATCAATATACTACATGAGACCCCACAAATTAAACTTGATTTTGTTTACAAATGTTTTCTCAATTTAACCTGAGGTGGAACTAAAATGACCTTTGATCTGCACCAAAGAGAACAGGAATCATATAACTGCTAGGATCCATCCTCACATCAAGTGTAAAATCAATAAGTCCTACCCTTCTTAAAGTATTATGTTCACAAGATTTTGACAGTTAAACATCTTGTGAACCCAAATGACCTTTTACCTTCACCAAAACAATGGGCAAGTTAGCTCAGTTAAATGAAGTTTATAGCTCATTTTCTAACCAACTCTTTAGTAAGCCAATCTGGCCAAAACAATGGGGATCATGAATAACACA
This sequence comes from Holothuria scabra, assembly GCA_037179385.1. Taxonomy (NCBI): domain Eukaryota; kingdom Metazoa; phylum Echinodermata; class Holothuroidea; order Aspidochirotida; family Holothuriidae; genus Holothuria; species Holothuria scabra. Next base: position 18,627,701 of record CM074194.1, on the reverse strand, counting down.
ACAGAACAAATGAAGAATCTTTCACATTTACCCTTGGTGAAATACCACACTTACAAAGATTTCACAGTTTGACCTCTAGTGACCCCATATGACCTTTGCTAAGAAAAGTAGGAATCATTTGACAAATATGGCTCATCCACCTACTTATGTATAAGATGTCCCAGTTACCCTTCTTCAGATATTAAGTATACAAGCATTAGACCATTTGGAATTTCTTGTTACAATAAATGACCGTTGACCTCCTTCAAAACTTATGAAAATCATCTTTTGGATATGGACAATCTACAAACTGAGTTTGCTTGCCTGGTTTAAAACTAAGAAAATGTGTAAAAGGTTACTTTTGTACTGCTTTTTCCACATTCTAAAATCAGCAACAGATGATTAAATGGCAAACAAAATAACAAACATAAGCAGTACAGACATACAAATGAGAGCATGGTGGAATAAAGGCTAAGGCATTTGACTAGAGATCCAAGGGTTTTTGGTTTGAATCCCACCAGTTCACCTTTTTGTACCCTTGGGAAAGCTCAGGAGACAATTACAGTTGAAACCTGTTGAACAGAATTTAACAGGTTTGACTGGGTACATAAGGTAATTGGAAACAGGTACCAATAGGTACCAATAGGAACCTGTCAGCTTCATAGGTGTTTCCCGTTGATGCCTGAGTGTTTACTTTCATCACTCCAAAAGGTAATTGGAACGTTGCCTGTTCATATCTGTTAACCTCTTCAAACCTGTTGAAATTTCAACATGTCTGAAGGGGAATTTTCTCTGGGAGATGCCTTATCTAAACTGACCTGTAAGGTAATTTGTATATAGTTTGCAGGGATGTAGCTACAGTGGGTGGTGCTAGGTGGTGACACCTAGCACTCCATATTCCCACCCAGCACTCCAGGTAAACACACCTCTCCCCACCTACCACAAATCTTCCTAAGTGGACCTGAAACTAGCCCTGAATTCACTAACTAAAAGTAAAATGAGGTAAAAAATGAAAAATTAATGACTGAAAAATCGGGTAGATGCCATGGGGTGGGGTTTAAGGCTTTTCCCAGATCAGACAATTACCTGGCACTCAAATTTGGCTAGCTATATCCCTGATAGTATGCTTTCACATGACATCATAATTGGTTAGCCACGCCCACTGCTGAGCTTAAAATCAACAGTCATGCATAGTGAATCATGAAGTCGTCAGATGCTTTTCAGGTAGCTACACCAGCTATTCTGCTACAGTAGTTTTTGCCCAGTGAAAGGGGCGGGGCTTGTGACATCTGTGAAAGCACCCTGTAGTGGTATACCATCAGTGACTGCTCCTATGGGAAGTCCCCCAGGACAGAAGTGACATCCCTGTCCAGCATGCAAGGTACAAACATAAAAGGGATGTGCACTTCATAGTGTAGATTTGGCAAATGACCAACTACCAGAGGAACAGTGCTATTGGAAACTGAGTAAATTTTATCACTAAAAACTGTAAATGCATTGTTAGTGCTTTACTCTACCTAGCTGTGTTGATCCAGAGTGACAGGTCTACTGGTGGTTTCTGCTTATCCTTTGCTTTGAGTTCGTCATATTTGAAAATAGACAAATAAGCACCTTCTGCAGCAGCTATTGAAAGGATAAGAGAAGCATATAAATGTATAAATGAATCCAGACAGCAAGTGATGGCCTGATTTATGTCGGCCAAAACTGGGGTCTATCACCTTTTAATCTTTCAATTTCCTTGCTTACCTGTATCAAGGATAGTTTTGCACTATATAGTATCTTGATTCCCTCAATGTCACTGAATATGAGGATTTGAAATTCATGTAAACAATAAATGAAGACGATTTAAGGTTGATGGACCCCAGTCACCCCACTAATGGCTGTCTACAGTCACTAAACACAAACTCTGATAGGATTCGTCTATAAATGTAAAAGCTTACATATTACTCTCCATCAGAAATAAAATAAGCAAAATGTCCAATAAAATTTTTAAATAGGCAAAGTATCAAAATATACATGTAACAAGTACTTGTCTACAATTCTAATAAGCTGTTGGATTCTACTTGGCCTGTCATTCCGTTATGTCTCAGCTGCCAGGTGTTACAGAAAAAATTGCGTTTCACTTGCATAAAAAAGGAAGCATACCAACAGTAAAATTGTGCCTGCATACTTTCCACAGTTAAGCAATACTCTACAAATAATATGAAACGTTTTACATTTTTCACAGACCTGCTGAAAAATGAAAAGCAAAGCAGAACCAGATTATTGATAAATTCTCCAACTATGTTAACAAATAGGAAGCCACACCCTCTGACTGTTATCATTTCCACTTAAAATGGCAATCACAGTTTGCCTTTTAAATTTTTTTCAATTTTTCAATTCTGCACAAATTTACACATTGTCTTGAAACCATTAAAAATGGTTGGTCATAATGGTCTAACATCATGATTGGTTTAGAGTGTAGTAGAAGCTGTATAGTTTTGCATCAAACATTCAGAAATTTATATTCAGCAGTACTAATTGACACAAAACATATGTTTCTTCTAACCAGAAAGACTTCTTTCATGTTTCCATATTCTCATAAACAATTCAGAAGGAAAAGGGAGGCACTGGAACAAAAAATAACGTTTTCTGTCCAACTCTGATTGCCCATTTAAGAAAAAAATATTTCTTTGAATTGCAAATTCATTTTCTTTTTTGATCTCTTAACTTTTCACACATCAATGTAGTACAATTTCAATTTGAAAATTTGTAGGGCCACTGGCTGTCCTTTGCCCTCCCCAACTGTACATGGTCATGTAAGAACCTAGAATACAAACCTTGAGCATCTGAACAGGGGTCTACTTTTACGTTGTTGCACCCTGCCTCTCTCAAACTTTTAACTCCAGCAGCTACTGCAATCCTGATATTTTCCTTACAATCTTTTCTATCTTCTTCCTTGTTAAATCCTGTAGACCTCTTGCCTAGACCCACTGCTGCAATGGCATTGTATTTCTAGAGAACCAAGACGTGGTCATTTGAGTGTGAAAACAACGACTTTTGTAAATCACAAGAATGTGAATGCACAACCCAAGAAGAAGTTCCAATGCATATTTTTTTTTTTTTTTTGCTTTATTGAACAAGAACTAGTGACATGAATTACAAGTTTGTGCAAATGATACAACAGTTAGTTCTATTTGGTTTCAACAAATACAGCATTCACATTATGGAATGACTGCTTTTTAGCAAAAAGGATTATATACCTCTCAAGGAAAAGAATAAAATCTGTAAATCAAAGTTACCCTTACATTATCAATTCCATGAAAGATCCTAACTTTGCCAGCCTTCAGATTTCCACCAGATCTGTGAAGAAAGAAAAATTTCATACTACCAATTCAAAAACCAGAATGCAAAAATGCATTGAGGTTTCGATGATACATACATGCTCTTTTCATTGAAATGCTACATTTCTTGTAAGAACTGGTGACCCGAAGTGACCTTTGACTCCATATGTTAGTAACTGGTTTTTTTCTTTTAACCCAAACAATTCTACAAATTTCATACTGTGCCTTTAGGTATTTCGCAAACAATCAGCTTACATCATACACATCAACATATCAAGTTTGAAATGAATCCCAAGTTTCCTACCTTAAGATATTGTGTTAAAGAGTTTTTCAGGATTTGTCCCCTTCTGACCCCAAATGACCTTTGACCTCTACCAAAATAAAAAGGATTCTTCTTTACATCATAATACATCTACATATCAAGTCTAAAATGAATCCAACTTTCCTATCATGATGTATCATGTAAACAAGGATTTCAGTGTTTGGACCCCATGTGACCCCAAATGACCTATGACCTCCACCAAAATTCTTGGGTTTTTCCTTACATCATTATGCATCAACATATCAAGTTTGAAATGGACCAAAGTTTCCTACCTTGAGGTATACTGTAAACCAGGATTTCCCAGGTTTGACCCCGCGTGACCCAAAATGACCTTTGACCTCCAGCAAAATATATCCAGTTCTTTCTCACATTATAACACATCAACATATCAAGTTTGAAATGAATCCAAGTTTTCTAGCTTGAGATATTGTGTAAACAAAGATTTTGGTCTTTGACCCCATGTGACCCCAAATGACCTTTGACCTCCACCAAAATATATCCCATTCTTTCCTACACCATTACGCATCAACATATCAAGTTTGAAATGGATCAAAGTTTCCTACCTTGAGGTAGAGTGTAAACCAGGATTTCCGGGGTTTGACCCCACGTGACCCAAAATGACCTTTGACCTCCACCAAAATATATCCAGTTCTTCCTCACATTATAACGCATCTACATATCAAGTTTGAAATGAATCCAAGTTTTCTATCTTGAGAAATTGTGTAAACAAAGATTTTGGTCTTTGACCCCCTGTGACCCCAAATGACCTTTGACCTCCACCAAAATATATCCCGTTCTTTCCTACATCTTAACGCATCAACATATCAAGTTTGAAATTAATCCAAGTTTCCTACCATTAGATATCGTGTAAATAAGGATTTCGGGGTTTGACCCCACATGACCCCAAATGACCTTTGACCTCCACCAAAATCAATAGGGTTCTTTCTTACACCATAACGCATCTACATATCAAGTTTGAAATTAATCCAAGTTTTCTATCTTGAGATATTGTGTAAACAAAGATTTTGGTTTTTGACCCCCTGTGACCCCAAATGACCTTTGACCTCCACCCAAAATATATCCCGTTCTTTCCTACATCTTAACGCATCAACATATCAAGTTTGAAATTAATCTAAGTTTCCTACCATGAGATATCGTGTAAATAAGGATTTCGGGTTTTGACCCCACATGACCCCAAATGACCTTTGACCTCCACCAAAATCAATAGGGTTCTTCCTTACATCATAACGCATCTACATATCAAGTTTGAAATTAATCCAAGTTTTCTATCTTGAGATATTGTGTAAATAAAGATTTTGGTTTTTGACCCCCTGTGACCCCAAATGACCTTTGACCTCCACAAAAATAAACAGGGTTCTTCCTCTCAGTAAGGGGTATCTGTGTACCAAGTTTGAGAACTGTCGGACTTTCCCTTCTCAAGATATCGTGTAAACAAGCAAAGTGTCACAAACACACACATATACACACATACACACACACACACACACACGCACATACACACATACATACACACACACGCCATCATGAATGCATAGGTTTCTCTTTTCATCGAAACCAAAAATCTTGATCCCTAAATACAGCTCAAAAGTAAATACCAAGTTCTCCATGGTGTGCAGTCTTCTGACAAAGTTTAAAATTATCAGCAGAGGTTGCTTTACTATGCATGAATTACGAAAAATGAACTACCACAAGGATTTCTGTTACCGAAAATGAAGCCTTTTGTAAATGCATATTGTAACTTAAATTCCTCTATAAATGTTAGTCGATAGTATGTCAGCCTTTATACCACACTTTTAACATTGTCTCATCAGTTCTTTTTCAGCAGTTGGATGAGAATGTGGCTTTTGAGAGCATTTCTGAGTCCACATGGAAGTCTGAGGGTCATGAGGTTTGGAGATTACCTTCTCTCTACACAAACTCCTTTAGGAGTAACATTAAGTTTGCCCTTGATCAGCTCTTTGTCAAAAGGGCAAGGAGATTTTGGAAAAAGTAAATTTCACCTTTCACCTTCTTTTCAACTTTGGGCGGTGGCCATGGTGAACATGCCAAATCCAAAACATGTGTATGCCAATGTGCCCATGTGCATGCCATACGAGCATGGTGAACCTGGAGCACTAAGCCTGTAACAGATGGGGTCACTTAGGGTCCAGTGGGCTGCCATAGGACCCCTGGTGGGGTCCAGGGGGCAAAGTCTCCAATACTCCTGGGTTTGGAGGCCTTGGAAGTCAAACAATTAACCCAATCAGGGAGATGGGAGATGACTAATGATGCTATTGATAACAACAGCATCGATCAGATTGAAGGCACAGAGAGTTCGCAAAAATGTTTGCTAAGGAGCTGTGCTCTGCATAGGCTAAGGAGCAGTGCTCTGCATAGTGCTAATGTAAGCTAGGACCCATGAGAGGTGGGAGATAAACATGGAACACCAACTATCTTTCTCCGGGGGGGGGGATAATTACATGGGCCACTCTTTTCAAATGTTGGGGGTAATATATCCCCCCCTATTCTGCTAAGATCTACAAATATGCATCAAATTTATAACAACAGTATGTGGCATGGAATGTAGAAACTAGAAACTATAATCATTGGACCTTACATTTTAAGCAATTCCATCAAACGTCCAGCCAGTGATATATTAACGTTTTCTGCTGCTTCAGATAATTCCATCTCTTCATCCTTTGACTCTGGTTCGTAAACACCAAGGATAAGTCCTCTCTGGAAGATTAATAAAATAATCATTTCAGGAGCTAAACCAAGTTTCATCTTTTAAAATAAAATCAGGCAGATCATATCAGTCAATTTTCATGATGCTCATCCCATATTTAATCCAAGGTAAGTTTGGGGAAAGGATTTTTTCTTCAGTGAAATTTTATGGCCCTTTGTTTCTCCAACTACACTAGGACCAAGCGATGTGCATACTCCGAATAATAAGAACTGCTTTAAATATGTGTATTCATTTTAATTTCAAGAATTACTTCCAGACTGGTCTTTCATATATGCAAATTAGAAAAAAAGAAAGATTCACACTCTGCCTATGGCTTTTAAACTTCAAAACCTTTATATATTAAACAGAAAGTTTTATAATTAAACAAAAGCAGGGATCTTAAGAAACACAATTCAGTTCCTATGTATTTCTGTAATGGCAGTGCACTGGATAAATATCTTTCAAGTAGACCTTCTATCCTTTGTAAATGAAGTAAATAACAATAAAATGATAAGATAGATTACTGAAATTCTTTAAGGACTGAAAATATAGGACAGAAAACTGACATTCGAATGATCACAAAATTCATTAAGTAACTTGATGAGACATTGCAGAGTATTGAATCGACTAAAATGGTAAGCCATTCATATGCTAATTAATACCACAAATGCTGCGGAGTTCTTACATGTTCTTTTTTCTCATTATCACCTGTGGAAGTACTAAAAAGCATTTGTTGGTGCTGCATTTGGCATATTGTGTATGCTGGTGTCTTGTTTGATGCAAATAGACAGGAGATAGGACTTTGATTTTGCCATGATGAGATGATTGTGTATGCCTTTCTTCTGGCAACATGTAGGTGATGACAAGCCATGATTTATCCTGACAATAAAAGAAAAAGAAAGATTTAAACAAATGAAACTTGCTGTGGCAAGAAAGTACTTTTGAGATATACACTGAAAGGCAGTTACTGCATTTATCACTTCAGACAGTTCAAATTTTTAGGTTTTTAATTACTGTACTTCTACTCGCACCGACAACCTTAGAAACTTTGACCCCTGGAAACCTAAGATGACCTTTGACCTCTGCCATGAACAAGAGACACCATCTCCTGACCATAATTCATCCACATACCCAAATATGAAATCTATCCAAGCTTCCTATCTTGAGATACCGTGTTAACAGGATTTTCAGACTGTGAGCCCTGGTGACCCAAGGTGAACTTTGATCTCTGCCAAAAACAGTAGGGACCATCTCTGACCGTGACGCATCTGCTCATACCAAATAAGAAATCTATCCACATGTCCTACCTTGAGATTTTGTGTTAACAAGCTTTTCAGACTTTGACCCCTGGTGACCATATGAAATTTGACCTCCACCAAAAACAATATGGTTCCTCCTCTCAAAATGGTGAATCTATGTACCAAGTTTGAACACTGTCAGACATTCCTATCTTGAGATATTGTGTTAATAAGCAAAGTGTCGCAAACACACACATACACACACGCATACATATATACACACATGATGCCATCATGATCACATTGGTTTCTCTTATCATCCAAACCAAAAATTAATGGCCGTTAAAATCCTTCAAATTGCACCTTACATGGGCCTTGAAGCAAGCTTTTGTCCCCCTAAACCCACTCATAACTTTAGCCTAGAACAGCAACACTTTGGAATTGGCACTTAGCAGCAATAAATCCCCCCACCCTTTTGGATTTTTGGCAGGCCCCTGTCTTATATCCTGGCTGTCTGACCTGTCCAATAGAGAGGTCACCAAAATCTATGGAGCCATACTGTACTTTTGTTTGTTTTTCTTCTCATTTTAAAACTAGTATTTTATCACTGAATAATTTTAATACATCATAAAAACTTGAAATCCCAGGACCTTTTAGGAGCTTGGCCCCTGGCCCCCCCACTGAGGCTTTGCCCCTGGACTCTATCCAGGTTCCAAGGGCGGCCTCTGGACTCCTCCTGTTATTGATGCTTGGTGGGGTCTGTGCCATCAAATGTGGTGACTGTGAACAGACATTCCAACCCCTTTCAAACCTTGAAATTTGCTTGCGTAGATCCTTAAACAAGGAGATAATTCAAAAAAAAAAAATTATGAAAGTTTTTCATCACACCCTGCAAGATTGGTATTAAATTGCGTGAGAGAACCACACAAATTTATGAAGACGCTGCACACATATTATACCATGTTATACTGCACTTTTATTAATATTGTACCACATTATACCACTTTTTGTTTTGGTTGTGTTGCCCTTGTTGACTTCTTTTAACTGTTATCTGTGCACTCTGTGATGGCTGTCTTAGCCTTTTGGAGTTGGGAACTGAAGACTGAAGACCATGCAAATAGTGCCATGAAAATTTCATTTTATTCCAACAAATGCAATATTGTACACTGGTGTGGACTAACTTCAACCAATGCTTACATAGTATGACATGCCCTGTGACCAAATTTCTGCTTTAGAGCATACCAAAGGGAGGATAACATTCTGTAAAGTAGGCCAATCCCATATCTAGACATGCCTAATCAGACAGTGTAATTAGTGTATAGTGTACTGTTGAGTGTGGGGCGTGATTTGGAACTACAATAAGTCACCCAAGATGATAATCTTTGTTGCAATAATGTCCCTGACCCCGGTGAAAAGGCTCTTTCCCCAAAGATGAAGTCTGGCAATGCCACTGATTACATGCACTATTTTCCAGGTATAGGCCTAGGCCTACACCATGTACATTGCAGCTTCGCATTTAGGTTATTAATTTGCATGTACATGTTGGCTGCAACTGTGAGACATGGGACAAATAACATCTGTCCCATATTTTAAAAGGCTTGATCCACATATCTATGTGATACAGCTGTATCTGGTGCAGATATGGTCCAGATAAAATTTTACCTGTTCCATATAGCCTAAAGATTTGATCCAGATGAAGCTTTATCTGGCCATAGGCCTATGTGGCTAGTGTTTGCACGGGTAACCCGGGTACCCGCCCGCCATCGTATTACCCGGTTCCAAATCTACTACCCGAATCTTAAAAAAAAAAAAAATGCATGCAAAAGGATCATCCCATTTACGCCATTGCCCACGGTAATGGACTAAAATATTTTGCCAATTTGGTAAACATTCTCCGAGACTGAGAATGAAGAGAGCCCCTAGAAATTATGTGTAAGTTTGATAGTTGTCTGTACTTCGTTTCTGAAGTTGAAATTTTTATCAGCGTGCGGCCCGATCACGCTATCGTCACGTAGTGGGTTACTCCTCACACATCACATGTATATCGCTTATAAACTTACTCGCAAGCAAGCTATCTGACGGCCGATTCAAAATCACATCGTACTCTTTCACGCAGACATAGCAAGACATACTGTATTACCCCCGCCCAGCTCGCAAAGACAGCGCCCGTAACGTTCAGCATGCTAGGTAAACTGAGCCTTGCATACGATCTTATTATCAATACGGTATGCCACCTCGAGTATAATCCTCGAATATTTCTTAATGGTTAAAGGTGTCAGTTTTACGCAAATCAACACTTTGCCGCTATCTGCAAAGTAAAACGACATCAATGTAATAACACCGTAAACATTCACAAATTTTTTTTTTTAAAATAGGCCAGTATATATTACGTTATTTTGCCCCAAAATGGCGCTCGAGCAGACTACAAAGTTTATGTGTGAAAGTTATGCTACCGTGCCTGGATGTGGACACGAGGCTAGCTACGTAAGAACATACATACCCCATTAGCGATAATTCCAACCCACATTGCAAAGTAGTATGAGGGAAGTTCACAAACATGACGTCGTTTGTTTACAATCAGTAATTTTTGACGTGCAAGAGAATACCATAATACAGGGCTCTGATTAGTTGATATTTTTAAATCAGTGGTTTAAAAGGAGAAGCTTCGAGCTCTTACTATGCTGGCTTTTCGAGAAGGAAAGCGTCCCTAAATTCAATATCAAATTGATATAGGCCTTGGGAAGTATAATTTTCTTATTTGACTGTTTTCTGTTAAGTTTTTTTTACTTGTCATTTTGATCTAAAACAAAACGAGGCGATTAAACCTTCTAACAAATCAAATGTTTTTGAACTTGGGAACTGTGATCGCTATACCTATCCAATACAGATGTTAATGTTACCATGCATGTCTTATGGAGTATGCCTTACAAAATGCTCATATCTTTTAGTCGTCGTATGTAACACCGGGTAACCCGGGTACCCGACGGGTATGGCAATCGGGTACCCGGGTCCTAATTTTTAGTACCCGTGCAAACACTATATGTGGCCCAGATCTACTTCTGGCAAAGCCTACAAGTGCAGAACCAGACATTCCAAAAAGAGGTGGCTGAAGCACATTTGTGAGGGAGTTCTGCTGGTAATTTCCCATAGGCCTAGCCCATGGTTTATTGTTGATGTTGTGAAAAGGGAGGGCTGAGGCTGTAAAAGCTCCCACCCCCATCTGTGTCTGGCCTAGATCTGGGTAAGCCTAAGGTATCTGCCCAATTTATTCCCATATATTGAATTTCATATATAGCCCATATATAATATATAGGCCTATATATATATATATGTTGTAAGGGTACCACCACAAAACTGTGTGTTAGCAGTGCAAAGGCTAGGCCTGTACCCACTTAGCCACAAAATGCCATAGCTAGCCTAGGCAAGGCCTAACTTAGGCCTCACTATTACTACGATTGCTCTCATGCTTCCACACGACCACACCTGTGCTATTGCTCACTCGAAACTCGAAAGTCTGATTACTTTTCTACTTCAGAATTCGTTCTGTGGCGATATCTTCAGGATACTTCTTCATCCAAGTTCTTCTACAAGAAAATGGTCATAGGCCTAGCTGTGTAGTTTAGTATGACTTGAGTATGTAATGAGGGTTGCCTCTGTCCATAAGGACCGTTACCTATATTACTGGTGTATTTAGCCTCTCGACGCATGCGTGGTGAAAGAATGTCCTTTGGATGTGTCACCTTTTTTGAAGAAGAAGAAGAAGAGTATGACATTACACGCAAACAGTAGTCAGTCCCACTGTGACAGTAACTTGGTCCTGTAACGTTCATCATGCTCTGGCCGCTTGCCGATGTTATGTTGTTTACAATCTAGCCACATGTGTATGACAAATTCGCATGTACCTAAGGCTTTGGTATACCCGTACACAGTACAGGCCTGGCGCGTGTGTAAGTACCGATCCTCCTGCATGCAGTCCGTATCGGTCTGGTTAACATTAGGCCCAATTAAATGTCTGTAGGAACTAACCTCAGACTTCCCAAGTTCTGTATCTCTTTGAATAAGCTCGGAAGTTCTATACAATCCACTTCTTAATGGTCAAACCACATTAGAATTATGCTTAATACATCTTGCAAACTCTGAGAGATGTGGTACGTACTGGAAAGTGTTGTCGAAACCTTGACTTGAGGTCATTAACCGATTCCACCAGCAGAAACCCATTGCCCGGATGAGCGCCATTGCTAACGACGCTGATCTCCGTTGTCAATGAAATTTGGGCGACGTCTGCACTGGATTTGGCTCTCCCTGGACCAAACACTTAGGTAGGTTTAGACAAGGTGCAAGTGTGACCGTCGTTTCTTACTTATCTCATATTTTGATAAGTGATACGGATGTAAGAAAGAATAAGTATCATTGAATTGGAGTAAAAACATGGAACTGGGACGATTTGTTTTAGGCCTTTCCCTGTGCTCAACGCATACAGTAAGCCTAACGTACTAAACAGTAACACATTGACATACATGTACGCTTTCAACAAGTTACTATTGCACTGTATGTGTGCGTACTATTGTTGTGTACAACTCCTAGTCCTACAACTTACAAGTACAAGGCATTTTTTTTTGGTTAATAGTTAACAGGAATGGTCATAAAGGAACGATGAAGCCTTGCCAGAAACACTTATGTAATTAGTACCAAGTATAACATTTATCGGTACTCTTCACTTCTCAAGGATTGATACATCGGGGATGACAGAGACAGTTTTCTGGCTCGTAAGTTCCAGGCAGAATTATCAAGCCTTAGGCTTAGGCTAGCTAACTTTTTAGGGCATATTAATAATAATAATAATAATAATATTAGTAATAGGCTAGGCTAGTGTGACACAATTCTGCAGTGTTGAGTGTGATGCTTGTAAAAAAAAAAAAAAACAGAGACAGGGTAAAGTCACCAGTATTCAATGCCTGAAGGAAATTCTTGAAATTTCTCCTCCCAGGTAAAGTGAAATCATATTGGTCAAAATGTTTTGTTAGATATTATGATAGATAACATGTTATCATCAAAAAGTATTGGATTTAGTCTTTTCCTTCAGAAATAAATCACCTTAAAAGTTTGGATTTGCCTACCCAGTGTTCAACCCCCTGTCACTAGTAGTCAATTTTGGGGACCAGTATTCAACCCTCCGGCCATTATACCCCCAAAAATTATTTAATAAAGTACAATTCAGATAAACTGTTAATAGGATGGAAATATAAATTACTTTTATTTTTTTTGTTCATATTTGATTCTTGAACAACTTTTTTATGCAGTTTAGAAGGAAATTTCATCTCTCTGTTATGTCTGTTTGTTTTTATTAGGTCAGTAGGGACAATTTTATAACACGCGTTTCAGGGGATTGTCTAAAATCAATGACGGCTAGGTGACGTGACGTACCTGATGAAGTTAAATCCATGATAAGAATCAAAATCCGTGATGGTACCATAACTTTGATAACACATGAGGCTTACCGCCATTGACTATATGGGCTTTCAGCAATCCTTTCACTTTTTGAAGCTCAACATTTCCTTACCTGTTTTCAAAACTTAGGCATGTTTACAATTCTTACGCGCTTCAACGAAAAATCAGTGAGTGCGTTCATGTTTTCCAAACACGCCAGAAGTTGCCTCAACTATATCCCGGCAGACTGTAAACAGAGAAATGTATTGTATGTACATTGAACAACTTTTAAAAAGAATGCACTTTGATGCAGACCTTATTAAGGACGTGACGGTAAATTCCATGCATCACGGCGGTGAAGTCGTCACAGATTTTAGAATTCAAATGCAAAACTATTTATTCTAGAATATTTTCTAGAAGAGCCAGAATATTTTTACAGATTTATGCTAAAATGACTGAACATTAGTGACTTCTTTGAGAAATGACCAGAAAATCCTAATGGATTTCATTCACAACATCTTTGGTTCCATAAACATACCAGGGGGTTGAATACTGGGTAGCAGATAAAGATTGCATCACCAGTATTCAACCCTCTTCATTTTCCCTTCAAATTTTCCATAATTTTAAACATTTGTTTATAAATTGCTACAATGATGAAATGTTAGTCTTGACTTTCCATTATTTTAAACCAGTCTCTTTCTAAATGGATGACAGAAAATTACATTCCTTTGATTTTAACGATCTTGCATTACATGACCTTTTAAGAATAGCTATTTTTGAAGAAATTCCCCTAATTCTTGCTAACAAATATCCCCAAAACGCATTTTTGTGCAAATCAGTTTGATAAAAGTGGATGACAATAAAGCAGAGGGGTTTTTTCACCTTTGGTAAAAATTTTTTGTGGGATAGAGCCTTAGTTCAGTGAAAAAAGGGGACTTATATCTTGAATGCTGATGCCTCTACCCTAGATGTGGGGAAGTAACTTCAAATTTCCACAAAATGACTAGATGCCATGCCATGATCAGGGTTTTCCCTGGGTTTAGAATTGAACGTCGCGCATCTGATGTGTCCGTAGGTGGATCGTTGTCCTGGGGGAGGGGGTGTCCCCCTCCCCTTTTGGAAATTTTGTGACTTATGCAAGTTGCTAGACGCAAAATGGTGGCATTTTTAATGCAATTAGTCAACACAATTGCTGTAAGTCGACGCAAAAATATTAGCACTGAAACTCACATCCGTACAAATTTTGATCTGCTGACAGCGATCACATTGCCTTAATATCACTTAAGTTCTGCTTCAAAAGTTTTGGTTCATCGGCATGGCTTTTATTTAACCCTGGCACCGGATGATTTCAGTACCACTGGTTGGCCGTTATTTCGCGCCCATTGCTCACCAAAATTGACATAATTGGGCCGGCTTGCAATATTATATTACAAGTTCAGAATAGAAAATATTGGGAAAATTTCCGCTCGTTTCACGAACGGGATATCATTTTTGTAGGCGTAATATTTTCACTTCAAAAGTGGGGATACAAATCAACCGTTGATACAGTAGATTTGTTTGCAGTGGATGTCACATGTCCTTTAATAATTTAGTTCTTAGGCCAGCATCATGCTCATTCTATTTTGCATCCCCCAGTTATGTCGAAACATTGGCATTCTTTTACTTGCCATTAACCTGCAAAATGGGCGTTTGTGTTTTGGTTGTGCAAGTCGCGTTGTGCCACGTAGCTTCTGTGCTCCGGAGTGAGCACAACAGTTTCCTGATACCAGCCTATGAGGGCAAGTGCAGGCTAGTAATACTGTGTTGTTACTTGTTCAGTAGTAGGCTCCATGGGTTATAAATACAGAGCTCTGACTCGCATGCAGTGGTATGTGCAAGTTAAAAAAGTTAGTTGCAGTTTTACAAATAAGTCAATGATTTTGTCGTTTATTGTATTAACAACAAAAGCCATCGTTGACAGAAAGAAGAAAAATTGTGGAGGCCAGCTGGCAGCAGTTTTGAACATCGCGGCCATTTTTTGAATGTCGCGGCCTCCTTGATTTTGAAGCTTGAACGTCGCGCCCCGCAACGTTCAAAAGGCCCAGGGAAAACCCTGATGATAGGCCTAGGCCTAGATAATTTACTGTGCACAGCGACCAGGCCCTATTCTTTAACTTTTTCAGTGATTTGTTTTTCATGATAATTTACAATTTAGGAACTTAAATCTAATGTTAAATATTACAGCAAGTTTAAAGGGCCAAACCTCTCACCCCAAACTACAATTTTGGTACAGGGTACCAAAATTTTCAATTGGCTCAGTCCTTTGATTGACAGATCCAAACAATGCAGAGTACCAAAGCTAATATTACACAGCATGAACGGTTCTGAGAGTGTTTTGATTATAAATTGAGATTTGTATACTCTCCTTGAAGCAATAAACTGATATTGCATCTGGATGAGGATGAATTTCAGACAAATGTGGGAGGGGCTTCAGTAAGAAGGTTAGGAGAATTGGTGCTGTTTGGGGTGAGAGAACTGGGCCTTTTAGTTAGGTAGTAGGTCTAGGCTATATTTCATTCTAAATATCACTTTCTTGTAGTGTTTGCACCAGGTACCACGTACCTAACCAACATGGTTACTACCCGGGTAGAAAATTAGTACCCGCGTAGCATTTTTCTATGATTTCTTTTTGATCTAAGTAAAAGAACATGATTATTGAAACAAAATGTATTTACCCACATTTCATTCACAATTATGTTGAAATGAAGTTGCTTTTATTTGTTTCCGTATCGTGCTTTTGTAAAATTTCACTTTTCCAGAAACAATTCCTGAGATTTGTGTTTCTAACATCAATCCGCTCCAATGTATCAAATAACAAAACAGCACAGGCCTACTATACTGTGCATAGCCTGGCCTATCCCTTTGACAAATGATCATCAAAAGTCGCTGATAAATAATTTGCATGCAGTGGGTGTGGATCCACAACGTTCCTAAACTTAAGGCCTGTATACACGAGCAACATTCGCAAAACATTTCCAAAACATCCATCTGCAACAAATCCAAAACATGCTTGTTTTCGTTTTGTTGCACAGTGTAGACAGGGTATACAGCATGTTTTGAAAATGGTTTGGAAATGTTGCAAAAGAAATGTCTTGTCAATTCTTTTCAAAACATTCTCAAAACATTTTCAAAATGTTTTCAAATTGTTTTTACTCTGTCTACACTGTGCAACAAACCGAAAACAAGCATGTTTTGGGTTTGTTGCAGGTGAAGTGTTTTGAGAATGTTTTACAAATGTTGCTCGTGTATACAGGCCTTTATGCCAAGAGAAAGACCTGTAAGAAATTTTATACTTATCATTTCCGTATAAACTCATACCCAAATGGATAAACAACTTGTCGATCAACTTTCGATGTTTCTAGATTTCATCCTTGTCAAGTTATCACTAAAATTAACATGACATGATTTCATGATCTAAAGAATTAATATTTGGTAATACAGTTATTTCTACATAATGTATGCACATATTTCAACCACAATAATATTCTTTTGTCGCAAATCAATTGCTAAAACTTTGTATTTTGAGGAGAGAAATCTTTTCTCAAGCAAAATTCACTCCACCATATTTAAAATTGTACACATTCTTGCAAGGTCTACTAGGTTCTCATTGAAACTGGATGCTGCACCCAGTTTTAATTAACTTTTTTAAGTCAGCATCCAGTTTGAAATTTCACCACCCAGTTTAAATCTCATTGCCCAGTTTGAATTTCATCACTCTCATACTCGAAACATAGCCTTCAGTGCTTAGTATAAGACACAGAAACATTCAATTAAAAGATTGTACTGCTATTGGAAACCAAAAATCAGGCAACTGACCGCAGACAAAGTCATTTAAACCTTGAGATATGGCCAACATCATGCGAGAACGATGCAATGTTGATTAACTCCCACCGGGTTTGACATTTTTCCTGGCTAGAACCCTGGTCTATTTCATGATCGAAAAAATCTTCTTTGCTCTTACTTCTATTCTGCTACTAACTTAAATACTAAAATGATTCCTATCTTCATATTGCTCATAATTTTTATAACTGTTCAAACTATTTACGAAATTTTTACGCCCATAGTTTCCTAATTATATGGCAAACAGAGCAAAACATTATCCCCATCCATATTTTCTGTATACCCCATTTGCTAAAAGTGGAATATGGGGAAGTAAACATCACTGCTCCAGGGCACACATCTGACACAAGCTCCCAAGCAATGAATGAAGGAAAGAAGTTCACAGAGATGCCAATCTTCCCTGATTCTCAGGGCGGCTCCCTGAAAGTTCAAGCATTTTTGTCCATTCCAGGTAGCATATATATGTGAAAACACCCTGATTCAAGAAATTTTTCCCTTATTAAGTGGCATGTTATTCTAAAAACCCCTCCCTGATTCTTGTGTGAAACCTCTGATTTCTGGATGTTAATGTTGGCATCTCTGCTTTTGTAGGTGTACATTCACTGCTGTATATTACCATACATTTTAAACGGTACTGTACGGGTGAAATCTCTGCCAGGAGATGCATTAGAAAATTTTTTACTGTCATTATCACAAACGGACAGATAGTTGATTTTTCTTTAAAGAACCAAGAATGCAGTTTACAAGAAATTTGAACACTTGCTTGAGGTGGCACATTACTGTAATACAGTACAGAAGTTGCACTGACAAACCATAATTTACTTTTTTGGTTCGGATGTACACATTACAGCATGCACTAGACAAAAGCCACAGAAGGTAATACTAATGGCACTAAAGTGTGATCAAATTTTAAGTCTAGTCTGAATTTTAAAATCACGATGTTAAGAACAAACGGCACATTAAAAATGTGACAAATTGTTATTGTCAAATTGACTCGAGGGGCCGATGGGTCCAGTCATGAATTGTATACATGTATACCATGCACTTAAGTAAGATATTGCAAGGTGTGCACTGTGCAGTCGGGTACCTGGATACGATGGGTAATGCAGTTCAGGTATCCGGGTACTAACTTCCTACCTGGTGCAAACACTGTACTGTCTTGGACTCCTTGCCTTGGGTTAGGAAACCCTGCTCTTCACCCTTGGTTCCAATTTTTGCCACAAGTCTTGTTGATATCAACATAGAAAAGTTCAGAAACTCAATTTGTTGTGCAAAAGTGGAACTAAAATAATAGGCCTCTAAACACATACACTCAACATGAAAATTACTGGGAGGTGATTTCTGACCAAGAAAAATTACATTATTTTGTAATTGAAAGATAACAAGCCAATTATTTCCATGACCAGGCCTGTTGCTTACATGTGGATTGTGTGATGATTGCAAAAATTCTTTTAAAGTTCAAATATCATACATTTTGATGTTCCAGTATTTTAGGAACCCTTGTTGCTCAAATTAGACCATCTTGTTCTAATTACCAGTTACATTAACAGATTTACTGTAGGCCTATATTCTGAAAATGTGTGAATCAGTGAAACATGAAATTACAATAATTCTTTTCAGAGGCGTAGATACGGGGGAGGGGTTGGGGATTAGCTTAGACTTTTTCTCCCATGTTGTGCCCCCAAACCCCATATGACGCAATACTGGTTATGCACCTTTTTCATGGTGGTACCAATATGCACATTTTTTGCTTCTTAAACGTGCAAGTAGGACTGCATATCAGATTGAAGCCACAATTTTCAACATGTGACATTTTCCTAATAAAACTGTTAATTATGACCTCCTACCATGGAGGTCACAAAAAACATGTTATAGATATTGGGGTATTCGAAATAAAAATTCGAAACCATTTCTCATCAGAGAAATAACACTTAAATTCTGTACTACTGTCACATCAAGCTGCAAAGGGGAGAAGCATTGTTTATACTGTTGGGAATTCTTTTAATCCATGTTTGGCAAAATGTGACTATTTATTCAGATTTACTTATTCTGAATCAAGATGAAAGAGAAACTCCACCAGTAAATAGGTACTAGGCCTAGGCCTA
Organism: Holothuria scabra; assembly: GCA_037179385.1. Taxonomy (NCBI): domain Eukaryota; kingdom Metazoa; phylum Echinodermata; class Holothuroidea; order Aspidochirotida; family Holothuriidae; genus Holothuria; species Holothuria scabra. The sequence continues at coordinate 18,608,703 of CM074194.1, read as the reverse complement.
TAGACTTCTCCAGTGACAAGTTGGTGTTTGTTCATCTTTTCCCTGGTTAATTGACTGGGAAATCAGAAATAGCAATCTTTATTTCTTTAAAGCACACTTTTACAGCAATGTTTTAATGTACAGATTGCACCTTTTAGGGGCTTAGAAGTATAGTTTTGTCCCCCTGAACTCACTTGTAACTTTGACCACAGAGGTGGCACAGACAGCTTCAACTTGTACTTTGGGTTTGTCAGTTATAATTCACTACCCCTTTTTTGACAGATGTCAATCCCTGACACCAGTTGACTAAAGTGATCTTTTCCTAAATTTTCTCCAATAAAATTTCAAATTTTGTCCAATTAGTTCTTCATTTTCAAATATTTGTACAAACAAGGGCAGTAACATTTTTGAAAAGTATTGAAATTTCCTTGGAAAGAGTCAATCCACAGTTAATGTAAAGTAACACTTTGTATCATCAACAATCTTCAGTCTGCCACAACCTTGGATTTGCCAACAGGAAATTAGGTAGTTCTTCAACAATCCCAAAACTTTTCAGAGTTCCTTACAGGTAACCTAGAACTCAAAATTTCAACAACTCAAGCTCCATATTTTCAAAAGGTTGTTTAAAAAGGACAAAAGTGTTCATTTGTTTTTGTAACTTTTGAAAAGACTAGCCTGCACCATGTTCTAAATATGTGATCACCTTCATACAGTATCAATATAAAATGATAGAGTGACTTTATTGCAAACCCTCCGTTCCATGCTGTGCAAACAAACGAGAAGTTTATTTAAGGTCATGAAAATATTTTATATAATTTAAAAAAGAAACAAGTACACAATATGTATGATTTGAAAAAGAAGGCCATTAGGGCTACAATTTATTGAGCAATAGACCTACAGTACTGCACATTTGAGATTAGTGAACATAGGTAAGTGAAATGTATGCTATGAAAATTGGAGACCAATTTTATTTACCAGCCTGTGAAATATTTATTCTGAAACTTTTAGACCTAATTTTTAAAGATAAGTCTTGTACTTCTAATTTTTATTTATGAGAGATTGCAAAACAAATATCATTATTCCAAATAAAATTTTGCTACCAGAGCCAGAAACTTTTAGATAAAATCGGAAATAGTTATTATTTAGTGTGAAATGTCCTTCTTGCACAACTCAGGTCAATACACAACTTTTCTTTTGAAATTAGGATTAGTGTCTTTGAAAAAAGGCCCTTTTTTTCTTGTACACATTTTTAATAAAGATGGCTTGCAAATTTTATTTACAGGAATGCAAAACAGGGAAATTGAATGCTATGACTGTGAAATTGATTGTCATTGTAAAAAAGTTGAAAGGAAAATATAAACATGTGGATGTCATGGTAAAAGAGTGACGTTAAAGTGAAAAAGTCAGTTCTTTGTAGCTTAAAGTGAAAGAGACTGTTCTTTGTTGTAGGATGTAGCACGCCAAAGGGCTCACTGCATATATGATGATGTACTAAAATTATACATTCATGTACCAAAAATATACGATGATGTACTAACTTCGTACGATCATGATGTAAGTTTATACCATCATACTAAAACCATAGGTTCATCATGTTAAATGTCACGATGTACATGTAAAATCACACGTTGTACATCTAAATCCACATGTTGTACATGTAAAAATGTTTGATCATCATGTTATAATTGCCCCTTCCACATGCCATACTGGGTGAGCCTTTCGTCTTACCTGAAGTCTGCCAAAAGGTTTACCGACATACAAAGATCGTCTAAACCCATGTGATGTAGTAAAAGTACATGTTCATGTACTAACTGCTTACGATGATATACAATGATTGCATACGATCATGTACTGACTGCATTCGTACATGTACTGAATTCATACGATCATGTACTAAATGTATACATTCATGTACCGAAGGGGCCCATGTGGGTATCGAATGGTAATAGGCCCCTGTCAATACTTAGGGCCCGAAGAATTAATGTTCAAAAGGGACAATAAAAACATGATGATCTTACCTTTTTACATGTACAACATGTGTTTTTAGATGTACAATGTGTGTTTTTTACATCGTAACATTCAACATGATGAACTTATGGTTTTAGTATATGATGGTATAAATTTACATCATGATTGTATGAAGTTAGTACATCATCATATATTTTTGGTACATGAAAGTGTAATTTTAGTACATCATGATATGCTGTGAGCCTTTTGGCGTGCCATTGTAGGATGGGAGAGGAGGAAGAGTTCTAAATGTTTTAGACCATTCTCTTGGTAAAGGGGTTTACTGGAAAATATTTTGAATATTTGAGCATCTTTTAGATGCAGTTTGATACTACACTTGTGTATTTTGTGAATTATATCTCAAGGTAAATTTTGCATTTGTTGTTCAGAAAATCATACTTTTAAAAGCAGAATTTATGTGATTGAGTACAGAACGATAGCTAAAATAAGGCCCTTCTCTTTGAGAAGTAAATTTGTCACATTTAGAAATGCAGGTTTTTGTTGCAAATTACAGAAACTTCAAAAATTCAAATCATGCAAATGGTATTTAACTCTTCTAATACTTAAATGGCAAGAGCAGTCACCCCAACTTGAGGTAGTGTGATAGACTGTCCTGTTCCAGAACTGGATGTTGAGATTCATTTGACAACATTTTTTCTCCAAATGTGAAGTTAACTAGAAGTAAATGCTTGGTTTACAGTACCTTGAATAATAGTGAAGTCATAAAATATAGGCCTTATGAAGGATACTTTGAAAAGAGATAAAATGAAAACTGTGATATTTACTGTAAGTGTTGCTTCAAAATAAGTTTGAAATGACTACTTTTGACCTGTAAAATTGTGAAAAATGAAGCTATTGCTTTGAACTGCTTAAAGGGGAGAGGCCGAATTGCTCAGTTAAGATGAAAACTAGTTGTGTTTTATGCCATGCTGATGCACTGAATGCAATATTTTCCCTTAATTTGAGAAATTTTCATATTGTATTGAAAAAATGGTAGGCTTCATGTAGAGGATGGAGAAGGGGGTTTGTAATGGAAAATATGCAGAAGTATAGTGTATATCTTCGTGTCCTCTCACAGTCAGTATTTGTGGGTAGTAATTAAGTAAACCTTAACTCTTACAAAATTTTCCTTGCTTGCAATGCTTCCTAGGCATAACATTACAAAGTAGTACATAATCTAAGATTTGATCTTATGGAGAATGTTGTTCATGTCATACAGTATCTTGTCTAGCCCGACTCAATAACCAGTTTGGGAGTGGGGAGGGGGAGGGGGAAATATATCTTTGTAGTGTAGGTTAGGTTAGGTTAAATGGACTTTTATGGCCTAGTTTCCAACCAATTGGTTGTACTGTCAGTTTTGCTAGCTCAGGAGAGGGATGCCCCCAGCATTTCAAAATATTTACTGCATTTTTTGGAAGAGAAAAAAAAAGAAACTTTTCACTTTGAACGGACTGCTGCAGTTCTGAAGGTTAAGTTGTGCTGGTATTATTTTCCTTTATATTCTTCAGGTCTCACACCTCCACAGGCCGTCAGATTTCTCGGGAGTGATTGTTCCCCATCACGTGGTGGTCCCGTGGTGATGAAATCACGGAACCCAAAAACTGGTTACCACCAATCAGTTACCACCTGTGCAATTTTTAACAGAACCCGAAAGTGGGTTCCCATGGGTTCCCATGATGAAAAATGACGGAACCTATACAAATGGGTTCCTGTGTTTTTTGAAGTCCAACGGCTTCCTCCAATAATTTGCCCATTGACTAACCCACTATAGTAGATCTTTTTGAGGTTCACAGCTATTTTGAGACACCCATCACTTTAAAGCTGACAAGTTGTTCCTTCATGGCACTACAAAATTTGCATACCATGACAGTTTAGATGTTCTAGAAGGAGTTGAAAAGTTTTTGTAGAGTAGACCTGCCCTGAGCGTCTTCACTGTAATGGAAAATGTCCGTTACTTGACAGCAATTTTTAAAACAGTCTAAATTACCATAGGTGTTACCCTAATTTTCAACATCTACATTCTGGAAAGTTCTTTTTCATATTCATGGACTTTCATTACCCAACTGACAGGTTATCTTGACAAAATAGTTACCATGGTAAAACTAAGTAAAACTACAATTTGCCATGGCAAACCCTGGTACATTTTTGACTAGCTGTGCTTATCGTAGAATAATTTCCACTGTATAGTAATGCAGCTCCTTGGACACACACAAAAACAACTGTTTATGTCAAATGAAGTACCATACATTGTATGTCAATATTGTGTGTGTGTGTGTTTTTTATAAGGTTTTGTTTTTTCTGTGCAATAAACATCACAGTCACTGAATAGTGATCTTTATTACACCATTGTATCAGATCACAATAGGTTGCATTCAATTACAGTATGAGTAACAACAGCCAAAGTTAATTAATTGTAGCCATGACAGTCAACCAAGGTCAACAGAGGGTTGATGTTGCCATGGTAATAAGTGAAACATTTGGGAACAATTTTGTGTCTGCTGTTTGGCTAAATTGTATAGATTCAGGCTGTTTGCTTCATGGAAATGATTCTAATGTATTAAATTCAGCCTTCAACAAGAGAATTGTTTGTTTACAGGCACACAATAATTATGAATACCACTATTGTTTGGCCAGATAGGCTCAAAAGCACATGGCAGATATCTGAATGGGGCTGAATGTGTGTACATAACATACATATATGCAAAATAATATTAAAAAAAAATAAGAGTACCTCAGGAAAGAAAAAGGGCTCAGTGACTGCAGGTGGAAGAGAAGATGTTATTTAAATTTATTTATTGCAGATGTTACTGAAACAGAGTATTTGGTACTATATTAGAAAATAGAAAAATAAGCAAGTTCTGAGTTGTTACCATGCATGTGCAGTCTTTTCACACCATTTGTCATACAGGTGTAGGGTGCAATCAGATGTCACACAATCATAAGTTGGTTCATTGGCATGGGGCATACTCTTTGAACATTTAACTTAAACAAAAAAAAAACTCACCCTGAACTGACTTATTAGAAAGGATTGGGCCTATTCTTCATCCCATATGTTGCTCCATTTTTAAGATTTGGCCAGAAGTTTACTTATTCTAAGACCACTCTATGTACATTAACAGGAGCACGGGTTAATCTTCTGTAAAATTTTTCGTTGCCCTTTGGGCAACAAATTTTCTGTTTTTAGTTGTCTGCTAAAAATTTTCAGAAAATTTTATGGTTGCCCGGAACGTTTTTTTCCACTTTTTCACACAACTACACAAAACTACTTTGCTCTTGCAAACTGCAATTGGGCTGGTTGCTAACATTCATTAGAGTATGTGTGTTCATTATTTGCCTTGCAGAATTTGAATGCAATTCATGAGAGGCAAAAACTTGATGAATATTTATTGATGTACAGGGGGTATGGAATATGATTATAAAAGTTGAAAGAGTCAACCTGATCAGTTGTAGTGGTATACTGTAGTCTTGAATCTGATGAAAGCAAACTTCTTTTTCTTTCTCACAAGGAAATGTGGCAACTTGCAATGTTTGGTTGTCCATATGACATTTTAGCTGCTGTCATGGACAACAGGACAACCATGAAAATCGAGCCCTGAGAAGGATACCTTTTACATCACCATGGTTTCTCAAATGAGTGGCTGTATGTTTGATTTTCAGCCAGATTGCCTGACTCCATCCAGTCTTTCTTGATGTTGATTTTGACCTGCTTTTTGCTTGCGCAGTGAGGAATCTGGCAAATTTTGAATCCAAAAATCAATTTAAAGTAATTCATTCCTATCAGGTGCAATATTTTGAGGTAAAAAAACACAAAAATTAACCTGAGATATATCACAAAATATCGGCAGTATTCACACAAAGCTTCAACCACATTATTATCAGTGTAAGATTAGGTTTTATGGCACAGTGTCTATTACCACTTGGTTGTTTCAAAGTCGAACCAACCACCTCTTTTTTTCCAGTTGTGGCTCACTGGCTTGTTTTCACTCATTGCTGCTTATGCTGAGCATCAGTCACCATGGCAATAGGATCTATTTTTGAAGTCTTTGGTATGATCCAACCAGGAGTGGAACCCCAGACCTGGCTGCAAGTTACTGTAGGTGCTCTAACAAAATTTTCGGACAACTGTAGTAGTAACTGTATAATCCTATGGGCACAGTCAGGTTGATCATAAATTATGAGATATGTCACCTGGTGGGCATCATGAAACAGATCTTCTTGTTTTCTTTGGGATTTTATAACAAAAAGTTATATGTCAGGTACTGTACCAGCCAACAAATGGTACATTTTCTCAACTGTAAATTTTTAATATTTTGTGTTTTCTAATTTTTTCCAGGTAAACACATGGTATCAAGAATTTTTGGAAGCAAAATTTAATATGAGCAGAAAGGGAATGTATGTTGAAAAGACTATGAATGTTTGACACAAAACCCTAGGTGTTCTGAACCACACTTTAAAGTTATATCTGCAAACAAGGAGAGTGGCATCATGTTTTCAGATGAGGACTGCCAAAGGAACCTTAGGTCTTTTCAGAAGAGGGCCAGGATTCTCCTCACAGAGTCTGAAAGAGATTACCTGCACGATGTCTTGAAACATTACCAAACCTACAAAGATGTGCATCGCCTGATGATGAGTCTTCGTAGTTCTCTCGATACCCCTGCAAAATTAGATCTTCTGAGGGAAATACGTGGTCTTATACCACCTGGTCATCTACGACAGTATGACGAGATGGCTCCATATGATAAAATGGCACACCCATACCACCCTCCAGCTGGTTCAGATAATGTTTGGCGCAGGATGCCCAGCTGGCATGGACGCAGTGGTCATCATCCAAATCCTCACAGTTCTGACTGGATTCAGTGTAAGTTTTTTAGAAATGAATCAAGAAGAATTTATTATACTCTATTGAGGAGAATTACAGGACCAAGCTACATATTTGTTAAATTTTCTATGAAATAACAGATCTACAGATCTTTTTTGTGGGATGGGGTGAGGATGGGATTGTATATCATTTCTTGGCAGAAAGAGAAAGGTAGACTTTACAATAGAACATGACAGACAGATGGTCTTAAGGTTAAAGGAAAAGTATAATCAGTATTAATCACCCAGACTTCAGTTAATGTACCCCAATATTCTAATTCATAAATGGCTGTTTTGAGTCGTGGCTGAATGTGTTACAGAAACTTTTGATTGATTCAGAATAAGCATATAGTTTACCTACTGTATTATGTGTCAAATATTTTGTTTGGACAACTATGCAATCTGAATAGAGTTAAAGAAGTACTCTATTCTGTCACTAGAGTATTGTACTAAAGTTTTGGTCCCTTATCTCATCAGTTACCATTGAAGAAGGTTAGACAATAAAAAAAAATGTTAAAATACTGTACCTTTTTGTCTCATTGTTTAGTTGCCCCAAGTTGTTTTCTCAAACCCCTCAAGGCAAAGGTGTATAAGTACCTTCAACCTATCTGAACCATTCAAAAGATCGAATTCTACAATCATACTTGTAGTTGCAAGCCTTGAATTTGAAGTGTGCGAATGCAGTTGCACACCCCCACTCACCTCAGATTACTGTTAGGAATGTGATTTTTTGCACACTTATGTAAAGAATTGGAGCTTTTAAGTCTATTAAGGTGTAACAAAATGGCACACTCACCACACACTATAATTTCCTGATGCATGTGATATGTGGCACACCTGGAAAATGTAACACTCAAGGCCTGTAGATATGCTTTCAGAAAGTTAAAATGACAGAACCAGTCCAGCATTGAGCATTCATGTACGGTATATATTTATTGCCCCTTCCCCCATTTCCATCTTGCAATTGTGTTTCTTTATCTTTTCTTAATTCATATGTAGCACCCAATGGAGTACTGAGTCCTATAGGGGACTCCAGAGTTATTACTGTTGATGTGGATGGTGAAGACATCGGGTTCATCATCAAGGGAGGGGCAGAGCAGAAGATGGGCATCTTTGTAGCAAGAGTGGAACCAAACTCTGATGCAGGTATGCAGAGAAGTCCTAAAAAGGACAGTTGTTTAAATTTGTTGTAAATTAACTATGAAAACTTGTGGCAAAAACTTAGGTGACTCGTGAACTACAATTATATTTCATATCTGGTAAACTTTAATGCCTACGTGACAAATTTGGTTGATTTTGAAAGGCCAGCAGTTCAGATGGGAAACAGTAGATAGTTGTTGGGTGAAAAACTCACCTTACTTTGAAATGGTGGGGAAATGAACCCTGAATTTTGTAGTTGCTAAGGAAACTTCATTGCTTCAGATATGCCAAGTTTATTTGCTCTGCTACAGTACCTGGTTGCAATAAAAGTCAGTGACAGAGAGATGCCAGTGGTGAATAATGTAGAGACTCAGACAGGGGGAGGATAGGGGCAAGAGTGTGCACAGTTATGGGAGGGGGTACAGTTAGGGGAGGGAATAGAGAGAATGGATGTCTTCTGGTGCTGCCATTAGCTACATGCATCCATGTCTTCCATCATGATCGTTTGGTGGTGCATTGCATATCATACGGTACCATGTGGTGTCAAAATATATTGTACTGAAGGTACTAAAAAGTTAAGGAAATTTTTTTTTTTTTCAAAGTGAAAATCTGGGTAAGGTCAGTTCCATGAGTATCAAAATAAGTTAAAAAATGTTAGGAGAAGAATGAGGCTTGTTTAAGCAAAGGAACAAGACATTCACTGGGCTTGAAATAAGTTTGGAAAATGGCAGTCATATTGAACAATTTGGGTGTAGATGTACGTTATATTAAAGTATATACAGTATTTCTGAGTGGCTTCACAGCTAGTAAAGGCTTGATAGCCATTTCCTTCCAATACTGTTGGCTTTTTCTAGCCCTTTAATCAATTGAACACCAGCCAAAAATCAGTTATGCTAGAACAAGACTTTTTATGACAAGTGAGAAACTGGATGACATCAAAATTATAACATCAAATTTAAATCAAAACCATTGGTGTTGCGTTCCTTCACCTAGTTTACTGTGGTCAATTATGTTGTTTCAGACTCACAACACAGACAATAAACAGTTGTAAAATAAATGATTAAGTGCTGTAGACAATAGTTTTCAGAGTATCTCTCAGGCATTGAAATAAATTTACACTTCATTTACTTCCCCAGAAATGAGTGGTCTTCTGGCAGGTGACCAACTTTTGGAGGTGAACAATATCAGTTTTGAAGTAATACCTATTCACACAGCTAGCACTGTGCTGAGGAGCACTAACAGACTGAAGATGAAGGTATTCACTCCTCCCAAAACATCTTCTCACAAGGATGCACAAAAAGGGAATAAATGGTAAGAGTTGGAGAAGTTTTTAAACATACCAACAAATCCGGATAGCAAGTGATGGTCTGATTTTAGTCGGCCATAATTGGGGTCTATCTATCACCTTTTAATCTTTCAATTCCCTTGCTTACCTATATCATTGATGGTTGCACACTACATTGTATCTTGAAACCCTCAATTCAACTGAATAGGACGGTTTGAAATTCACATTGACAATAAATTTTAAGAGCATTTAAGGTGAATGGACCCACTAATGGCTGCCTACAGCCACTAAACACAAGCCCTAATCAGATTTGTCCAGATGAAGAGTAATGCATATTTGGAAGAGACACAAAAAATTCGCATTTGATGGAAAAATTCTGTCTTTTCCTGTCTATGCTAACTGTCAAAAAAATATACTGTACTTGGAGTTAACTTGGTATTAGCTTTACCCGAATAAAATGGGCAAAGTCCAGACTTGAATGCTCAGGGGGTTGGGGGAATGAGGAAATTTCACAAGATGTGAGGTTCAAGTTATTTATATGTTCAATTCTGTACAGTATGACAATGCCAGCTAAAGTTAGGGATGCTTAACCCAATGCTAGCTGATGCTGGGGCTGCCTGGCTCAAATCTTGTTACATGATGTTTGTTTAAATGTGTTATGTGACTTCATACTTTCATAGGGCAAATTATGTAAAATTGCAAAAAAAACCTTTTTACCTTGTTGTCTTTCATCTTTCAGGTTTGGGGGCACTGGTACAGTAAAAGCTAACATTGACAAAGAACGCACCGTCTTAATCCAGTTGGATGAGGATCACCCGTTTATAGGTTTTAACATTCGTGGAGGCAGTGAATATGGTTTAGGAGTTTTTGTTTCAAGGTGAGTTTTGTGCATATTCGGGTATGGAAATTAAAGATCAGAATTTATAGCTATCATAGGCAATAGAAGCACTAGGGCTCAGTTCTCCCCCTCCCGACTCCAAAGGGGGGGGGGGTAATAGCAGCTGTCCAGCAGGCACAATTGTGGCTGGCCTAAGGTTTGTAACATTGTTGATAAAGCCACTTTGATTGACTGTCTTTCAAGCAGTACTCATTCATTCTATTTGTTTAGCAATAACTTGCACAGTTAGTGGTGTTTCCAATAACTGTAAAGCTCACATATTCTCAGTGGAGGGACAATATTTGCCACAAGCAACCTAAACTAAGTTCAGGCTACTGTGAATCTGTCGTGGATGTGTTGTCATGGTTTGATTTAAATTGCATGGGTGTCAAATTTATCATAAAAACGAGAACTGTAACAGTCTTGGATGAAATTAGAGCATTTAAGGAGGAGCTCAGTATGCTTGCCAGGATATAGATAGGTACAACTGCACTTTATAGAAAAATATCAACTCACTGCTTAAAAATAGATGATTTCTTACTAGGTTTAACCAAAGATTTTAAAAATGGAACCCAATGACATTGTGTGTGATGCTTTGCCTAAGCAATGGAGAAGGAATAACAGTCCAGTGCTCACAACTGGCAAAAGGGCTGCTGGTTGTCACTAGTTTAAACCACAAGGTCATAAGTTGAGGTATAAAATCCTGTCTAAGCTAACCTAATCTAGGAGATTGAATATCTTATTTTCCCAGAATTGACCCAGGTGGTTTGGCAGAATTGAATGGAATCAAACCAGGGGATCAAATCTTGGAAGTGAATGGGCAGAAGCTGGACAATATAACTCATGCCCAAGCAGTTGAGATCATTCGTAACCAAAGAAACATGATTATGAGGGTTCGGAGCACCAACAAGGTTCCAACGTATCCAAGGATAGAGGATAACCTTCCACCTCCCAGTAAGTCTTTGTTAATTTAAAGGGAGGGTTAAAACAAAAATTACATTAATGTGGTAAAAGAGGAACTAAATCTACATAATTTTATGAAAGTTCCATTCTAATTGAACATGTACTTCTTGAGATATGGTCAAAGGAATTTACTGCATTTGTGACCCAAAGTGAGCTTGAGGCAAGCAGTGGTTATATCACTTATTCACATTGAAAAGGAGATCTGTGTTTTCTTTTTTTTTAGACTGTTAATTCTTTTTTTTAGACTGTTGGGTTGGCTTTGAAGTAATAGAGATAGCACCTCTCAATGGAGAATATGAAGTTTGTAAATTTCTATGTGCCTCTTATGATTACATTTCCAGTGCAATGTTTTATTGCGGAGAAAATGGCTAATTAATGGGAAGACATGACATCATATATGCTTGCTTCAAGTTCACTTTGTGTTGAAAAAGTGACACTTTTTACTACTGATGTCTTGAGAACCATGAATCAGATATCAATGGAAATTTCACACCATCAAAAACATCATACATTTGTACTGATGTTTTGAAGAGGCAGACATATGATTGTGTGGACTGCTTTCCTAACAAATTTGAACAATGTCTTTTGTGTAAGAAGGTGTTCGAACTTTTAGCTCTGTGTTTCTTTTATCTTCCCATCGAGTGTTCAACCATTTGTGTGACCATGTTGTAAACTAATATATCATTGTGTAGGAGCAATCAGAGTGTGACAAAGAAAGTTAAATTTTTTGTTTCAGCCTCTAAAATTTCTTTACTAAATTTTAATACTTTTTGGCAGATTATATTAAAGAGACATTGATGAGGTATTTCAAGTTGGAAACTTTCATATATGTGTAAATTGCAGCTGAATGAGGATTTCTCAAGTTTGTTTGGTAAGGAGGTAATTGTAAAAACCACTTTTATCTGCAATACAACACAGCCTTTTCTCCATGATGACCAATCACAAGGTTATATAGATTAATGCATGATTGTGGTGCAGAATTATTGTCACAAATTTGGCAAAAACAAACTCTGTGTCTTTAAAGGAATCCTGTAATTGTTTTTAGTCTTTAAGATATAATGTTACCATTTTATTCAGGGTCACAGAGTGCGATACCATCAAAGAGCAGTTCATCCCCTCCATCATCTCACGATGGTTCCCTCAAGTCTGTACCAATCCCCAATAAAGATTGGTTAATACGGACAGAACCAGCAGCAGACAAAGGTTTCCAGGATGATTTGAAAAGACCAGCGTCGTCTGCAAGTTCACATTCTTCTAAACAATCTGCTAAGCAAGCTCCAGGAATGGTGAGTTTAACTGCAGTATTTTCATTGGTATGATACTTTACATCAAAATTGGAAAAGGAGATGGACAGAAAATAGAATCAGGGTAATGGATAATTTGAATGCCTCAAAGAATTGTGGGGTACACATTGTAATAATGTAATTATGTTCTTGTAATTATAATACAGGTCTGTAAGTGTTACTGTATTGTACAGAGAGGTATCACCCAGTTAAGCTGTGGAGAATTTTTGCAACCATTACCCTTCAGGACTTGCAGTTGTTAATAACCATCTTGCTATTGTATTTCCGTAATATTACTAAATAGTAAAAGCTGTAGTCACGGAAATAGAATGTCTTCAGTCTGTAAATTCAGACAAGCCTTCAAGTATTTCAGTAAATGCACATACTTGAAAGGAAGTAAAATAAGTTTTGCCAAGTTGTGGAAGAACTTATATGAGTATAAATAAATATTGTCTTTGGTAAAGTAAAATTAATGTTTTTTATACCATAAGGGCAACTTATAGAAGGTTTGGAATGCAAATTGCATGCAACATCCCTCCCACATTTGCGATGTATCTTAACTAATATGAAGATTTTCTAAAACAAATTTAAACTTTGAAACACATATTGCAGATGCAGCTGTGTAGTGTTGGTATGTACACATGCAGTCAAATTTAATATTGAACTCACTTAATGGAAGTACTGTTCATTAAAAAACGAACCAGTGGATCAAGACTCAAGAATTTGCCAAATGTAGAAACTAGTTCTGGCACTGGTTAGCAAATTTTGAAAAGGAATATTTTCAAAGTATTTGCCAAAAAATAGTAAATATGCTCAATAAGTGGTAAATGCCAAAAAAAGTGTGCACAAAAAACTCTAGAATCAGTCAGTTCAAATTCTATGTGCATTCACACAATGAAAATTCAAGTGAGTTTGTAATATAATAACCAACTTCTAATACCATCTTTTGGTCAGTGTTGCAACAGTTTATTTCTTTGAAAGACTGCAAATTTTGTGATCCACAACTTTTATTAACAGTTTGTTTGTTTTCTAAAAAAAAAAACATTTTTTGTTGAGGTAGTGTTAGGTTGTCATATTGATATAATATTTGGAGGAGTTGATTAAAAGTCTTTTTAGCGAGTATTTGCATGATCAATTTTTGTAACAGATTGTCCTCAATTGCCCATGGTTAGCCAATATTTACTATTTGATCTAGTGTTTGCACGGGTAACCCGGGTACCCGCCCGCCATCGTATTACCCGGTTCCAAATCTACTACCCGAATCTTAAAAAAATGCATGCAGAAGGATCATCCCATTTACGCCATTGCCCACGGTAATGGACTAAAATATTTTGCCCATTTGGTAAACATTCTCCGAGACTGAGAATGAAGAGAGCCCCTAGAAATTATGTGTAAGTTTGATAGTTGTCTGTACTTCGTTTCTGAAGTTGAAATTTTTATCAGTGTGCGGCCTGATCGCGCTATCGTCACGTAGTGGGTTACTTCTCACACATCACATGTATATCTCTTATAAAATCACATCGCACTGTTTCACGCAGACATAGCAAGACATACTGTATCACCCCCGCCCAGCTCGCAAAGACAGTGCCCGTAACGTTCAGCATGCTAGGTAAACTGAGCCTTGCATGTATATACAATCTTATTATCAATACGGTATGCCACCTCGAGTATGATCCTCGAATATTTCTTAATGGTTAAAGGTGTCAGTTTTACGCAAATCAACACTTTGCCGCTATCTGCAAAGTAAAACGACATCAATGTAATAACACCGTAAACATTCACAATTTTTTTTTTAAATAGGCCAGTATATATTACGTCATTTTGCCCCAAAATAGCGCTCGATCAGACTACGAAGTTTATGTGTGAAAGTTATGTTACCGTGCCTGGATGTCGACACGAGGCTAGCTACGTAAGAACGTACATACCCCATTAGCGATAATTCCAACGCACATTGCAAAGTAGTATGAGGGAAGTTCACAAACATGACGTTGTTTGTTTACAATCAGTAATTTTTGACGTGCAAGAGAATACCATAATAGAGGGCTCTGATTAGTTGATATTTTTAAATCAGTGGTTTAAAAGGAGAAGCTTCGAGCTCTTTCTATGCTGGCTTTTCGAGTAGGAAAGCGTCCCAAAATTCAATATCAAATTGATATAAGCCTTGGGAAGTATAATTTTCTTATTTGACTGTTTTCTGTTACGTTTTTTTTTTACTTGTCATTTTGATCTAAAACAAAACGAGACGATTAAACCTTCTAACAAATTATATGTTTTTGAACTTGGGAACTGTGATCGCTATCCAGTACAGATGTTAATGTTACCATGCATGTCTTATGGAGTATGCCTTACAAAATGCTCATATCTTTTAGTCACCGTATGTAACACCGGGTAACCCGGGTACCCGACGGGTATGGCGATCGGGTACCCGGGTCCTAATTTTTAGTACCCGTGCAAACACTAATTTGATCCCAGTATACTCAAAGAAACAGATCAGACTGGGCAAAAAGAAAAAAAACCTAGACAAGGAGTCATTTTCAGTGAGTAAGAAAAGGATTTTCAGTAAACAGTGCTCTGACATGTTCTCTGACTTCCTGTCTTCCCATGAATGCCCATGCTTTGACTTTTTCCCTGTTTTAATGTTAGAAGTATTCTTATCAAATTTGATATTGGTTGAGGTTGTAGGGTAAGCTTATTTCTAATTCTACATCTGTGTCCTCTTTTATATCATGCAGGGCCCAACTTCAGGTGGTTCCAGAGATGGGCACCTTGCTCAAAAAGAATCATCTGGTAGCAGGGAAGCATCTAGGCAAGAACACGAGCCCCGTACATCAACACCTACAAAAAGGGGACCGCGTGTAGGGGAAAAGAAAGGCCGGAAACTGGGAAGGTCATTTAGTATGAAAGTGACTGGAGGTATGTATATGTGTTATTAAGAGTTGCAGGTCCAAGGCACAAGCCCTCCTCTCTTGAAAGTCACGCATGTTAGAATATGTTTCAATATGAAAAACATCCTGAAGTTCCACCTGACAGGGATCAACCAAGCTTGCACCCCCTTTATTGAAGCTACTCGTCGGATATGCACCTGGGTAGCAATTTTGTGCAATGTATATTTTCTTCTTTTATTTATTTGTGATATTTTATGCAAAGTGTAAGCTAGCTTAAGAGTCGAGGAATGAGCCCCATAGCATCTGAGTGCTGGATGCATTAATTGTCTTCCCCAGGAAGAGGTTGAAGGAGACTTTCAGCACTCTCTTTCCTGGGTGGAAATATGGGGCATAGTATAAATTATGAATTCTCACCTTTTCAGTGCCTTATGTTGCCAACCAGTGCAGAATTCTAGAGCCTGCTTTCTTTTGAGCACATAAGTAGTTGGAATAAAAAACAGTTTCAGGTTTTGTAACATGTGGTAGCTGAGAAATGGAAGGGTGGAGAACTTGAATTTTAGCTATAAATCCCACTCCTCAAGAAATAAATGAACATGGTAGATGTGCTATTTTATTTACCTTGAATGGACTGATAAGCCTCCCTCTGTGTGGAAATCACACTCCTGACAGTTATGGTGTGTTGTTGCACTTGCAAGCCTTAAAATTCAAGGCCTGATGGTGTGGTCTTCAAAAACATCTGCATTCTGTATTTATCACAGAGAAACAACGTCCCATGTTGGACAGAGACGATGTTTACCAAAAACGAGAAAGGAAAGGAAAAACTTTGAAGCAGATGTTATTTGGGTCCAAATCTAGACAAAAGGAGAAATATTCCATGGAAGCAGTGGAGGAAGAAGATGTGAATAAAAGCAGAGAGGACAGCAGGACAGATGAGGAATTACATGAGAGTGCAGGGGAAAGGAAAGGAAGGAAATGTAAGGATGGTTTTGTTTAAGAAGTTATTCATGTAGTCTGTCATAAAGTGTAAAAAGACCAATTGGTGGCACTATTTCTGAAAACAGGAGGGGGGAGGGGGGGATTTTATCTCCTTTCTAATGTTTCAGGCAGGATCGTTAGTTCAAAGAGCATATTTCCATAAGCTGTTACATGAAGAGTTAACTTTTTCACAACTGATATTCTCTGAAGGTGAGGGATTTTGCATCACTTGGTTTTACAACTTGAGGTTTTTACAAACTAAAAGGAACTGAGCACTTCTGCTATCTAACAAAGACCGACTGCATGGTTAAGTGATTAGAGTATCCGACTTGCAGTTGGGAGGTCTGGAGTTTGAGTCCTGGTGGGATCATACCGAAGACTTTCAAAATGGAACCTACAGCCATTGTGCTTGGTGCTCAGCATAAGCAGTGGAGTAGAGAAAACAAGCCAGTGAGCCACAGCTGGAAAATAGGCTGTGGCTGGCTCGACTTGAACCAGTTGGTTGGAAACTGGCCCTAAAACTTCATCTAACTAACTACTATCTAACGCTATGTATGCTTTCTTTGTAAAAGAAGTGCTTTGTTTGTTCTTGTGGAAATAGATAGCTTGGTCATGTGCAGGTTGTTAGTTAGATAGTTGGAGTTAGATTTAGTTTTACAGCTTAGGTCAGGTGTAGATAAAGCTTATAGGAAGGTTGTTTGTGTTCTGTTACCAACTGAAACATACTTGACATTAACTTGAGAACACACTTGAAATTAACTTTGTAAGACTTGTTGTTATTTTATGTATTTCACTGTGGTAATATTAGAAAAAATTGTGCTTTCAGATAACATGAGATAAAAAATAGCGATATGGGAAACTCCTGGTGGAGAGGTCATGGTATTAGGAGAGAAATTCAGGTACTTGGAGGGAAATTTGGCTTGCTCTGTACAGAACATTCTGTAAGATTGTTGG
This sequence comes from Holothuria scabra, assembly GCA_037179385.1. NCBI lineage: Eukaryota > Metazoa > Echinodermata > Holothuroidea > Aspidochirotida > Holothuriidae > Holothuria > Holothuria scabra. The sequence goes on along the minus strand of CM074194.1, from coordinate 18,591,498 downwards.
GAGTTTGACTTTTGTAGCATGTGAATAACCATTTTTTAGTTCTAGAAGACAATGTTACCTGAATTACCATGTGTAATTTTTTAATAGCATTCATGTCTTTCTGTGATACTCAGAGGCTTGAAAAGGTGGCTGTTTCTTGAGTTGCCAAAATTTTTTTCTTTGCTTTAAACTTTACAGCAAGACGTAAAGTTCATGGACTTCTGAACAGTTTCCGAAAAACAAGAGAGGATGTGAAGGTCAAGAGGAGGACACCACTGGACAGGGAGGATTCTCAGGATCCAGATGACAATGATCTGGACCTAAGTGGTAATTGGGCCACTCGTAAAGACACACAGGAAACCCCAGATAAATCAGCTGACATGAGTAAGTGTATGGTTTCTTTTAAACATCTGCTTTTAATGGCATCTGATTTGAAATTATGATGCAACTTTTGTTAAGCATTCTTTTAGCTGAGTGCATGACACCTACAAAATATCTCTTAGGGATTCCACCAGAAACACCAAAAGGGGGGGGGGGGAGATTTATTACTGCTTGCCAATTTGCTATTCATCTGTATGCCATAAAGGGGATGAGTTAATTACATAGGAATGGGTGTTATGTACCTATTCAAGCAATACGCAATGAAAATAAACATGTTGGTGTTTTCTGTTTAAACTTTAGGTTCCTATGGAAGTATAGGGAAGCAGCGAGGTTTGTTTGTACAGGGGGCTGGTACCCAAGTGATGCTGGCATCAGTTGCCCCTCCTTCTAACTTTGCCATGCTGGAAGACGCTGCCAGGAGAGTACTTAATAAGGATGAAACCAAAGCTGTATTGAGACACCTTAAAAGAGTAAGTATGATACTTTCAGAATGGCAAGATGTGACACAAAATTTGGAGCTGAAATGAAACTTTTAAGGCAGTTATTCATCACCCCAGACAATTCTCCCAACCTACTTACTCACTTCTAGCCCCTCCCACAGCTGTCTAAAACTCAGCCTTATCCATACACAATCCCAATGAATTGTTTCAGGGTGAGTATGCAAGGACTCTCAGTGCAGTACATGCCATGCAATACAAGCCACAGTATACAGTCAGTGATGAATTTGATGTCAATCAAAGATCTCGAGCAGTTAAGAATTTCTCTAGACTTCTGCCAATATTGTAGTTTGGGGTGATAAGTGTCTGCTTTTAACAGAAAATATTTCATGTTTAGTAAAACTTTGTACCTTTAAATGTGTACCTTATGCAGATCTATGAAGAATGATGAGCATTTTGAAGTTAGGTAGCTTGGCAATTTTTTTTATCACCATGAGATTGCTGTAGAGAGGATTTCATAAATAATTTGCACACCTAGGTTTTAAATTGAAAGCAATAGACCCGAAGGTAAGACTATAATTCTGTGAAATAGGTAAACATTTATTAGCAAAAATTTGCAGTCATTTAGCAATTAAATCTCATTTACTGTGTCTCCAAAACTTTTATCAAAATAGACCAGTTTGAAGTTTCTTCAAGGAGCAGTATTGCACAATAGATCAAAGGTCAAAGGTAGCACTTTTTGTGTTTACAGCTGATGGCAGGATGTAAACAAACATGTGTGCACATAATTAAGGATGTGTAACCGAAAATCCCGTTGTGAAGAGAGGTCAGCATGCATGCACTTTTAAAACGAGCTCTATATATACGTCATACATTTCTCTGTTTATCTTCTGGCTTAATTGACTTACACTTCTGCATTGCTTGGGAAAACCAACACACTGGTTGGTTTTCTGTTGTAAGAGTGTAAGAATGTAAAGGTGAATAAATCTAGGCTTGTGAAGATACCATAAATACTGACCAATCAGTAAGTTCATGAACTTCAAACCCTGTCACAGCAAGTTTGTTACCAGTTGACCTAAACAGAAAGGTCACTAGCACATGCGCAGAAATAACTGTCGCACTTGTCTTCCTGCTCAGCCTACGGCACCTATCTGCCATTTGAGTCATTGCATAAAACAGCACTTAGGATTCCACATCGTTGCATCCACCAATCTCTTCAAGTTAAAATGCGGCAACTGTCAGGCTAAAATGTTATGGCATGATTCAATGGCTCACACTTTGATAAAAATTAGAAGAAAACAAAGATCATGCTTCAAATGGATGGAAAATGTTGCAATGTAAATGATAAAAATATGAATAGTAAATTTGGGCTGCGTACCTCTAAAACTGTAGCAGAAAACATGGTATACAGGATAATGGACTAGCTTGGAAGTAGGACTGCAAAAGGAGATGTTTGCCAAGGACACCAGTTGGGATTAATCGCAGAAAATTTTACTAAATATTTAATTGCAGGTGCGGTTGTTTAGTCATTAATTGCCACGCAATATAAACAGCTGTGGCTAAAGGGCAAAATCTTATTGCAATTACATTATATGTGAAATGTAGTAAATCCTGAATCAGAAAGCCATTTGGGCTCACCTTTATTCCTCTAATGGTGGAAAAACCAAGTCAGATGTGCTTTTTCTTATGGCCCAGGAGAAAATTCCAGTTGAAACCTGTTGAACGGGTTTTAAGAGGTGCAAAAGGTAATTGTAACAAATCAACAGGTTTCAACAGGATTTTGGCAGGTTCCAACAGGAACTTGGTAGCTTTTTTGTTGTTAACTGTTGATCAGTGCACTGCTGTTTACACCTGTTGACTTAATCACTCCAAAAGGTACTTAGAACATAACCTGTCCATACCTGTTAATATCTGTTCAAACCTGTTGGGATTTCAACAGGTATTTTCTCCTGGGGGATCAGTTTTAAGATGGTAAAGAGGCAAGGATGTAGTTAACTCTCCATTTTTTTTTTCTTTGTAGTATGAAGAAGAAGGTGACATAGATGCTCTGGTGGTTCCTCTTCTTGCAATCCTGGATCAGCCAGAAAAATTGCTTTTGCTTGGTGAAGTCAGGTATAGTTGTCTTTTCTTGTCATAACAATAGATATCTGCTATTTGAATAAATCATTGGTAAGGGGAGGGGGAAGAATGCTTTATGCCCAGCCCTTCAAACAAATATAGTATTGTATTCATTTTTGGCTGTGGCAAGGTTTTTTAATTGCAGAATTTTTCTGACGTCCCACATGTGCACACAAACCTTTGCAATAGTTGTCATGGTATTTATCCCATTTTTGATTCAAGCAAAGTTTTAGAAAAAAATATTTTTAAATCCTTCAATCAAGAAAGTTTTATCATCCTCTTGTTGCATGTTCTGTTTCATGCAATGCCTTGTATGTCAAATGTGGTCAACTACACTGAATATGAAATGTGATAAAGATCTCGGTTAATTATGGGGTTGTCAAGGTAAGGGGCAAAGAATTTCTCCCAATTGGTAGAAATTCCGTATGCTTGGTTTTCTGCTTGACCCCTCTCCTCCAATATTAAAGAAAGTCACTGGTTTTGGTCACTTTCAAGTTTCTGGACAAGGATCACATTGCAATTACCAAGTTAAATTGCTCAAAGCTTTCTTCTCACTACTATGTGAGCTGTCTTTGTTTCTATGTGATACACAACTCATGCCACAAATCATTATTGACAGTTCAGAATGATGCTATCTGTTATCTTTCACTGATGGTTGGGGCAGGTGAACCCAAGAAGGCTGTAAACAGCTGCCTCTTTGTTTTGTATAAGCATTACTTCTGACCAGTGGTGACTTTAAGAATGGAACCTACTGCCGTTGTACTTGGTCCATCATAAGCAATGGAGTAAGGAAAACTAGCCAGGGGCTCACAAGTTAGTTATACAGAGTTTTACTGCCTAGTTTCCAACCTGTTGGTTCAAGTTGAGTCTTTCCTCTCAAGACCTAAAGCATTCAGTACTTTTTGAATGCCTGAATTTACATATTATAGAAGTAAAGTGAAACATTCTTACTCAGTTCCACATCCTGTGCAGTTCTATGGGTTTTATTCAGAGCCTTGTGCAAGAGCCAGAAAAGTAGTAGGCAGCAATGCAGGCAGTGCACCTTTACTCACCATTTAATTTTGTCAATTAGAGAGTAGCTACTGCTTGGTAATAGAGATATGAGAATATTTGTAGATATAATTAAAAAGATATATGTAAAAAGCGACCTGTTCATTTAGTCTCAGTCTTTAAAAATTGTTCAGAATGTATGGAACCTAGGATAAGATTCCTTTTCAAGAAACTTGAAAGATTCAATTTGATTTAAATTGATGAAGTTCTACACCTACAACTTTAAACCTTCTGGTTAAATTTAGCACCACCCACAGCATTTTTTTTCCAGTTATGGGACTCCAGGTTGTTCTCCCTACTCTATAGCTTATACAAAGCACTAAGCACAGTGGCAGAAATTAGAGTCTATGAAAATAGTGTTGAAACCCACCTTATATTTCAACTTTTTCTTTTCAGGGGATTTATTCTGCCCAAAGACATTGTTCGATTTGATGCATTGGTTTCAAAGAAAGAACTAGATGCTCTCAAGAAAGTCAGAAAGCAGGAAAAAGATGGTTGGTGGTTCAAGTATTTGTTGAGAAATTGTTCCACAGTGGAATGTCATCTCAATTTTAACGATTCTATTTGTTATGTTGTAGCATTGCCTATGAGTGCAAAACCTGTGTTGAAAGTCACTTTCATGAAATTTTTATTCGGGCAAACTTTGAAATGCACAGGTGTAGTGGTGGTAAATTTCTTAGGTGGGAGTAATTAGAGATTCAGATTAGTAGTCTTACTGTCTTCATAGTGGCTGAGCTTCTGCAAGCCATACAAAAACTATGTGAAATAGCATATGTTTGAAAGAAAATCAGAATTTTTGACCAGCATTTACTGTATTTCCATTGTGAAACTGTTCATTACGCGGAATAGGCCTTAGTAAAACTGCCTAAAACTACACAGTCTAAAAACCGACTTTTAGGCAGTTAAGTCGGGTTTTTACTTGATGTTTGCACCTACAGTTTATAGCTACTCCAACATTAAAGTCAGTAAAAATATGATAAAACCCAGTAAGCATTGGATTGGCTATAAACTGTGGGTGTTAACAATCTATTAAACACCCGACTTACCACTTAAAAGTCAGGTTTTAGACTGTTTAGTGGCAGGCAGTTTTATTAAGGGCTATTTGACGTAATGTTGTAAATAATGCCTGTCAACCATCAATGACCTCAAGTTATTTTTAACTGCATAAGTCAGACTTACTCAATTAGCTGCAGGTGTGCCATTTGGTGTACACTATGTTGTGTGGAGTGGTGCACAAGTAAGCCAGAAATTATTAAAAAATTAAACAACTTAAACTAGTTGAATAAAAATTTGTTTGGTCTTACACAGAATTAAGACGGTCAATACTTAACCAAACATTCAAGTTTACTGGCACTATAACCATTTGATGATATTATATATAAATATGAAGGAATCCCATGGAAAGCTTGATCATAGTTACCAACATAACAGGTGTGAATACCAGCTGCATTCATAGGTATAATGAATAAAAAATGCCACTTTGGCCACAAGCTAAGTGCAAAATGCTTCCTCTTGGTAATCTGTGGAATCTGACAAAAGATTCCCCATTCCCCATTCGAAAATTTTGACAGAAAACAGGACAAAACTGTGCACCATTTGAAACTGAGGCACCTAAGGGACACCAAAAATTTCCGTTTCACCATCACCACGTTGAGGAACACTGGTCTATTAAATTGGCTCAAATTCCATGTGTGGTGCCTTAGCAAATTAATTGCAGATACCTTTGTAAGTGATGCTTCAAAGAATAGTCCAAGACCAAATTTGTGTTTGATATAATATAGTGACACATATTCTAAGCATTTTGGGTGAAATGTTAGTTCATTTTGGTTCTTGAGAAATTTGCAAGGTAAATTGACACATTTTCTACAAAAGTGAACTTGAAGCAAGCAGGTGTTGTGTCATGGATCAAAGTGACAGCTAATGCTTTGTTTTTATTTTTCATCCTATTGTTTTGACCTTAGATAATTAGGGATGCTATCTTGCCCCTAAGAAATATAACCTTTTCAAAATTTGATTGCTCATGACGCATTTATTGGATTGATAAATGTATCAGAGTTTGTTATGTAAAATTGTTGTCAATTTCAATTGCTCGTGCGAGAACTGACGATGGGTCATGAATGAGAAACCACAGAATGCATAGGTTAGGTAAAATGGAGTTCTACAGCCCAGTTTCTACCCAATTGGTTTAAGTTGAGCCATCCACAGCCTTTTTCCCAGTTGTGCCTCACTGGCTTGTTTTCCCTGTTCTATTTCCTACAGAATAAATAGGATATTTTCCTCTGTAACATGCATGAAATAAAAATTTGTTTCTGGATAATTCTTTTCTCCTTCTCAGTACACTCTAATATTTTCAATTGATGTGAAGGAACTTTTTTTTCTGCAGGTTCAGGAGGGACTTACAGTCACCAACCTGCACATCACACACAGTCAGCTGAGGGGTACTTAGGAAATCCTAATCCGTCAGCTTCTTCAGGTGACTCTAATTTTACTCTCTATAGTCACATACCAATTGTTACCGGTTCTCTAGTAAATCCAGAACCCATACCAGTTGGACCCTCTGAATATGTCAGTATCCAAACCAATGATGAAAACAACCTTGCAAGGTTAAAAGGCAAGAAAGTTATGATCTCATCAAATCCGGAAATAATTCCAAGACAGGATTCATATCCTGATGCATCGAGTGCAGAACTTTCTCCCCTCAGTGGAACTATGGATCAGTTTACTTTCGGAGCATCAGAGGCTGAAGTAATTGCTCGTCTTGATTCTGCTTTAGGGAATCGGGAAGATTCCCGAGATGAGAATGCCAACTCTTTATTGGGTCACACTGGCCCCCCACCACCACCTCCACCAGTGAGCACAGCAGTGCAGAGAGACTTTAGGGGTGGGTTTACGGCTAGTCCTACAAGACAGAATCAGCTGCAAACATTTTCATCACAGCCTAATCCCTACACTGAAATCATGTCGGAAGACTCAGATTCTAGTTCGAATGCTCAGAAAATTGGTTCTTATGGATTTGGAGGTGGGCAACAGGATATACCCAGCCCAGACAGAAGACAAATTCATTCCCCCACTCAAAGGCCATCCTTACCACCCCCGCCTCCCCCGCCACCATTATTTGCCAACCCTCCAATCATTAATCCAACAAGTTCAGTCTCTAATGGTGTTTCTGGGACAGGGTGTTCTCAGAGTGACCCTCGAGAGCCATTGTATGCCAAAGTAGATAAATCCAGGAGGCATATGAACCCTGAGCCATCATCTCACCTCCATGTGACATTGGAGGCACCTTATGCATCCATTTCAGAATTTGATAGACTCTCCTTAACGAGCACTGAATCAGAAAGCAGAGGAAGTAATGCTGCAACTCCCAAGAGAGGAATTTTGTAAGTATAGCATCATTGTTCTTGTATTTAATACAACTCAGATTATTTGATGACATCATGATGTAATGCTGTAGAAAAAGTATAATTATTCTTTTCAATGAGATTTTAGAAGAAATAGAAAGGTAGCAATGGTGTTTTTACATGTGGCATGCATATAATGTTAATGACTCATCAATTATCTCCAAAACTACAATTTCAATAGTAGTCAACAGTAATTCTCATTTGGCACAAATCTTTTCTTGACGTCAAATTTAAAAAAAAAAAGGAAGATTGCTGCAATTCATGTTACTCAGCATGTACTGTACTGAAAGTGTTCTGATTACACATTAGGAAGTTGTATACCTGCCATAGACCTATTTCCAAATAGCAATTACAATGAATTATGGGATAGAGTTTTGGGTGTACGTCAATTTTCACCACAGTAAAATGACAAACACCAAAACTCTATCCCACAATCCTTTGTAGTTGCTATTTGGAAATAGGTTTATGGTACACCTTTAAGAAACAAACTGGGATTGCACCTAGATGAGGATGACTTTTAAAGAGGCTCATTGAGTTGATATCTATCTATAAATTAATGAGAATGCTAAAAGGTCACTACAACATGACAATACTTATAGATAGCATAATAAGTTAGGTTTCATATCCAATAGTTACAGGAAAAGCTAAAATTTTGAATTTTTTATTGTCCTGACTTGTAACGGTTTTGTGCATAATTCGAAAAAGTATCTGGTCACGAACTTTTGAAAACCGAATTGAACCGTTACGTACTCACACATATAACAGTTATTTGTTGTAGGATATGGGAATTGCCTAAGATAGACCATTTGTCATTGGTATGTGAAGAAAACTTAAGGGGTTTGGAAAAATTTGTGGAATATCATGAACCAACTCAATGAGCTGCTTTAAGACAGGTATGGGAGGGACTAGAAGCAGTGGCATAGCCACAGGGGTGGGGGGGTTGAAACCCTCCATGACCCAACCAAAATAATTGCAAAAAGCACCTAAAATAGCTTTTTTTTCTCCCTCCCTTTAGACCTTTTAATCATGTTGTGCTCCAACCCCCCTCCCCTCCCTTCCCATGACACAATCCTGGCAATGCTACTGGCTGGAAGTATTAATAATAAATAGTTCAGAGAGTTGGAACTGTCTGGAGTGATGAGTAACTGCCTTCAAACCTTAATTTTTTTTATTTTATACATTTTCAGGAAAAATAGCTTCAACAAAGACTTAAAAAGGCCAAATATTGAAGTCCGCAACCATGATACCAATGACTATGAACCGTCCCCCCTAAGGGAGATCAGTAATGAAGTGAGGAAGGACGATGATTCTCTCAGTTTTAATTTAGAAGCTTCTTGGCCATCAAGCCCTCGTGTTGACTCATTCAGAGTGAAGCTTAACAAAAACAACCCTTCTCTTGGTGAGTTTGTGGTGTTTTTGATTCACATTAGTCAGTGTTTCCATGTATGTGGGGAAATGGGAAATGTCTTGAACTTATTCGTGGTCTTTAAAATCCTTCACTTTTGGGTATTTGCCTGAAAAACTGAGAATGATTGTTTTGAAATTTGAAACCTTACACTTTAAATAGCTGTCATGATTCTGTGGTTGAACAGAAGTGTGCAGGAATGGTGCATTTCTTTTGCATTTAAAAGGCCAGTCCAGAGCTCCATTTACTTTTGATATGTTAAAGTTGGTTAATAGTTAGATGGAGTTTTACGGCCCAGTTTCCAACCTATTGGTTCAAGTCCAGCTGGCCATGGCATTTTTCCCAGTTGTGGCTCACTGGCTTGTTTTCCATACTCCATTGCTTATGGAGAACATCAAGCACAATGGCAGTAGGTTCCATTTTTAGAGTCTTGGGTATGAATCAACTTGGAAATCAAACCCAGGCCTTCTGCGTGAGAGGCGGATGCTCTTACCACTAGACCAAACACATGGTTATGTTAAAGAGGAACATGTTCTTAGCACTCTGGTGAAAGATTCATTCACTTCCTGTGTTTGGTTCTTAAGACATTTGCAGCTGAAGTTGACTAATTTTTGATATTTAGGTAAATTATAAAAAAAAAAATGAAATATTGGCTGACAATGTGAATCCATGACATCACACCTGCTTGCTTCAAGTTCACTTTTATAGAAAATGTGTCAACTTCAATTGCCAATACCTTGAGAACTGATCATGTGAAATGCATGAAACTTTCACCAGAATTCTTAGACTATGTTTCTCTTTGACATATCAAAAGGGCTGGTCTTTTAAATGCATGCCAACACTGGTGTATCATTATTTTAAGTCATTCTATTTGTGTGGGAAAGAAATTTATAACCTATCACAAATTAAGTTGGAGAGCAATACTAAATCTTACACCATTAGATAGGTGAATAAAGGCCTCCTATGCAGTAGGAAAAGTGGTAAGAGTCTGAGAAAGGTATGGAATTCTAGCATAGTCTTGAAAATCCTTGGATTTTGGCCCTTTGATGTGGGAAAATTGTCATACTGTTGTAAAGTTTTAAACCTTACGCTTTCTGGGTATAAATGTAAAAATAAAGGCCATTCTACATGAAATTCTTCATTTCTCAGTACTAAATATTTCCACTTTAGTCTTCAAAAAGTCTTAAATTCCAGTATTTCAAAAGTGGGGAAACCCTGTACTGTACCTATCATTCTTATGGTATGCTAATAATTTTTAAGACTATCTGATACTGCTCACAAACTTGTTATCCACATATCTCTTGTGAATCCCATCTGCCCTCCCTCTTAGGTTACCTTATCCTGGGCACACAACTGTTGCAACAGTATGTAATATAATAATATTAATAATGTGTCATTCCTCTGCAAGCAGTGTCTGCAGTTTCATTAGTTTATTGTTGCTTAAAAATAAGGATGAAATAACAGGCCAATATTCTTGATAATATATGAGTTCAAAATTTATAATTGCCTATGTGTTAGTGACCTTTCTGTCAACCCATAACAAAACATCTGATTGCTGCGTTGGCCTCCTAAAGCATACTGTTTTACCTATGTTTACGTCCCACTATCAGCTTTGAAACACTCCTACAAGTATTCCCCATTGACCTTTGACCTATTGTGCAGTACTCTTCCTTGAACTTTGAATTGGTCTGTTGGACAGAAGTTTTTCTTTTGACTGTGTTCACTAGGTCTGAGTGTCTCTGGAGGATCTGATTGCAAACACCAGCCCAGTGTGAAGGTGGATGAGATTATTCCAGGTGGGGCTGCTGCGGAAGATGGCACCTTGCAGGTAATTTCATTGTGACACGAGGTTGGGTGAGGGAAGGTCAAAAGAGGAGGGGGAGGAGGGGCAAATTGAAGGTCAGGGGAAGGTTGGTATGTGTCAAATGTGCAAGTAGTGGATAAAGAAGATGATTTAGCACTCTACTAGTGTTGCATCTCTTTGTTTCAACAACCCACTTTACAAGTAGTCTACAAAGCTAGTAATCTGTAAATACAAGCTGTAAACCTCTAAGAACTTGCAACAGTAATAATTTACTTGCATACTTGTTTACCATAATCAGGGGAGGAAGATTTAATTTATCTCCACCAACCCTGGTCCATATACTAGAGTTCAGATCAATGGAACATATTTGGTTTGAAGGTTTCTCATCTCTTATTTTTCATCAACAAAAGGCAAGGGCAGTCGCCCCGAACTTATCGAAAGCAACACCTAAATCTCACGATTTTCTTTCTTTTTCTCCTCAAAGTATCTTTTAAAATATTTTAGGACTTCAATATTGCATATTCAATGTACATCAAGCAGTTAATCGTAGTAAAATTCACATTTGAGGAGAAAAAATCTTGTCACATGACTCTCAAGAGCCAATCATGAAACAGTACAGTCTACTACACCACTTAAAGTTGGGGGGAGGGGGGACTACTCTTGCCCTTTTTTTTGGAATATCAGTTTTCATAGAAAATGTTGGAATAGTGAAATTAACTGAACAAAACAAAATGCTGAGAAATACAAGTTTCAATTGATTTATTGTCTACCAGATTCTCTACACATTGGTTGGAATAGATGGCAGGTCTTTGCGAAATGTGACCCACGATGAAGCAGTGGATATAATTCGACAGTCTTACTCAGATAAAACTGTGCCATATATGAGCGTGGAATTCTTACCAACCTCCTGATTTTCTCTAAGTGACTTTCTTGCCTGGAGTATCAACACAACGAATCAGTGGTCTTTGATGCAGCCCTATGCAATGCCAAAGATTACTTAGAAGTGCCTTGAAAGGTAACAGAACTTTATTTAGATGGGGGCTTTGTGAAAAAAATGAACCCATCAAAATTAAGAATTGTCAGTTTCACAAAAGACCTATTTATGGAAAGAAAAAAGAAATAATGTGATAGAGACAGGGTTAATCTTTCTTTTATATATCATGATTTAAATCAAACAAATGATTTAAATTGTTAAAATCAGATGTAATGCAAGTCATAATTTTTTCTATTAAAACCATGATTTTAAGGGTGATTTTGATAGGCTTGATTTAAATTAAACAACCCTGGAAGGTAATGTATAGTTTTGTATACCGATGTACACAATTTAATACTTAACCCTGTTTCACCTTGAGCAGCTGCTATTGAAGCCTGCAATTGATTGTGGCAGCATTTTTCCCCAAGTTTTTTTTAAACAACATCCTTTTATTAATGGGGAGCACTTCCATTACATGTTTGAATCATGCACAAATTTTAAGAGATTCATTCTTTTTTATTCCATTCAAGCAGTTTATCAAGTTTTGCTTCTAACACCTTGGTTAATTCCTTCCCAAAGCAACAAACTTTAACCAGTATTTTATACAGAACATTTTGTATTCAAGCAGTTTTCCAAAAATATTGAGGCTGCGATTTTAAATATTCTTTTTACATTGTTTTCCAATAAATGTGTGCAGGAGGCTGACTTTTTATCTAAAAAAATGATTTTATATTAAAGGCCTAATCCCTTCACCCCAAACTACAATTTCTGTAGTCCACAGAAATTCTCAATTGGCAAATCTCTTTGACTGACAGCACATTCAGAAAAATGCTGAGTATGTGGCAGCTCACATTACACAGCTTGAACTGTACTGATAGTGTTTTGGTTACACTATTTGAGTCTTGTATACTCACCCTAAAGCAGGGTTTTCCAACCTACAGCCCGCGGGCCACGGTCCGGCCCGCGAAAAGGTTGGGTCCGGCCCGTCAGAAATAATCTGTATTGCAAAATTATTCAATCAGCAGATTGATTGATGACAACTTAAGGCTTCGCTGTCCGCTATGGCATGTTTACTTTTGAATGGAGTAATTTATTTCAAATGTCTGCTACATTAAGCTACATAGGAGTGTTGTCCACAGGGGCAGGTTGAGAATGATTCAGGAGGGATATGAAAAAAAACTTTGTCCGAAAATTATGCCCAATACCATCAATTTTTGCTAAAATTTATTGATTTGTTCAATCAAAAACGAAAATGAATCAGTGTTCCCTACGTGCAAATGATTGCATTTTGTTGCCTTGGACGTCGTGAAAAATTGAAAAAAAAAAACAAGTATAGAATGCGGCCCCACGTTCCTAATAACCATCACATGTGGCCCACCGCTGCGAAAGGTTGGACAACCCTGCCCTAAAGCAATTAACTGAGATATTGCCTGGATGAGGACTTTAAGACAGTTGTAGGAGGGGCTTAAGTAGGTAGTTCAGGAGAATGGGAACTGTTTGAGGTGAGAGGATTATGTCTTTATTTAAACTCTGAAAAGAGGATGCTGAGATATCTATCAGAGGTTGTTTTGTATTTTGATGCCAAGGATATATTTGTATTTAACTGTGTAAAAAGTGGACTTCCTTCAATTAGAATTAACTTGATGTTTTGTGTATTTTGCCAAAGTTTGCCAATCTGTGAACTTTGAATTTGAAAGATATTGATGTGCCTTTAGAGTAAAATTAAGACAAAATGATGTAATGAAAAATGTACTTTACATGTTGAAAGATTGTAATACTGTTTTACCTTATGTTCATATGCATTCCATGTGTGTCCAACCTTGACTTAACGCTACACCTTGACTTGTGCTAAAAGACCATACAACAGAGATTTAAATCAAGCGTAACAAATCTTTAAATACATAAATTACATCATGTATCTATTTTATGTAGAACTTACGTGATGTTAGTAGTGGCACCGTTTATAGGATGTTTCATCTGTTGTCATTTTGTGTCTTAAACTACTTGTGCGACTAAGCTTAGGCACAGGGGCTGTTGAGCAAATTTTGATTGGGGGGGGGGCTAATCACCAAAGGGGCCAAATATGTTCAACAATTAATAGCAATGAAAGGTATCCCATACATTACAGGAAATACCCATTAGCCAGAATTTAGAAAAAGTCCAACACAACTGATCCTCTTAACTCTGTTTAGCCCAACTTCCTGGCAGACATGAACCTCATCTTGACTTCTGAGACCTTACAAGTTGAAAGTCACCTATGCATGACACACTGAAAAGCTGTGCTGGGCCAATAAGATGTCCTCCCCCAACAAATCAATAGGGTTGCCTAGTCCTTCTTACCCGAGTTGCTATTGGCATTGGCATGTCGGGTAAGAGTAGGTAATGGGGAATTAAAATGCCTATGGCAGAAAAAGTGGGGAGCTAAACCCCCCTCAGACCCCAATCTCCTTGGTCTGTGAGTCAACTATTTTTGGAGTCCCATACCTGCAGAGGTCTACATGTCAAAACTGATACAGGAACACAACATCTCAGCAACTTCAAAAGAAAACAAACACTTTTGGATAATGACTCATTTAAAGGCTGGTAGGTAGATGCAGTATGTTAAAGATAACAGAGATTTATCAGCTGACAAATCTTTTCATATTTGCCATGCAATAGCCACTGAAGATGTTTTATTTTTTTAAAGTAAAATCCTATGTAAATTTAACAAAAAAAGTAACCCAAACATTGCAACAATATTTCAAATCTCCCCAAGGGCAGCAATTTGTTCTCAATATTGGGGGAGGGGGCATGTCCTCTTTTTCAGAAAAAAAAAACCTGAGAAAAATCAGTTTTCATATATTGGGGGACATGGGACATGGCCCCCCTCCTCCCTGGATTACAACCCAATGAAGCCCTGCAAATTGAATTAGTGTACCTGTCATATCAATTCAGGAATGGCTCCTTCCAATCATGTGACATTATTTGCAAAGTAATTCCTTGCTTTAACTTTAATGTTCAAAATCATCTTCAGAGGTAGATTTATGTATGGCAAATATGAGAAGATTTGCTATTTGGACGCTTGCTAATTTGGGGATGACTTTCTCTTGTCTACATCCTTTCTACCAGCACACCAAAATCCAATCCTTCAATTCTTCGTCTTTGTTATTGATATAGGAAAAGGGTGTATATAAGCATGAAGGAAAAATTCATACATCTATATGAACAGCTTTTCAACATCTGAGTAATGTCAGTACATTGAAAAGTGTGTAACCTTTTAGTTTTCCCAGGAACATCATAGCTGGGAATTGCAACTGCCTTGTCAGAGGGAAAGCCTGTATGTGCATGTTAGAGTTGCCCTACATGACAGGGTTTTACACATCAACTTTATGATCTTCTGGTATAATTTAATGGCACCTATTCCATTGCTTATAAATGCAGAACATCATGCCCAACAGCAGTAGGTTCCACTTCGAAGTCTTTAGTATGGTTTGACACGGGATCAAACATCAAACTCCTATAAAATGGGTGACAAACTTTATGTTAAAAGCTCCTCAGATGTCATAGGAGAACTATCTGTAGTGCAAACTTTCAGGTATTAGATTTATGCTGGATATATCAATTTAATGTTACATAGAAATACCACAAGGTCTTGTAAGCCGACTTCTTTTGTTTAAAAGAAAGGTTTTCTTTTTTTCTTAATATTGTGCCAAACTTACATTTACATATGGAATATTGTCTTCAATTGTCATATTATTTTGTTCCATTACTTTATTTACATGTTTTCACCTGTATGTGTAAAGGCCGCTCAATTTTCAAGATAATGTGTTTCTCAGTGAAGTAATGAAGAAGAGGTTCCATATATTCCTTACCTAGAAAATTATGGAAGACCTCGTTTGGATGATAGCAGTCAAGTCTGTTTTCTACCAGGGAATTATTTCATCTATTACACATGTGGTTACAGTGCATCATGAAATCGGAATTCCAATTAACTTCCAGCCGTTTGTGCAGAGGAAAAATGTTTTTCCTTATTAACCTTGCCTTGATGCGCGTAAAACATTTGTAAACCTACCTGAATAGTCTTTCACTTAATTTGAACTTTTTTTCTCAAGATGCCTTTCTATCCTCAGCTGCCATTATTTTTATGAATTTCAAAATGGAGTCGATGTAGCGGCATCATTTTACCCTTTGCAATCCTTGATATTTTATGCCTTGAAGCTTTTGATTAAAGTTCTTAATACTATGTAAATCATATGCAGGCTGAAAACTTATTAGAAATATTTACAGTATCTTGCTAAGTGCTATGGAAACTGATTGTCTCCATTTTGACTGAAATTATTCTGTGGGACATGGGAATTTGAAGGAGAAAATATGGTGATTTGTAACTTTACTGTTTATATCAAACAGAAAAGTCAAATACTTTTATTCCAAAAAAGTTCCATCACATTTTGTATTGAATGTATGCCAGATATGGCCTAAATGCTTCACATTTCAAATTTTATCAGGATGAACATGTCACTCTTTTCTTATGCATAATATTCACAGAAGTAGAGGAAGCATGAGGTTTATCCTAATATACTAATCTACCTGCTAATGCTGAAAAGATGTGCATCCCTTTTTTACATGGCTTAATAAATAGGGTGGCCATTTGCCTGGCTTTCCGCTGTAATGGCTGTATAGTCCGTTTTCTCCGCATGTTGTCCTCCGTCCAGGGTTCACACAGTGGCGGATGTTTGTTTTTTCAATTTTCAAACACAACATCTGATGCAGTTTCTTGACTCTAAACTATAGTTTCGAACACTGGGAAAACTGTCATGTGAGGGGATTTGTGAAGCTTTAAGTTTTCCTGTATGTTACATGCCAACCTGTAATAGCATGCCATTTTGATAATATCCCCAAAACTCCCCTGTTTATGAATCAGCAAGCCAGGATACTAACCTCCTTTGTACCTTTGTAGCCTTCACTTACCTGTCCTGGCAAGGCTTGATCCCACAGAACAGTGGGAGAGACTTCTGATAGAGGGCCCCCTTTAGTGTCCTCTTTCACTTGCCAATATAGATGTTACGGTTGTTCAAATCAGGGAATGGCCATCCAATTCATTAATCTAACAAACATCAGGCCTTGAATTTTGAGGCATGAGAGTGCAATTGCACACCGATCACTCGCCCTCAAATCAGTGTGAGGAGTGTGATATTTTTTGTGCACCAAGATGAAGAAAGGGAGCTCATATCAATCAATTTTAGTTTATTGAAACAGCACACCTACCGCACTCTTTAATTTTCTAAGAAGAGTGATTTGTAGCACACCTGGAAAATCTAAAACTCAAGGCCTGAAAGATGTTTCTAACTTGCATGCTTCTCTGGTGTAACAAATATGGACATTACATGCAGGCTTTATTGATGTAACAAATGCTTATCACATAAATTTAGTAATCTAATCAGAATATTTATTACATGGCTTTATTTGCATAGTAAATGCATTCACTACTCATTTGTAATTTTTTCTATTGTTTCACTTGTGCAGAGCAAAGTATGAATTTCTTTTTGTAGTCTAGTATGTTTGGAAAATACCCATCTGTGTATATCTGTGATAATGAAAGTCTCAGGGGGTTGTTTTATTGTGTAAATTTCTCTTTATCATTTAAATAAAATTTCTAAGGATGTTCTATGTTTCTGTTTCATACATCAAAAATGTTTTGAATTTCATTTTCAAAGAAACACTTTCCTTTCATCTTATTTTTTTTTTTTCAAAAAGGTTTGTCTGCTTCTTCCAAAAGTGTACTTCTGCAAATAACTTTGTTTTCACCTTTTGCTTTTGATGAAAAAAAAATTATCTACCTTTGACCAAATGTGGCCTTCCATAGCTTCTTGCAATCTTCATATTCTATATCTAAAGCTTTTAAAATAAACTTTTCCTATCTCAGTGTGTTCTTAAATATATTCTTACAGCAATATATTTCTTATTATTATTAGCCAAAGTTTCTCAAAAGAGAGTGTATAATTTGTGTGCTGTTTGCTTTTAGACTCCTAAAAATGTATAGTTTCTGCCAAAACAAAAAAAAAATTAAAAAGAACAAAGAAAAAAAAGAAATGAAAAATATGCCAGTACAATATCGTTTAGATGGGGAGGCATTCTCTTTTGTACAAAACCATAACTACCCTTGGTAAATCTTGCTGTAGGTGGTCTGATTTTTGAACTGATACAATAAGACCCATCAGAACAGAATGGTAATTACTGTGTGTGGTTGGTTATTTAATGCAATGCTTCTCAACTGGTGGGCTGTGTAGCTTTCCCAAGTGGGCTATGACACTCACTTTTAAAAAAGAAAAAACAGGAAATAGAAACGATGTTGTATTTCACACAGTTTCTAGTCTGGACTGTCATATACGATGCACTTAAGTCCCTCAACAGAAGTAAAGCACACATAGGATAAGAATTTTTTGTGCTGCAATGTGCATACACAACTAGTGCAGCTTGCATGTGTTGCAGTGGTTGCAGGCCTCGATTTTCAGGAAAATTTATGGTTGTCCTTATGAGGTCCATTGCACTAGTTTTGGTTGTCCACAATGAAATTTGGTTGTCCCAAACACTTTGCAAACAATTAAGTTTATCAGTCAGCTTTATAATTCTTCAATCTGAGAGAAAAATGGTTGTCCATCGGACAACCAACCTTAAACTTTTGGTTGTCCGAATGAAATTTTAGTTGTCCCGGACAATCGGACAACCATGAAAATCGAGCCCTGCAGTGGTGGATTATGTGCATGGTCACACTAACTGTGATGAGGTCATTGAGTTGAAAAGGTTGAGAAGTGTTGATATAAAGGTCAAGAGCAGTGGCGCCAGACTTTTTTTGAAGCAACAACTATATTTAACAATTTCCTACTTATTTCTCTTCAAAGTATCTTTCATAATAATTATGCACTTTGTTTTGCAAATTCACTGTAAACATAGCAGTTACTTCTAGTAATTTTGCATTTGAAGAAAAAAGTATTGTCACATGACTCTCAAGAGCCAACCATGAAACAGGACAGTCTACCACACTACTTCAAGTTGGGGTGACTGCATTTCCTCTTTAAGGAATGCAAGAGTGACAACTAGAATGCTTATCCTTAGAAATAGGAAAAGGACAGTGAGGAAAACATAGATTTTGAAATGAAAATTAACATCAAAATTTATAGATGTAAGGACAGTTAATGAGCGGTATTAATATATTGATGATATTCCTCAGAATTTGATATATTTCTACAACATACCATGGATGCTTATATTTAGGCAGCTGTTCATACCTTGTCTGTGCTCTTCAACTTGAAATTTTTGCAACAGTAGAAAACAAAGGTCCAAATACTTGAAAGGGCAAATTAAGAAATAAGTTCAGTATCAAATACATACATGACAACCAGGCCTTGATTTTGAGAAAATTTTATGGTTGTCACTATATTTTAGTTGTCCAACAGGAAAATTGGTTGTCCGGAACATTTTTTGCACATTTTTGCACAAACTTTGTGCTGTTTCGTTTTTGGAATTCAGTAGAGTGTATTCATGTATTATCCATCTTGCAGACTCAAATGAACAAGTACAATGTTTGAGAGATGATAATGATTAAAGGTGAAAGAGTTCATCAAAAAGCAGTATAGCCTTGTCTTTAATCAGATAAAAACAAACTACCACTATAGTCTTGCAGGCAACAAAGTGGTTGTCCTTCAGTCAACCAACTTTTAACTTTTGGTTGTATGGACTGAAATTTGGTTGTCTTGGACAACAGGACAACCACGAAAATCAAATCCTGACAATGGTATGGTATAACCCACTATAATCCTATTTT
Source organism: Holothuria scabra (assembly GCA_037179385.1). Taxonomy (NCBI): domain Eukaryota; kingdom Metazoa; phylum Echinodermata; class Holothuroidea; order Aspidochirotida; family Holothuriidae; genus Holothuria; species Holothuria scabra. The sequence continues at coordinate 18,572,149 of CM074194.1, read as the reverse complement.
ACCAGATAAAATCAATCCTGTCGTAATTTTATGATATTGAATTATTTTAATTTTAAATTTGTCATAAAAAAGTGAATGATTCTTTGTACAGTGAAAGAAAAAACTGTTTGTGATGTGCTGTTTTGAGAAATTAATCTTGCTTGCCTCATTTGAATTCAGTGATTTCTGAAGATTTTAATAACATCAAGAAACAGCTGGTATGAATGCCCAGAGAGATGCATTCAGTTTTCTGTTAAATGTCACATGCCAGTGTTTAAGAAAAGAATGAAGAAAAAAAAACAAAAACAAAAACAAGAAAAATCAAGCTTTTCAGGGTAACATAGTGAAAGAGATACGAACATTAATTCAACTTGAGGCTGTTGCAATGTTAATTGCCACTTTTTATATGAATGTGAAACATCACTTATGTATGATAAGTGTGCACAAGTGTTACATTACTACACGTTTGTATGATAGTGTTGCTATCCTGATATGTATATGATAGTGTAATATCACTATGATATGTATATGGTATTCCCCATTGAATATTTTCTTTTACCCTACGTTTTCATAAAATTGATATTTCAGCATTCCCTTCTTTAAATCCCAAACACTGTCAAACAGCCTTTAATTGTAAGCTTCTGTGCCTGTGATTTATAAGTACGTTAAGTGTAATAATAATAAAAAATAAAATGTTTGTGTGGTATTATCTGAAGATGACTGTTTGTATATGCAGTGTTTATAATAGCAACAGATCTCCTTCAAGTTGGCCTCTTATGTCATTTTTTTTAAGAGTACCTTAAGTCTAGAATTTTAAAAATACATATATTTTTGAGGTTGAAAAATGAATCTTTTTCACCAAACTCCCATTGTCATATCTCGTTCCATTGTTGAGATATTAAAAGTGGGAATTTACTAACTTGACACAAAATAGTCCATTTCAAAAAAAAATTGTGACTTTCTTGTTGTACAACTCACACTACCTGCTTTGTTTCCTTTTGAGATTCAAAATTTACTTACAATACTCATCCAACATACAGAGTAAAAGGCACGGACCATGGTCAGGATTCTGAGCAAATCATTGGCCAATACGTTCGCATGCATATGTGCATGTGTAAAAACAGTTCTGTTTTTGTGCAAGAAAGACATGGTTCGGGCACTATACAGAACAGCTATGAACATGTATGGGCCATCCACAGCAAGTGTGTCCCCACTACAAGCACATGTTTACTGTATGAGCTGTTTAGTGAAGGTGCTAATATATTGCAAATACTAAGCAGTCACCACGCAATGCACAATTCACTATGTAGTCAGTAGCAAAGCTCACTGCTATTGTAGCAGATTGGATGATATCTGACGTACATTATGCCACACAGCGCAACTAGACCACCTTGGAAGGCTGGTCATTTTGGCCAGTCCCAGTTGTGATGTTTTGATGACTTTATGATCACCTTTCGGAAGAACAATCACTGGTTGAGCCGCTAAATCAAACACACCTAATGATGTACTCCCTAACACGTGTTACCATGCACATCATTCAATGATTGTAAGCTCCCTGGTACAGTGTTCCTAGCCGTGCCCAATGACCATGCCTCCAATGACGTCACCATCTTGAGACGCACTCACATACCTATTTTTTCCTTTTGAATTTCAAATGGGCTGAGTCTGGCCTGTTATTGGGTATTCACAACTTCGTATTTCTGTATTTATGGACATAATTTAGTAGGGAAAACATTCACTTTATGTCAAAGTGTCCCAAAAGAATATTTACAGTGAAACTTGCTTTGGCAGTGTCATGCCCACTTTAAAGGGCCAAACCTCTCATCCCAAACTACAGTTTTGGTATGGGGGTAATGAAATTATGAATTTGCTCAGCTCTTTGATTGACAGCTAATTCAAACAATGCAGAGTACCAAAGCTTACATTACACCGCATGAATGGTGCTGAGAAAGTTTTGATTATATAAATTGAGTTTTTCTATATTCACCTTGAAGCAATAAACTGAGATTGTACCTGAATGAGGTTGAATTTTAGACAATTGTGGGAGGGGCTTCAGTAAGAAGGTTAGGAGATTGAGAATTGGTAGCATTTGGGTTGAGAGAATTGGGCCTTTAAGTAGTACAACAATAACATCACAAATTGTTGTGCCATGAACCATTTTTAAGGGAGTGAATAAACTTCAATATTTTATATCCCAGCTCAGGAATGTCCTATGAAGATGTAAGTTGGACTATTAGTTTTGAACCAGGGATGAATGGGGTGGCATTGAATTTTGAGGCATACAAGTGTAATCACACACCATCATCCACCTCTAACCACTGTGAAAAGTGCGATTTCTTTGCACACCTAGATGGAGATTTGGAGCTTGTATAAATCTATTAAAGTTTAATAAAACAGCACACCTGGGCCGATGTGCACTGTTAACAAAGTTGTTCATGATTGGATGAGAGGCTAATTAATACTGGCGACTGGCGCGATGAGCATTGCTTACAATTATAAACTAGTATAAAACAATCACATCACCTTTACATGCACCACTGGCATTTAGAACTTACAAGGCTGTGATCGACTAAAAAGTTAGACTAAGGTAAGAAATCTGCTAGGCCTAACTTACCTTAGCCTTCAACTTACTGTTAGTCACGCAGGTACTATGTAGAAATAAGCTCCAGCCAGGAACAAAGAGCACCGTTTACAAAATGTTCTAAAATGGTCCTTTCAGGTTAGTCGTTAATAATGCAGTAGCCACGAGATAATATTAAATAAAATAGAGTGAGTAAATCGGCAGTAAACATAAGAAAGAAAGTCAATTTTTCCTAATCAATCTGACACTGACAGTTCGCGAACGGTATATATATTAAGTACAATGCACAGACTACACACACTACACACAGTATAGTGAATGGTGTATATCGCTACACAGGCAAGTGTACACAATCACAATTGACAGCGCATGCACGTGTTACCCAACTAGTGTAAAATCATTACAATGACTGGTGAATATGCAATGATCTAAAGATAAAATGAATAGGCAACGATCTAAAGGACAACCAATCGGGAAGAACTTTGTTAAACAGTGCGCATCAACTGGCACACCTACCACACTCCTTAATTCCTTGAGGAGCGTAATTTGCAGCACACCTGGGAAATAACTTGAGGCCTGATGCTGGTAATTGAGTTTACATTTACAATGGTACAACGGATGTAGACACATAAAAACTGAGGAGATTACACCACCAAGGCAACACACTAATCCATTACTTGCAATGTTCTTGACATTTCTTTAAGACTTATGTCACTAAAAAAGGATATAAACACAAAAACAATTCCTGTAATATATGAATATAAAGACTTTATATTTTACTCCATGACAACTACAGTCAGCAGGAAAACATGATGTTTTTTTGTATCTTGACCAACCATGGTGGTAAGTCTATCAAGTATGCAGGGATAAAATAATTCTGCCTAACAACTGATGTTCATCAAATAGGACAAAGGTATGATGAGAGTAAGATTTGCTCACTGACTATATACCAACACCACCATTGGTGCACGTCAAGCATCCTGTCACCTAGGGTGTCCATTCCTTCATGACAAAAAAAGGAGGACAACCTTTGCTACTATCTAAGTGGAGTGCCACCATGAGTTGGCACATAGCATACCAGAAAATTTTTGGCCTTTACAAACCCCCCAGATGGCCAGAAATGGCCCTTCCCTGTGTTCTAAGCTACATGATTACAGTCCTGAAAATGGGATGTGAGAAGTTTTACATTAGAATTTTCAAAATGAAGGAATTTCAACGTCCAGCCCTGTGTGAGCTGGAATGGAGGACAGGGTCCTCAAAAGCCGGATTGTCCGGCAAAAAGCTGGCCTGTTTTCAGACAATCCACCACTCCCGAAGCTTTTACAGACTTCCTGAGGTCTACAGGTATTTTTTGCACTGACAGTCTAAAATTGAACATATATAGTATACACTATTTGTCGCATACATGTGCAATTGTTATTTGCTCACAAAATGATGAAATACAAAGATAGGTCTACCATAAGGCCCACTGAAAAAGTGCTGTCAATGAAGAACCAAATTACAGCTACTGTAGGTCAAAATATAAAGAATAAAAAAGCACATATACTAAAATGTTGTTATTTTCCTTATTGACAGCACTTTCTCATTGGATACCCACTTTTCATTGTACCTGTGCAGTACAGTGACTGACATGTTCATGAAATGTCCACCATTGCATTGCACTATGAAGTGATGATTCACCACACCAGCCATGACAGAAGAAAGTTGAAGGCACAAGCTGTTCTCTGTCACATCCTGTGCTCCCCTAGCTTACAGAGAAAGGAACCTTCGACATGACTTATTCTTTGTAAACATGTCATGACGGATTTTTACCATACAATGACACGAAAGAAGAAGAGTTTTTCTGATTGGGTGGATGTTATCTCTGGTGTTCCCCAAGGTACAGTCTTGGGTCCCCTGTTGTTTTTAGTTTATATTAATGACCTGCCCAATAATATCTCTTCTGAAGTAAGACTTTTTGCTGACGACTGTGTAATTTATAGACAGATAAAGAATAATCCTGACCAGGTTCAGCTCCAAAATGATCTAAACACCCTCTCTGAGTGGCAAAATAAATGGCAAATGCACTTTAATACCAAGAAGTGCTTTTCTATGAGGATTACTCACTCAAGGAAACCCAAGTTTTTTAATTATACTCTAGATAACGATACCCTGGAGTCTGCCGATTGCCACACTTATCTGGGAGTTGACATCTCTAATACCCTTACCTGGAATAGACATATTAATCGTATCACTTCGTCAGCAAATAGGTCTTTGGCTTTTATTAAAAGAAATTTATACTCCTGCCCCAGGAGTGTCAAAGCTAATGCCTATCTCACACTTGTTAGGCCTTTATTGGAGTATTCATCTTCTGTTTGGGATCCCTACACCACTTCCCTATCCAATAAGGTTGAGCAAATTCAGCGTAGGGCTGCTAGGTTTGTTTATAATGACTATTCCCCCCATAGTAGTGTGACTGAAATGCTAAACGACCTAGGGTGGGATAGTCTCAAAAACAGGCGTACTGCCAACAGGATAGCAATTCTTCACAAAGCCAGATTGGGCCTCCTAGCCTTGCCAATCAACAACCTACAACCGGCCCGGCGGCCCTCTAGGCATCACCATTCTAATAGCTTTACAAATATAGCAACCAATAAGGACTGCTACAAATACAGTTTCTTTCCTCGGACCGTCAGAGACTGGAACCTACTCCCCCAGAACATTACAGATCTCGAGGACCCCAAGCAATTCAAGAGCGCAGCCTTGAGGATCCTCAGACGGGACGACTAACTACATGCGCACACTCAACCCTGCACGTTTGACTCCACCAGGAGTGTTGTGCAGTATTTTTCCAGATCCAGATCCAGAAGGTACCATACTTTTTCGCGTAACTAGGCCTAACGTTAATGTTAGGTCTTTACAAGTGCTAGCTAGATTACAAGTTACGTGATAATTCTCCTGATCTCGGCACGTCTCGCCAATTTATTCATAAATAACACTCATTTGACCTTAGAATGTGAGAAAACCAACCAAATCGAAAGTTCGAAAGAACTTGAAGGTTTCTTGCATATCACCTGTTGGAAACAGAAATATACCAGTGTTTATTACATGAAATATGCCGTTTAATCTTCTTATTGATAGCATATTGACTTTGATGGTACAACGTTACCGCACCACCGTAATGCAGACTGCTATTGTGTGCACACTTAATGCGCACACAATGGACACCTTATATATAATGGAATAATCCAATGCATACGAACCGGCAAGATCTGGGACAAGATCCGTCCCCTGCATTCATAACCAATCAACGAAGAAAATATATACCAGTGAACCTCACCAAACCTCTACTCCAGTAATCCACTGCGACGGCAAGCTCAGTACAGCTAGCTACCAGGTTTTCCGTGAAGCGCATGCGTATATTTTTGGCCTTTCCTTTTGATGAATATTCATATTTAATCATTGTCCATGCTATAAGTATTATTTTGATCCCTCTTTCAGTGTGCCAGATGGCGTGCCGTGATCGTCTAGTGGTTAGGACATTACGTTGTGGCCGTAATAACCCAGGTTCGAATCCTGGTCACGGCATTACTTTTTTTCTTCTCTTGTTCTTTTTCCTTTTTCTTTTCAATTGTAGTTTTGGCTGCAAATGATTTGTAAGTTTTATAACGCTCGAAAATCGGGTTAAGGCAGACAAAGAGAGATACAGTGATTCTAAGTTTAAAAAGGTCTGGACAGCTGGTAATTCCTTTGTTTTAATCAACGATGGTAAACTTTCCTTTCGTTTGTATTACACTGACAATTAATTTTGCGTTTGTTTTTATTCAATATTGAAATGTAAAATGTACTGTTGAAATTATGTGGGTAAAGTTAAATTAAATACTGTAAATACTTGTAAATATTATTTCTATTTAGCAAAACTTTATATATATTTGTCTGCATATATATGTATTTGAAGGCAGAAATAAAACGTTCCTTCAAAAAAAAAAAGTTGTAATGCTCGTAAAAAAGAAAGGTTGTAATTAGTTGATCCAATATGTAAATAATTGTAAATATCTTTTCACCTTGTATATATTCTGCTTTGAGTTTTAATAAAGTTTTTCCTTCAAGGAAAAAAAAAGAAAGGTTAATTATGAACTGTAGTTAATATTATTATTTCTCCAATGTTTTATTTCGTTGCCCCTGTTTTTCCCATCCCTGATCAAGCTTGTAGGCCTATTTTCTTTCTGTGGGGAGACAATAAACCGAATTTAGTTGTCACTTTAGATTAAGCTAATTTGGTTTGGGTTTAGATAATTTTTAAGTCTAAGATGGATGCCTTATTTGTTAAACTTGTTTTCCCTATTCTTTCTGGTGATGCCCCCTCAGTTTTACTTTTGGCCGGGTTTTTCATGGCTTCAAAACTTCGCAGATTTTTTGCTTCTGTTTGGTACAACTTAAGACCAAATTCTTCCTGTTGCAGTCACATTTTGCTTTATGCTTTCTTGCGATCTTCTCATCTATTTACATTCCCTTGATCCCCAGTTTTTGGATAATTGTAAAGTAACCAAAAGCATTGTTAAAGCTTTTAAAAAAGGTGATTTGGTTAATGGTTACTGTAAAAGTGGTTCGGGATTACACGTCTTTTCCTTGGTGCAGTATTTGGAGGTCTGGTTTCAATAAAAAATTGGATAACAAATTAATAGATTTTCAGTAGCCCCTTGTCTCATCATATATTAGCAACTGGGCCGCGGGTATCTCGTTGGGGTTTGGGGAATGGTATTTGTCCTTATGAAAATTGTAATGTTGTTGAAACTGTTATAATCATTTATTCTGGGAGTGTTCTCGTATTGGTCTTGTAAACATTTTGGTGAAGAACATTTTTAAAAGGTTATTCGAGGACAGTGGTGAAATATCGCATGTAATTTTTAATAGATTGTGGTATATTTTTTGTATTTGTAAATTTGTTGTGTGGAAATCTAAATGTATCTTGGTTTTCCAGGGGATTGTAAAATCTGGGCAGCAGATGAGGGACGATGTTGTCAATGAAATTAAGTGTAATGGCTGATCACTTGAGGTTGTCATCATCAGAATGTGGGTTAAGGGTAATTCCTTCCTTAAAATGAATAACTAGAGCCTTGTCTTTCTGCTTTAGCTATAGCTATGGTTATAATATTTTCACACTGTCACATATATCTATGCCGGTGTGTGAGTAATAGTGTACGTTGATAATTATTCTTTCTATATATGTTGGATATTTTTTCATGTGATAATGATGTTTTTGTAATTGTGTGTATATAATTTATATGGACCAATCTGTAAAAACTTGTAGGCTTTATATTTTATTCATAAAAATTAATTCTGCACAGTATATGCATTTTTGTTCAGGATCGAAATAAAGTTCTCCCTTAATGGAAAAAGAGAAAGGATTCCTAAGGCAGTTTTTAGAAGAAGTTGGTATGTGCTTTGTGTTGCAAAATTCATGGTTTGAAAATCTAGATGCCAAAATGTTTTACAATATGAGGACCACCCAAGTAAAGCTATTATTTCGTCGATCATAAAAAATGACAGAGTCAAAGCGGATCGCAGTAGGTTAAAATTTAATAAATTTAAAGAAGTGAAACTGACTAATAACGGTGTAGGGTCCATTTGTTGGTAAAAGTTTAAAACTTTTGGATTGGGTTTCCATTTCATAGCCTACCTTTGTACCTACGTATTAACCATTATGAATTATGATAATGAGCTCTAACTTATGTCAAACACTGTATTGATATAAGTGTTTACTTTGATGAAAAATGACCAAAACTGTTGTTGGTTTCCAGTTCATATGTATCTAAGTTTACCTATGTATTTACCCTTATGAATAATGATAATGAATTAAAACTTATTGTAAATATTGTATATATGCTTGCCTGAAGTGAAATAAACCTGAAGTATTCTTCAAAAAAGGGGGATTTCTTTGTCAAGTTTCGATAAAATGATAAAATGATCATTGCTAGTTAGAACCGTGATGTTTATGTAAATTATTATTATTGTATAATGGTGTGTTTGGTTAAATTAATCATTGTAAACATAAATTCTGTACTTGTAAATATTTTATTTCTCAAACTCTGTAAATGTTTGTATATACGTACTTGAAGGCAGAAATAAAACGTTCCTTCAAAAAAAAATGCCTTGCAAGTTATTATCCTTTCTCTGTCTTGTATGTATATGTATATGTCTAGAATTGTAACAGTCTTCATTTCAAAGAGGGGAAAAGAGAAAAGGAAAAAATACTGTAAATAAGTGTAAATATGATGTTTACTTTTCTTCTGTATATATGTATATGCAGTGGCGTAGCTAGGATATTTTCCAGAGGGGGCAAAGGCATGAAATTTCCCCAAAACTTTTCCCGGTTATTGTGTATGTACTTCATATAAAATATGCAAATTACAAGTATAACAGCATTACCATGTCATTATGTAATATTACCTGTATTTTAATCTTAAAGTATAACATAAAGCAATTGGAAATAACAACTCTTGGGCCATTTATTTATTTTGGTCAACAATATCTGGTTTATTTGCATGTACCAACGGAGTGGCGTGCGTACGCAGGATTCCTCTGAAGGAGGGGCATGCAGTTTGTTGAGTGATCGTCAGTCTGGGGGAGGGGTGTAAGGGGAGCTCCCCCTTGAATTTTTGGGGGTTTTGAAGGAGCCTAGATGCAAAATGGTGCATTATTTTCATTTTTGACAGGAACGATGTTAAAAGTTGAATTGTGATGGTTCATGAGGATACAATTGAAACTTTTGTGTCTTTACAGTCATGCATTCTTATATCATTTCCAAATTATTTTCCGGGGCAACTTGCATCCCCTGCCCCCCCCCCCCCCCGTAGCTACGCCACTGTTTAAATGTTCTGCATGTAAATAAAGTTCGGTTCCTTTCAATGACGATTAGCGCATGGCGTTCTTTACAATGGTGCCAGGATAAATAAGTGGGGTGGAATTTGCCCAACGCGGATTTCCACAGTCATTGAATCAGGCGATCATATTTGGGATTGTCCGAAAGCGAAAAAAATCTTATTATGGCTTAAACATCTGCTTAATTTTGTTAATATAAAGAAATTAAATATGGATGCAAGATTTTTCTTCTATTTTATTATTTTATCTGGGAATCTAGATGCACGCAGATATTCGAGTCCATTTTACAGCCATCTAACTTGATTATTACTTCAATTATTAAATGTATTGAAAATCGCGTTAAAGTTGACAGAGAGGTATAATTAGTAGTGAACGTTTTCAGAAAGCATGGACGGTTGAGAATCTCTTTGTAACTTTAAACGATGGGAATCTAGTATTTAAATTATATTACCCGAAACGATCGAATAACAATTAGCTGATTATGTACGAGATTATTGGCCTTTGAGTTATCGTGCGATTTTCTGTAAACCTGTTACTAGTGGCGACTACATGCTCACAGATTTATCTCATACGTTTCTTTACTTTGTTATTGTGTTCCTTCTTTCCCCAATTTAAGTTCATTGTGCTATATAAGTATTTAATTGACTATTAAATCTGTTGACTATACGAAAGGTGTTACTTTATTCAGTAACATCAAAGTAGAGCAAGATAAATTGGTTCTGTTTAAAATGCTTTGCAAGTTAATTACTCTTACTGTAAATATTTTATTTATTTTTTTTCTTTCTTCTCCATTCATATTTGTTCTGTTGTAAATAAAGTTGTTCCTTCTATGGAAAAAAGCAGCTCTGGGCTCTATTTTTATGAACATTTCAGTGCTTGGTTGTTATCCTCAGAAATATTTATAAGTGTGGGTCAAGGGAAACAACCAGAGACTTGTCTTTCAGCTATAGTTATCTGTGGTTATAATACTTCCAGACTTCTATATTTTTATATGTGTGTACTTGAATAATTGTGTATGAAAAGTACATTCTCTCTTGGTTGTATATGCTACATTTGTCTTTACCAATTCCCACTATTCCCTAATTCTCTGAATAGATTTTTCCTCAAAATATGTTGTAAGTTAATGAATCAAACATACTTTTAATTTTCTGTGCATATTCCAGGCTCAAATTTGTTTTTATATACGATAGGCTACCGTTGTTCTGGATGGAAATAAAGTTCTCCCTTCACTGAAGACTATGATTTTCTTATCATATATGTTGTGAATTAAAATTAAAATACAATGAAACGGCATGTACTCTGTACCAACTGAGTCTTAATTGAATCAAATTGTAAATACTTGCATGAAATACTACATTATTTTTCCACATTTATTTTCGTTATTTTATATCGTTTCAGGACGGAAATAAAGGACGGAAATAACAAAAAATGTAATATGAAGATTTGAAAACTAAGTTATAGACATTATGTTGTATAAATGGATGGTTTGAACAGGGAGGTGTTATTGACCCTCTGCTGTCCAGCGTTGCACTTCTGCAACAGACAGAGAGCGCGACCCCTACACGTCTTTACTGCTTCAAGCGGGGCTCGAAACTGTGAGTAGCTACCCGAAAATTCGGCCACAACAACGAGAGAGACAATAGATTAAGGTCACGGGGTCAATAGCCTACGGGGAACGATCCCATACATGCTACGTCCGCTTTTCCACCGACCCCGAGGCGCGCAAATATGCCCCGATTGGAGCCGGGCACTGGAGTGTTAGTAACACCTCCCTAGTCCAGTAATTTGAAAGGAAGTATTCAAAAAATTCGGAGGAAATTCTTCATCAAAACTTGCTTGTTCAAAATGATGGAAGTTTTTATGAATACTGCAAAATACTTTAAAATATTTTGAAACATTTATTCGCCACCCTCTGTTGTAAGGTAGGCTATAATGTATACATGTTTTGTGCAGTGGTGACATCATGCAGGATTTGCCCGACAGGGGGAAGGCTCCCCGACAGTGGGGCCAGCATTTCGACATTCCATCAAAGGCCATGCGTTTCCGGTGGGACGTAAGTGGCAGAATTTTAGGGGCGTCGAAATTTTTGGCTTTCTTATTTACAAATATGTACTAAATCCGGAACCAATTTTGAAGAAAATTTGGAAATTTTGGAAGAAATTTATCCTTTTGGAATAACCATTAACAATATGTTTATTGAACAACCTGCTCTTAACAGGAGCAAAATAAAAAAGTCATATGGGTTTCTAAAATTCGTTTGGGGCTGCGCAGTTTATTGTAGGAATACGTACTGAAGCCCTGAGACGAAACTGGAAATTTGCCCAGAAACTTTTTTTACCGTTTTTTGAACAAAGATTTATTTTTTTTTGGTAATGTGGAATTAAAAAATTAGAAGTTTTTATTTAGTGATCTGCCTTCCAAGAGTATAAAATGCAGGTTTAACTGTTTAATTGAGGTCGGCTAGGGTATTTTAATGTGTGGAATTTCCACCGAATTAAATAATTGGAAATTTTTTTCGAAGAATCCTTGCCATCATTATCAAGTATTTGAAAATCTGAACCTTATATGGAAGAAATTTTTTTTTATCTTATGACAGACTTTTTTTTTTAAAAATCTGACCTACTGATAAGGAAGTAATCAAATAGGTCCCCGGATGTGCAGTTTGGTGCTGTTACTGAATATAAAGACGCTGATTAAGACCCTGTGGCGATGTTGGGAAATTTTTCGAAAAAGCTTGTTTTGCTCTTAATATATATTTCAAAACCTGGATCGTTTATACTGTAGGAATTATATGGCAGGAAATTAAAAAGGGGTTTATTTGTGGAGTAGAACTGAAAAAAATTGAGTCCTGTGAACATCAGTCTGCACTGTTAAGGATTCACAAAACAATAAATAAGAAAACGCATAAAGAAAAAAGAAAAAGTGTTGATAATTTGTTTCTAAAAATTGAGAGCAGTTTTTCCATATCCGATTTGTATCTATTTACTTTTTGTTCCGTAATTCGACAACAAGTGTGTGACATTTTTTACAATATAAACACGTACATATGAGCAAAACCAAAATGAGACTGGACTAGATTTCATATCATTTCGTACCGTACTGTGAAAATGGAAAGTTTTTTCAGAACGTTTGAAAATCTGGAGTTTATGTTAAAAAGGTGGATTTTTGTAAGGAAATTGGGAATTTTGGGAGTGTCCTTGAAGAATTTATGGTCTTCTTGTGAGCAAGATCAAGAAGCGGATCCTACGGGCGAAGAAGGGGTGGAAAGAAAAAGGTTTCTCTGACTTAACTCTTTTAATCGTATGGATGAAGTCTCCCTGAAGCAATTGTACCCCCCCCCCTCCCCCGACGGGGAGGGCAGCTTTTTCTGACGGGAGGGCCATGGCTCCCTTGGCCCCCATGCTGGGGCCACTCATTGTTTATTATGGAAAAAGTTCTTCCTTACAAGGAAAATAAAGATTTGTATTCTGTTTATTCGTATGGATGAATGCTACCTTACGAAATTGTATCTTCTTCCCCACCGGGAGGGCAGCTCTCCCCGACGGGATGGTCATGGCCCTATTGGCCCCATGCTGGGGCCGCCCTTGGATTTTTTATAGCCCATACGGATAAACTGCATGGTTCTTGGGTCTCTTACTGAAAACCTGTTTGATAGTTGTCATAGGTCTGTTGGTCTTTTTCTTAACCTGATCAAACTGGGAGTATTTTACATGTTGTAAATGCTCGTACTATTATGATTTTTTGTGACTCTGAAAGTAAATCAAATTAAACTGTAAATACTTTTATGAAACAAGTCGTATTTCATTTCCAAATTAATACGTTGTATATATGTTTCAGAATGAAAATAATGGACCGTCCGTAAACGGAATCATGACGAAAGCTACATGACCGTAGACTGGGGGGGGGGGGGAGGGGGGCGAGAAGGAAGAAGAGCTGTAGGAAGACCACGGTGAGCAACTGAAGACGGGTGGTTGAGAAAGAGAACCAGAAAGCCAAAAGGCTTAGTGATTCCTTGCCGCTGAAATGTAAGGCCTTTTTTCACACTGACATTGCTTGGCAATGTTTTTCAATTAACAGGGCTCCATAATGTGCCCACAAAGTACACATGCAAGGCATCCAATCTTCCTACATTGAGATCCCCCTTGCCCGTTGTGAACCCAAATGACATTTGACCTCCACCAAAAACTTCTGGGACCATGTATTCACTATGTGCCATCTACAGGACAAGTTACAGGACCCTACAAGTGACATTTCTTGAAAGACTGTGCAGGAAAGCTTGTCAGGCTTTGAACATGCTGACTCCAAATGAACTTTGACCTTTCAGAAAATCAATAGGGATCATCTACTCAATATGACCAATCCACACACCAAATATGAGCACAGTCACATGTACCGTTCTTGAGATATCGTGTTTACGAAGTTTTGACCTTTTGACCTCTCATGACCCCAAATGACCTTTGACCTCCACCAAAAACGATAGGGATCATCTACTCAATATGGCCAACACACTCGCCAAATATGAGTATAGTCACATGTACTGTTCTCGAGATATCTTGTTTACGAAGTTTTGACCTTTTGACCTCTCGTGACCCCAAATGACCTTTGATCTCCACCAAAAACAGTAGGGATCATCTACTCAATATGGCCAAGGCACACACCGAATATGAGATTAGTCACACTTACTCTTCTTGAGATACCGTGTTTAAAAGCAATTTTTAAGAAATTTACCTATTGACCTCTCGTGACCCCAAAGGACCTTTGACCTCCACGAAAATCAATAGGGATTATCTACTCAATATGACCAACCCACACACCAAATATGAGCATAGTCACATGTACCATTCTGGAGATACCGTGTTTATGAAGTTTTGACCTTTTTGACCTCTCGTGACCCCAAATGACCTTTGACCTCCATCAAAAATAAAAGGGATCATCTACTCAATATGACCAACCCACACACCAAATATGAGTATAATCACATGTACCGTTCTCGAGATATCGTGTTTACGAAGTTTTGACCTTTTGACCTCTCGTGACCCCAAATGACCTTTGACCTCCACGAAAATCGACAGGGATCATCTACTCGATATGACCAACCCACACACCAAATATGAGCATAGTCACATGTACCATTCTCGAGATATCGTGTTTATGAAGTTTTGACCTTTTGACCTCTCGTGACCCCAAATGACCTTTGACCTCCACCAAAAACAATATGGATCATCTACTCGATATGACCAACCTACCCACCAAATATGAGTATGGTCACATGTACCGTTCTCCAGATATCGTGTTTACGAAGTTTTGACCTTTTGACCTCTCGTGACCCCAAATGACCTTTGACCTCCACCAAAAACGATAGGGATCATCTACTCAATATGGCCAACCTACACACCAAATATGAGTATAGTCACATGTACTGTTCTCAAGATATTGTGTTTATGAAGTTTTGACCTTTTGACCTCTCGTGACCCCAAATGACCTTTGACCTCCACCAAAAACAATATGGATCATCTACTCGATATGACCAACCTACAAAGCAAATATGAGTATAGTCACATGTACCGTTCTCGAGATATCGTGTTTACGAAGTTTTGACATTTTGACCTCTCGTGACCCCAAATGACCTTTGACCTCCACCAAAAACGATAGGGATCATCTACTCAATATGACCAACGCACACACCAAATATGAGCATAGTCACACTTACCCTTCTTGAGATACCGTGTTTACAAGCAATTTCTAAGGAATTTACCTATTGACCTCTCGTGACCCCAAATGACCTTTGACCTCCACAAAAATCAATAGGGATCATCTACTCAATATGACCAATCCACACTCCAAATATGAGCATAGTCACATGTACCGTTCTCCAGATATCGTGTTTACGAAGTTTTGACCTTTTGACCTCTCGTGACCCCAAATGAACTTTGATCTACACCAAAAACAATAGTGATCATCTACTCAATATGGCCAATGCACACACCAAATATGAGCATAGTCACACTTACCCTTCTTGAGATACCGTGTTTACAAGCAATTTCTAAGGAATTTACCCATTGACCTCTCGTGACCCCAAATGACCTTTGACCTCCAAGAAAATCGATAGGGATCATCTACTCAATATGACCAACCCACACACCAAATATGAGCATAGTCACATGTACCGTTCTCGAGATATCGTGTTTACAAGATTTTGACCTTTTGACCTCTCGTGACCCCAAGTGACCTTTGACGTCCACCAAAAACAATAGGGATCATCTACTCAATATGGGTAATCCACATGCCAAGTATGAGATCCCTCGGACTTACCCTTCTTGAGATATCGTGTTTACAAGCCAAAGCGTCACATACGCACACACACACACACACACACACACACACACACACACACACACACACACATACACACGACATCACCATCGCATAGATTCCTTGCCTGCCTACGGCAAGGAATCAAAAATGGAGCAGGACGAAGGAGTTGGAATGAAACCAAAGTTGCAGCAAATGATAGAGCCAACGAGAAAGATGACGTCACAGCAGGAGTAGCCCCAGCGGCGGGTGTGGCTTGGGCCATGGAGGGAAGGTCCAGTTTCGTCTGTGAGCCTTCATCCATAATATAATAAATGATGTAAGTCCGATAAACTTCAGCCCCCCACATAATTCTTGATTTTACCTACGAGAAATCATATATATATTTTCTTCAAAGAAACTATCAAAGTTTCCAGTTTTCCCAGGAATACATTTTTCAATATGAACTCCAGATTTTCAAGCATTTCAAAAAAAATGTCAAAATAATGTCCATTTTCATTCAATTTTTCCCTTAAAATTCCTTCAATACATAAACTCCAGATTTTCATGATATGTTTAGAGAAAACCAATTTTTTTCGGGCAATTTACCAATATCGTCGTAACCCCAGAAAGTTACAAGTCGCCCGATTACTTGTTTGATTTGCTTCATACGAAGGTCAGATTTTTCAGTAAAATACCCCTAGATCGGTCATAACATTATCGTGTATTTCTGCAGCCCAGATTTTCGAATATTTGCTAAAAAAGGGGCAAGATATTTACGGAAAATTTTCAAAAGCTAAGCCAACTTCAATCATCCTGACATGCTACTAAACTTTGGTCTCGAATGGCTGATCACTTTCAACAGACCAAAATTTTTCAACTTCACTTTACCACTTAACCAAAAAACTAAATTTTCTCTCTTTAAAATTCCAAAATTCCTCTAATAAGAGCTATTGATATTCAAATATTGTTCAAAAAAGGTTTGAAGTTTTCGGGAAATTTCCAGTTCGTCATGAGAGCCTTTGTGCCGTCCTTCAACAAAATTGCGTAACCCTAAACAAAGTTCAGTCGCCCATATAACTTTTAGTTTGATTTTGCTCATGCAAAGGACAGATTCTTCAACAAACACCCCGATCCTCACAAAAAGTCAAATTTTTTCCAAAAATTTCAAATTGTCTTCAAGAAAAGCTCCGGTTTTAGTAAATATTTGTAAAAAAGAAAGCCAAACGTTTTGACGAGCCAAGCGCGTCCCAAATTCTGACGGTCACGTCCCTTCGGAAACTGGTCACCTTTTGTTGGGGTTTTAAAATGCTAGTCCCTTACCGGGGAGCTTAGCCCCCTGTCGGGCAAATCGAAGCGCCGACCAAGGCAATCACCCCAACTTAGATTAGTCTATATAAAGCTCGTTTTCATGAATGGTTCTTTACAATCATGTGACAATTCATTTCCCCACCCGGTTGTGAAAATTACGAGGAGTACTGCTTGATTTTCCTATAAAAGTGTCATATTGATGTCTTAAGATAACAGATAATAGGTTAGGGCAGAATAAATAAGAATTTGTGAAAATTCTTTGGCTTCAAACTATGTTTGCTTTTGCCTTGTTATGAATTCCGGGGGACATGCATGGGAAATACGTCTCGCCCCACATTTGGGAAAACTCCCGTTTACACAGTACAATCACGGAAGTGGCCATGTTCTAGCCCCCAAAATACACACATTCGAGAAAAAATTGACTCTCCCTGCAATGTAAAAACGATATTCTCAACCCTAGCACTGAATGTAAATGCATCCTGATGGACTTGATGACGTGACGAAGTGCCATCACCAGCATCACGATACCGGCAATATAACTGGCTTCTTAAAAAAAAGGATATTAGACCTTATGCATATGATGCCACATTGAAGAAAGTTCTCCCTCCTTTGGCGTCAAAACAAACCAACACTGACAAATTCAAATAAAAAACAAAACAAAACAAACAAAAACAAATCTTATACATGCCGCAATGTGTTCCATTGTTTTACCCCAAGAATGACGTCAGTGTGTCGTCAATGCATAAGGTCTATATAACAAAGCTTCCAAGGGAATCAAAGAAACGCCCAAGATGACGGTTTCTGTAATAAAATATGTTTGAACAAAAAAAAAATAGTAGATATGTTAAAAGCTTGAGTTCATTCTGCCTTCAGTAGGATCAAGGAACTACTGAGATCATAACTTAAACTCTGGGCCGTAACACAGAGTGCCACTACCATTTAACAAGTTGGTATTTTTTCTTCGGAAATCTCTGTGGTGTAAATGTACTCCTGTCAGTCCCCACGCAGGCTGCGGCCCCGCAAATTGAGGATAAGTCGTTTGATCAAAAGAAGAAAAAAAATAAAATCACTGTACACAGTGGCGCCATCAGAATGTCAAAATGGGGAGGGGAACTCAGGGCAAAGGATAATGCTGGAGGGCAAAAATTTTCTAGTGCAGCCCAAAACCGAGTCCAAAGCGCCCGTTCCTATGGGTGGGGGTCCAGGGGGCGAAGCCCTGGGAAGCTCTGAGGCTTTAGCAACATCTGGATGAAAAATTGGGTCTCTGAGAGCTATATTATTCATTGTTTGGTTAACCCAGCTCCTTATGGAACGCCAAAACCGCCATCGCATATGACGATGTACTTCCATTTGGTGGCGTTATTTTACATGACGATGTTAGTTCAAATGGCCATCTATCCCAGGAATAATGGCGTTCTTCCGTT
Source organism: Holothuria scabra (assembly GCA_037179385.1). NCBI lineage: Eukaryota > Metazoa > Echinodermata > Holothuroidea > Aspidochirotida > Holothuriidae > Holothuria > Holothuria scabra. The sequence goes on along the minus strand of CM074194.1, from coordinate 18,553,702 downwards.
TTTCCATGTTACCATCGTAAACGGCGTTCGATCAAACGGCGATGTGTATCCAAGACGTGTATCTAAGGCGTGTATCCAAGGCGTGTATCCAAGGGGAGTTACCAATGATGACTATTCCATCTAAAGGATGGTTTTGTAAAAGATGCAGCCAATCAGGTTTGGCTTTGGCTACGTAAAGGCGAGCATTATCATTGCAATGAGTGATCAAACTTACTGCTTCCCTCCGAAAGTTTTCCTTCACCTCGTCTTCATTTACGATGTGAAGGGATTCAATTATTTCATCCATCGTCTGATCGTTGAACTTGAACGTTTTGCTTAGGGCACACAGGTGGTTGTATGAGGTTATTAAGCATGCATATGGGACATGTGGGTAACTAACTTAGCCTAGTATATTGAGTAACTAGTATGAAACCGCGCGCACACGTGCGAGACCTAGATCTCTTTATATGACAACCATTGTGATTGGTTCGATTTTACTTTGCTGAATATGTATACCTGAGAACAGGAACTCCCCTTGGATACACGCCTTGGATACACGTCTCAGATACACGTCTTGGATACACATCGCCGTTTGATCGAACGCCGTTTAAGATGGTAACATCGCAAAACGGAAGAACGCCATTATTCCGGGGACAGATGGCCATTTGAACTAACATCGTCATGTAAAATAACGCCACCAAATGGAAGTACATCGTTATATGTGATCGAACGCCGTTTGAGTTGGTAACGTCGAAAAACGGAAGAACGTCATCATTCCTGGATAGATGACCATTTGAACTAACATCTTCATGTAAAATAACGCCACCAAATGGAAGTACATCGTCATATGCGATGGCGGTTTTGGCATTCCATAGCTCCTAACTTGGGGAGGCGAGTGGATGGCAAGGACAAACTGGGAGATTCCCCCTCTTGCCTCCGTAGCGCCGCTACTGACTGTAAGACATATATGGCGAAGAGGAAAACAAGTAAGTTTGAGCAACACATTAAGGGGAATTATCCCCTGTCATTAAGATGCGCCAGAACAGCTAAATGAAAAGTACATAAGTAAAAGTGGTTAAGTCCCTTTCTGCATGAAATGTTAATTAACGTATTGCGTTCTGCAGGGAACATGGGCAGGTAGACAGAAACCTCCAGACCTTGATCGCAGTGCGGCACAGTTAGAAATCCCGGACATGGACATTAAATCGAAGCCTAGACAAAGGCAGTGATAGTTACTGGTTAGGACGGGTTATTTAGACCTTGTTAGACATAGGTCAGACGGCACTCACGGTCTGACGGTGACCCTGAACGTTTTGCTTCTTAACGAGTATTTGAAAATATGAAACTCATACTAGTTGACAAGTGAAAAATTTGGATTTTTTTGTAAAATAAAATGTAGATTTTTTTTGTATAAGGATTTGAAAAATGGCTTTTACTGAATTTGGGCTTCCTATTAGTAAGATCGCGGCCGCGACCGAAGTTCGTTCGGATTGCACATTTTATCTGAGGCGGCTCTCCAAGAAAATTGCAATGTTTTTCGAAAAATTGTTGCATTTCTCACACAAATGTTTGAAAATCAGGAACTCATACTGAAAAAATAAAATGAATTTCATGAAAGAAAACTTAAGTATTTGTGAGAGGAATTAAAAAGTAATGGTTTAAGAATGTGCCTTCCAAGGGCAAATTTATTAGTGTTTCGGGACTACTAAAATTCGTTTGGATTGCATATTACGGATCAACAAACAAGGCTGCCCAACGATATTGGAGAAAAAACCAGTGGCGTAGCCACGGGGGGAGGGGGGGGGGGCAGATTTTCTTCAACCCCCCCCCCCCGATTTTTTGCCGTCTGATAAAGTAATTGAAGAAAAATAAAATGTTTGAACGGAAATAAACTTTGAAGTATATCCTTCAAAACAGTAAATAAAAAAATGTGTAAAAATAAAAAAAAAACATGGATGAATGTGTGTAAAACACATTTTGTGCGCACGTATGAAATCAAGTAATAACTTCAAAATGCCTACTTTCACTAAATTGGATACCGTTTGTGATCTGCACTGTCGTTTATTGCATTTCACTTCGAAGATGAAACGAAAGTCTCGACGACAAACTTTAATGTGACTTTGTTAGGTTAAGACCCTTTCTGCCTTTCGGGTTGCTGATTGATTTACTGAAAATAAGGCAATCGTACACTGGAGACCAGTCTTACACGACCATTCCTATACTTTATCGTACACAAAATATGCCGTAAGCACGTAAGGGTACGGCACTGCCTTCGGATAATTCTTCCCTTCCATCCTTAACAAGTAGGCCTATGTCGTGCCTCACTCCTGCCCATGACAAGTGCCACTGTAGGACGATTTTTTCGACAAGTCCTCTTTTTAGTTGCGGTGCCTGCCTTGCAGGCAACCGCAACTAATGCAGTTACTATCGCGATGTCAATTTCTGACTTTTCCGGCACTTTATTTCTATCTCCTTCTATATGCTTTGTGGTATCGAAATACGGTTTAGTACAATTTGTAGGGATGGTACTTCTCTTTCGTGTTTTTAAGTTTTGGTGGAAATATGATTTTCGTGAGAGTGTAAAATTGGGGTTTTTTTCACGTAAAATTTGCAAACGTGTTCTATTTTTAGTAACAATCTTGCGGAAAAACCAGGTCCGTGTGTACTCTGGGGAATAATATGTTGTTTAATTTAACACAGCGCCATCATTTTGGTTGTTTTTTAATTCATCGAGGTGTGTAGTGAATTTTGAGTATTTATATGAGGATTTCTTTGTGGAGATTTATTCTTTTCAAGTGACATGGTCGGGGTTGTTGTGGAGTAAAAAGTTTGATAGTTTAGAGGAGTTTTGTTCACTGTTTTTTCATAAAGTAAGTTTCTGTTGGAGGGAAACATTGTTATTGGTAGGTAAATATTATTTGTATGAGATGGCTCGTATTAATATTTGTGTTATATCAAGGTGTCTGGTTATGGTAAATTTGTTATTTTAAAGTTTAAAATTATGTGGAGAATATAGCAATGCCCAAGAAGGGCCGTTCAAAGATTTTTTTTTTTTTTTTTTTGTAGAAAGGAAAGGTTGGCAACAAAGAAAAAGAAAGTATGGGGGTGAATTTCAAGATAAAAGTTATGAAGGGGAGAAAAATGATGATGTAAGAGTTGGGATCAAGCAAAAAAAAGGCTCTAGTGGATATGAAAAAAGTCAGAGGTGTGATGATGGGGAAAGTAGGGAACATGACTATCGTGATGTATTATTTGTACGTTCCGAAAGATCTACATGTACATTTTATTTTTTCGTTGTTGTGGGTGGTAATTGTTTTTTTCGGTGTTTGGCATTATTGGTTACAGGGAAGATGATCATCTTTATTTAAGACAAGTCATTGTAAGTTCGTTTTGTACCCCTCCACATATTTACACCACGAGTTGCCATTGCTCAGAAGCTCCATTAAAGAAGAATGCTTAAAAAACCAAATTCAGAGGGAATGTTCTTGGGGATATTTATACATATAGGGAGAAGAGCACATCATAAGATGAAGAAGTGTTAACATGAACACGTAGTTTAATGTAAAGAGTAGTCACGGTAGGGTTTTAACATGTTCATTCATATCTCGTTTTATATTTGTATATGATGAGAGCGACCATTTTTTATTACGCTGGGCGGTGATCTGTTTGAGATATTGGGAAGAGGTCTGCATGAATGAAGGTTTTGCACAATCATTCAGGGACTGCTTTGGGTCTTCTGTTGGGGGAGAAGCCCTTTAAAACCAACTGATTTGGTCTTTTTAAAGGCCATGGATAGTTCATCTCTTGTCAAAAATGTGTTGATTTTGAAATGGTTATTTAAAATTTTGAGGGGGCCATATGACAGTTTGGCTTTCCTTTTTTTTACTTGAGGAAGCAAAGACATCCCTTGCCTTCTCCGGGATTTACGTCACTGTAAAACAATTAAAAATGATTGCCTTATCATTTTTTTACATTTATGTTAAACGAACGTAAACATTAAATTTGGATCGTTTGTAGAGGGTTTAGATTGTTAGCTTACACAACGAAGTTTTGAACAGGTACAAGAAAATTCGCAATTGTAAATTTTTAGCCAGGTGGTTCATTTCGTAAACGGTAAAGTAGCAAGACACTTATTTATAAGCTATGCTCTTTTGTGTTATGTCACTGGCTGTGGTGTTATCAGCGAAACGTTTATTTTTCATGAAGTCCGTTTTTTCTTTGAAAGTGATTTGTTGAGCTATTGCATATGGGTGGTTGGAATGATGAAATTTGTCTTTTACGGAGTTTTTTACTGGACAGTGAAGTCTTATTCATAGACCTGGCTTTCTTATTGCTTTTACATATTTTAGGTTATCGTTTGATCAGTTGCGAGTCATGGCCATACATAAAGTTGCTATATTATTATTTTTATTAGAAAAAGAAATGCATGGAAATTATTAAAACAATTTTTATATAGTGCAATGGCAACAGTTTTGTTCCGTAGTAAGAAGTCACTGTCAGAAAGACGACAAGAAGTTCTTGATATAGAGTGTAGGAAGAAGCGAGACTGTTTATGATGTGATGACAGACGAATCGCCGCTAATAGTTATAAACTAGGGACATCGATATTTTTGGTATTCGGGTTTCATAAAGGGACGTATAGATGTTGCAATTTATCTTTTATGATTTGTAAGTGATTGGTTCGGTTCTCTGATTTGTGGAGGTCAACGTCGTTGAAGTGTCTATACATTACTGAACTAAGAAGTTACTGGCGAAGGGTTAGTAGTGACGTATGTGTGCGGGATTAATATAAATTGGAGAAACAGTGACAATAGGCCTAAGGCTAGAGTGAAATATCATCATATTAACATTTATGTTGAGAGAATGTAGGTGTAAGTAACGCTGACAAAGGAATTTTTACTTTGCTGTTTTATATTTTTTTAATTTTATTTCATCATTTGTAAAGATTATGGTAAATCTGAGATATCGACATTTCTTTTGATTCTCGTTAACTTGTTATTACATGTTACTTACAACAATTTTTTATTAGGAAAGCTGAGAGTAAACTTGGTGCGGAGCGTACAGAACTTTTTAAAAACCATTAATCTTTAAAAATTCTTTATGTTCAACATTGGAAATTTTTTTCTTTTGTTCATTAACATAATTCCATCTTCAACCAAGTGACTACAACGTTACTGTCATGTATATACAGACTCATTATCGTTTCCAACATTACGTCTTAACAGTGTACTCCACCTGTATTCACTAAACAGCTAAACAAATGGCATGTTTTTCCTTATTAACTGCACTACTTAAAATACAATTTTGACTAACGTCTGTTTGGTCGAATGGTCTGTCTTGAGCCTTTGGCGCTTTACCATCTTTTATCAGAAACCCTCATGCTGTACAAGGAGTTACTAAGGAGCCGGGGCATTAGGGATACCTTATGAATGTACAAGCAACAGCTTCTAAAGGACGTTTGAAATGTTATCTGATGTGACGTTTTGCTCTTTCTACAGTTCTAAATCAACTGTTGTATCATCTTTTCCTGATTTACTGTCAACTATGAGTTCAAAATGAGCAAACCTCATTATACCGGCAATCGAGTATTTCTTTGGTATGTTACACGTTTCACCTCAACCACATTTCTAAAGTGAATGAACAATGTTCCTGGATTACAAGTGTGGAACTTAACTTAGCTGCTATTGGGCAAAACACAATACAAGTATTTTGGAATGGTATTTTTGTCCCCCTAAAATAGTCACCTTTAAAGTACAAGACGACTTGGTTTGTCGGCACCGCAACTCGTCTAGACGTTCGTCTTGTTACTAGTTGGCACTGGCGTCCGGGAGATTTGTAAAATGTCCACAAGGTCCGGATTTCATATGTTTCCCACATCATCCGTACCTCTGCTTTGCGGTTCAATTATTCTGAGAGATTTATTCGTATAGTATTTTAATTTTGACTATGTAATGTACCGATGAACAAATACTGCACCATTTTGCAGATTGTTTCTTTGGCAGTATGTATGTCTCTTGTAAAATCTCTACAAAAACTAAAAATATTTTGATATTTTTCATGCTTCCCAAAAAGGAAAAATCCTAAAACTTAGGCCTGTAATCATTTCAAAGTTTTGCCAAACATAGCACCATTTTGCATCTAGAAAGTAAGTTTCTCAGAGGGGGACACAACTACTTTTGGTTTTCCTGTTAAAGGGTAAGGTACTGCCTGAGGTAAGCTGAAATCCATTCAAATATTGGCGCATTTGCGGCTGGGTACATCCAGTTTAAAACACGTGGGAAGCGCCGTTTCCGGCCATCTGGAGGGGTTTTAAAGCCCAAAATTTTCTTGTACGCTCCGCGCCAACTGATGGTGGCGCTCGGCTTAGATTCAAAAATTGCCGCATTTGCGATCTACATCCTTCTGAAATTTACAATTTTTCCCAAGGGAAAGGGAGACACCGATTCCTTTTAGTCTTATCCCTCAGGCCACAGATCAGAAGTGCCCAGTTTCGGGGGCCCTAAAAAAGTGTATGTATTACCATTTTTCATAGATTAATTTTTTATTCTCATCTCACAGGATATTTTTAGCCCCTTCCCTTTCTGGTGCCCTTTTGTGGCTTTAATTTCTGAAACAGTTCCAAGGCTACACCTCAAAAGTTTCTGTGATGTAATTTAATCGCTAAATTCCAAGAAGTACAATTTCAAAGCCTGTAATTTAAAGTTTTCTCCATGATTCGTATTTCAAGGCTGGATACATCCAGCTTAAAACACATGGGAAGTGCCGTTTTCGGCCATCTGGAGGGGTTTTAAAGGCCAAAATTTTCTTGTACGCTCCGCGCCAACCGATGGTGGCGCGCCGCTTAGATAGTCTTGCCGTGTCTGACCCTCGGAGGTACCAGGCCCCCACTTGTTTCCTAGCCCCCCCCCCCCCAAAAAAAAATCGCATCCTGGCTACGCCACTGGAAAAAACAAACCTTTGAGTCCAATCTAGAAGATCATCTGGACAACAGAAGGTGGTGAGGGTTACAAATTGCCGGTTCTGAATTTAAACTTTATTGAAAATATTGGTTTTCCTTTTACAACTTTTTGAAAATCTGGACCTTTCATTGAAGAAAATCTACCAAACTACCAAACTTGCAGGCAAAATCACGAAAATCGTCAGAAGGGACGATACTAATCGGAACATCATCTTTTATAGAACGGATTAACCAAGGCTCCCAGTGAAACTGTATCTCCTAAAAGCTGTCTGTTGGTGCAAAGTTACGAAATAACGTTACTAGTGGTGGCAATTTTGTTCGGAAAGCTTAACATTTTTGCCCCTACGACAAAATGGTCCCCTTTCCAAGCTGTCCCCATGGTCCAAAGGCTGCGTCCAGCCTTGGTCGACCTCGTCTTAAACATTTAGAAAATCTATCTCCAAATACGTGCTGGTCATTGGTCATAGGCTGCCCCTAACAAGAAATCCTACGTCCGCCTTGGAAAAATCTCCTTGTTGAAGCTTGCCTACACCAGGCGTTTTGAATATTTAAGTTCATCTTTTCTTTACATCATCTCCTAGGTTTTATAATTTTTTGTTACGTTTTTAGCTTTTGTGAGTGAAAAGAGTATGCTCACAATTTTTAAATAGGTCTTTTGAAGCACAACAGGGCCCTAACTGGTATAAAAGAGAATTTTGAAGGACCATGACAAGTTTTCTGGCATGTTTAATTTGTTCATCCATTCACAATCATGATGACTCCACTGTAGTTCTGTGTAGGCAAAATTTCGATCGATCTTTACCATCTTCTGCATAAACAGGACATGGTTGGGCCCCAGGATTTTACAAAAGTGGCGGTTAATTATGTGAGGGTGAAATCTGAAGCTATGTAAATCAAATGCATGAAGGCTCAATGGGGGATAAAGTAAGGGAGCGAGTCATGTGGAGACTTTAAATTACAGGCTTTGAAATTGTATTTCTTGGAATTCAGCGATTAAATTACTCCACAGAAACTTTTAAGGTGTAGCCTTGGAACTGTTTCAAAAATTAAAGCCACAAAAGGGCACCAGAAAGGGAAGGGGCTAAAAATATCCTGTGGATCAATGCCCAAAGGCATTTCTTGAGGGACTCATTGAGTCAATATCGATAACTTTTTGGAAAAAGTGTCTGGTCAAGAATTTTTTAAACCGAAATCAACCGCAATTACTACTTGCTCATCAACAGGTATTTGTATGTAGGATACTAGGGTTGTCCAAGTTTGACCAGTTGTCATTGGGATGTGAAGGAAATATAACAGGTTTGGAGAAAATTTGTTGAATTTCATGAACCTACTCAATGAGCAACTTTTAGTGGATGACCAAGATGCAATACACAACATTTCCTGTTTAGTGAGGATATGTTTAAGAAAGAAATAAAAGAAACATACTCAAACCTTAATTTCTCCTTTGGATAAATCTTAAGCAAATACAACTCGAAAAGACCATTATTACATCTGTCAAGGCAGAGCATTATTTATTGCACAACTTGAAGAATGTTGCATTCACCTGAACACGCACTGTTTCATTTATAAACCCATATACTATAAAGTGACTTTTAATCTGTCTCTATTAGAAGATGGTTTAATTAGAATGATGAAGCTCGGTCGTAAGTACCCCAAAAACTTGGTTTTACCCGATGTTTACAATAAAGCAAAACTGAAGGTTAACACTGTGCTTTTTGGTCTATGTTCTCACGTACCTTGGTAAATTTGATTGGGTAGTGCTGCCAAAGTAACATGGTCAAATATTTTGTCTACTAATTACTATAAAATGTTAGAAAATATGTGTCATCAGGGCCATAAACACCTGTGACCTTGCTTGATTAAAACAAACATGGTGTTTAAAACCGCAGAACCCTGCAATCTGAGGTGGGGGTGGATCAAAATTTAAACACCAACCCTAAGTAAACATGGGTTTTGATGTTACACAAGCTAGAAGTAACACAATGTTACCTTGAGCTTGGGGTACATGAGACCACAGTATTTGAGTATTGCCTTAAGATGAGCCCCAAGTAAACATATTAGCAGGCAAGTCGCAACCATCCAATTACACCAGATTTGAAAATTCAGGGAACTTTCCCTTGTTAAAAATAATATACAGACCCGAGTCAATGACTTGACTCGGGTCACTTGAATAGCTGCAGATGACTTGACTTGCAGAGAAAGTGAGAATTGACTACACCTCTGCAAATAAAGATTAATCTCTGCCGAACTGACTAAAAATAAAGAGGTTATGCAAAGTTTTATCATGAAATCTACACTTGCTTGACTTTTGCTATGGAGGAAATATTGAGACCCTTATGCTTCTTTATAAATCAGATATTACAATAAAAATGCCTTCAACATTTCAATCAGTGGTGTAACTACTATGAGCTCCCAGACCCCTGGGTACCTGGGCTTGAGGGGTAAACAATGGGTCTGACACCTACAACAATACTTTGTTTGCAATAGTTAGGGGTACTCAACACATTTTTCCCCCAAGCCCTTTAAAACTGAGGTTGAGCTACTGATTTCAACATTCTTCAATCATAAAAATTTGTCAATCTCTATAATATAACTTTTTCCATTTCTTTTGAGACAAGTCCATTAGCTCAGTTTTCCATTATACATATCACACATTATGCTGGCAAGGAGAAAACTATCCTTCATAAGGAATCTAAACCATCAATGTTGAATTAAACTTCCACTAATCCCCCCCCCCCCCAAAAAAAAAAAAAAAAAAAATTGTTTTCTAAGGGCTGAGCTTTTCTCATTTGGACATAATTCTTTGATACTCAACAATTTTCAAGGTCCCTCACACCTACAAAAGTCAATCAAACCCCTTGAAAATTAAAATACATACCTAGTCCTTCAAGTTGGTTACAACATCAGACAAATCATCATCAACCATACTTCAAAATACTGATATTTTTTATTTTTTAAACTACTGGTGTAGCAAAGGGGTGGAAGGGAGTTTTTACATCGCACTAAATGATAGCACACTTCTTCAACATCTAAATTTAAATAAAATACTTTGCAAGATACAACAGGCATACACCTAAAATATATTATGATGGTGAAGGGAGTGAAAAGGGGACACCCTTTTATAAAGTAAGGAGGGGGCTTGTAAAGTAAGAAGGGGGATGTTTTATTTAGAACAAATGAGGAAGTAGTGCCAAATTAAAAAAATTAACTTTATCAAAAGTAGCTGCAATATGAAGAGAGGAGATACCAAAAATATGAAACCATTGAGTACTGTCATGAATATATATCATGACTGTATCCTCCACACACCATACATAAAGAGTTATTTTACCTTAAGACTGTAGGCACGAATGGTTACACCATAAAAATGTATGGGACTATACAGTACTACCACATTAACAATAACAGCTTCAACATACATTAGCTCAATCCACGGAGGCAACACTAAAGGCAGGGCTATAGAAAGGGTTATGTACAGACAAGTTTTTAGAGCAAAGGGTTGATAACTCGTTAGAAACATACAAAATTGTTTAATTCAGTACGATGATGAGTATGAAAGACAACTTCACACAATAAACCAGAAAGCCAAAAGGCTTAGTGATTCCTTGCTGCTGAAATGTAAGGCCTTTTTTCACATTGACATTGCTTTGCAATGTTTTTCAATTAACAGGGCTCCATAATGTGCCCACAAAGTACACATGCAAGGCATCCAATCTTCCTACATTGAGATCCCCCTTGCCCATCGTGAACCCAAATGACATTTGACCTCCACCAAAAACTTCTGGGACCATGTATTCACTATGTGCCATCTACATGACAAGTTACAGGACCCTACAAGTGACCTTTCTTGAAAGACTGTGCAGGAAAGCTTGTCAGGCTTTGAACATGCTGACTCCAAATGAACTTTGACCTTTGGGAAAATCAATAGGGATCGTCTACTAAATATGACCAATCCACACACTAAATGTGAGCACAGTCACATGTACCGTTCTCGAGATACCGTGTTTACGAAGTTTTGACCTTTTGACCTCTCATGACCCCAAATGACCTTTGACCTCCACCAAAAACAATAGGGAATATCTACTCAATATGGCCAACACACTCGCCAAATATGAGCACAGTCACATGTATCGTTCTTGAGATATCGTGTTTACGAAGTTTTGACCTTTTGACCTCTCGTGACCCCAAATGACCTTTGATCTCCACGAAAATCGATAGGGATCATCTACTCAATATGGCCAATGCACACACCAAATATCAGATTAGTCACAATTACCCTTCTTGAGATACCGTGTTTACAAGCAATTTCTAAGGAATTTACCTATTGACCTCTTGTGACCCCAAATGACCTTTGACCTCCACGAAAATCGATAGGGATCATCTACTCAATATGACCAACCCACAAACCAAATATGAGCATAGTCACATGTACCGTTCTCGAGTTATCGTGTTTACGAAGTTTTGACCTTTTGACCTCTCGTGACCCCAAATGACCTTTGATCTCCACCAAAGACAATTGGGATCATCTACTCAATAAGACCAACCCACACACCAAATATGAGCATTGTCACATCTACCCTTCTTGAGATATCGTGTTTACGAAGTTTTGACCTTTTGACCTCTGGTGACCCCAAATGACCTTTGATCTCCACGAAAATCGATAGAGATCACCTACTCAATATGGCCAATGCACACACCAAATATAAGATTAGTCACACTTACCCTTCTTGAGATACCGTGTTTACAAGCAATTTCTAAGGAATTTACCTATTGACCTCTCGTGACCCCAAATGACCTTTGACCTCCAAGAAAATCGATAGGGATCATCTACTCAATATGACCAATCCACACACCAAATATGAGCATAGTCACATGTACCGTTCTCGAGATATCGTGTTTACAAAGTTTTGACCTTTTGACCTCTCGTGACCCCAAATGACCTTTGACCTCCACGAAAATCGATAGGGATCATCTACTCAATATGACCAATCCACACACCAAATATGAGCATAGTCACATGTACCGTTCTCGAGATATCGTGTTTACAAAGTTTTGACCTTTTGACCTCTCGTGACCCCAAATGACCTTTGACCTCCACGAAAATCGATAGGGATCATCTACTCAATATGACCAACCCACACACCAAATATGAGCATAGTCACATGTACCGTTCTCGAGTTATTGTGTTTAGGAAGTTTTGACCTTTTGACCTCTCGTGACCCCAAATGACCTTTGATCTCCACCAAAGACAATAAGGATCATCTACTCAATAAGACCAACCCACACACCAAATATGAGCATTGTCACATCTACCGTTCTCGAGATATCGTGTTAACGAAGTTTTGACCTTTTGACCTCTGGTGACCCCAAATGACCTTTGATCTCCACGAAAATCGATAGGGATCATCTACTCAATCTGGCCAATGCACACACCAAATATGAGATTAGTCACACTTACCCTTCTTGAGATACCGTGTTTACAAGCAATTTCTAAGGAATTTACCTTTTGACCTCTCATGACCCCAAATGACCTTTGACCTCCACCAAAATCGATAGGGATCATCTACTCAATATGACCAACCCACACACCAAATATGAGCATAGTCACATGTACCGTTCTCGAGTTATCGTGTTCACGAAGTTTTGACCTTTTGACCTCTCGTGACCCCAAATGACCTTTGATCTCCACCAAAAACAATAGGGATCATCTACTCAATATGGCCAATGCACACACCAAATATGAGATTAGTCACACTTACCCTTCTTGAGATACCGTGTTTACAAGTAATTTCTAAGGAATTTACCTATTGACCTCTCGTGACCCCAAATGACCTTTGACCTCCACGAAAATCGATAGGGATCATCTACTCAATATGACCAATCCACACACCACATATGAGCATAGTCACATGTACCGTTCTTGAGATACTGTGTTTACAAAGTTTTGACCTTTTGACCTCTCGTGACCCCAAATGACCTTTGATCTCCACCAAAAACTATAGGGATCATCTACTCAATATGACCAACCTACACACCAAATACGAGGTTAGTCACACTTACCCTTCTTGAGATATCGTGTTTACAAGCCAAAGCGTCACATACACACACACACATACATACACACACACACACATACACACGACATCTCCATCGCATAGATTCCTTGCCTGCCTTCGGCAAGGAATCAAAAATATATGAATAATTCCCAAGTAGGGTGCTTCATACTCTACACAAGAGATGTTAACACACATGGCCCCTTCTTTCCCTCTACTGCTGCCACTTCCTAGGAAAAGAGTACAGCCTAACTTGAGTTTGCTACATGTACAGAACTCACTTATGTTTTTTGCCTAATTTGATTAACAAATGAACAGTCAAGTATACTTGCCAACATTGTCATCCTAGAAACAGAGCATTCAGCACATGGACCCATTGTAACCCTTAGGGATTACCGTGAGTACATAAGTGCTCACATTCACAGGAGAGATCCAGAGGGGAGGGGTGGAGGAGGAACTCTTTTTGTCTAATTATTCACAATACATACACATGGCAAATTACTAAGGTAAATGCCAGTTTTTGCTTCACACTACTTTCTGATGATGTTAAGTATAAGCCTATTTTTCAAACTTTTGAGACCGAAAAAAAAAAAAACATTCTGACTTTTATAGATTTTCGAGCTCAGGAAGTGGGACACCTAAACAGTTGGCAAGTATGGTTTAGGGTTCGACATACTGTATGAGCATGATAAAGCAACTTATAAATACTGGCTAAATACATGTGGTTTATCTTGCAAAAACATAGATATTCAAATATGTTCTGATTTATTTTGGCCATTACATCACATATTGACCAAATTAGAACACTCTGCTCACTGTACCAGAACTTATGAATTTGAAAATATCAATTCACCTGGGTCCCTAACATTCCTTTTAATACTTGTTTCTTTCCATAAGACTAGAAACTGGTAACAACTACAGAAACTACATTTATCCAGCATGCATGGGACATGTGAAACAATCACAGACTTCAAAAAGATATGGACAAGAGATCTTGGGAACAATTTTGTTACCACCAGTAAAACAAATTTAGGATTAGCATGATAGCTGCCAGGCTGCTGACATTTGCATGTTGTGAAGATCAATCTGTAACATTTCAAACAATATTAAAAAAAGAAAAAAAAAAAAGAAATGAAAACAGTAACATAGTCCAAAAAATTGTTTGTTGATTCTGACCTGTCAATAGTTTCAAAATATAAATAAGTTTCTACCAGAATCTGTCAGTAATAAACAACTTGAACAAGTCCAGAAATACACAAGTCACGGCCGACAGCCATCTAGATAAGTCTACACCCTCAGGTATGATGGTGACAGTTTATGTCTTTAGAGTAAGTGCATTAAGCTCAGTCCATACACATACCACACCTGTTGATACAATGCACATTTTACCTTTCCTTGGAAGAGCTATTAAACAATCGAAGTGTTTACTGTTTGTTACTGCAGATTCAAAACATATTTATATCTATTTCTTTCCATTGCTATCTTTTCATTTTTGATCCTTAATTTTATATTATCTTATTAATTTGAAAATTATATACCTTTGGATTTGGTGCAAAAGCATTTTTCAAAGGTCTTTTTTTATACTTTACATTTTTGGAGCAGTTTAACTAACATTACTTACATCTTATAGTACGTATCACAACACCTTATCTTCTTTGGGTAGCAACAAAAGCAATGAAAACTTGGAAGTACTGAAAATTTCTCTCTTCCAGAGATCTGCCTTAAAATTTAGAGCTAGCACAACCAATTGCAATAATTGTTAAATGAGCAATCTTCAGAATGTAGAGACACACTGCTAAATTTAGATGCAACTTTATTCAAACAACTTTTTTCAACTCTTTAAAAACTTATTATGCTGTGGGGGACATACGTCCCCATGTGGGGGGTTCAAAATATAAATGCTCCAACTGCTATATCCATACTAGAAGAGTGCTCTCAATTAACTTCTTACCTCACATTGTAGATTGTGGTGGCAGTCGATTAGATTTGTAATTTTTTATACCCAAGAAAACATGTCTGCAACTTAATGGCTTTGTTGAAGCAAAAGTTGAGAGCATCCTTGGTTGACTTCCTTCAGCATAACAAGGGCTTAAACATGATTTTATACACTTCAGATAATTTTCTATTTTGTGACACCGTTTTCCTCACTTGACGGATGCATTTTTATAATACGAAATCCCCAACAAACCAACTATACTTCAGTCTTAGCTGATTGTTTTGCTAGGATATTATTTGAATCCTAGCAGTATCCCATGACTATACATGAAATACACGGATTGCAACAGTTTGTTTCATATAATGTTGCTTCGATGTCTCCTACTGTATATTTCCAAACCATGACAAAGATGGCAAACTCTCTGCTCACAGCTTTTCATAAATGTTTAAATTCCCTGGATCTCATCACAACTTGGACACTGGTTACATAAAATTTCTCTCCATCGGGAATGTTTAAACAGGTGACATTGCATGACTCACTGTTTAACTTTCTCATCAACAGCAAGAGAAGAATGGCACTCTTTTTTGGAAGCTTTGTGTAAATGAATCCATGGTATGTCTAACCCTGTCAGATGTCGAAGGCTGTCTGTTTTTCTCGACCATGATAAGTGGCATTTGAACCAGTTCAAGAGGAGACTTATTGTCTCGTAGAGCCTGGCATAGGTTCAAAATCTAGAGAAAAAACATCAAAAAGTTTATATCACATAAAAATTTAAGGTTTTACTGGCATATTAGCTAACTATTACTGGCAAACATACACTTGCCAGAAAGAAGCTTTATTTGAAATTCTATCTTTAAATGGAGAAATCAAACTGTAACGAGTCAAACAGAGAAAGGTTAACCAAGAACATTCTTCAGTTTTCAATGTCTGTATGACAGGGCAACGTTTTACGAACTTCATCCTTTCTTTTTTTTCCCTTTTCATTTTCACATGAAAGAATTCACACCTTATCACTTGTCAACAATTCTGAAACCCCTTGGGAAAAAAAAAACTTTGGAAGAAACTTTTTCAAAATAATGCCTACCTCAGAGAATGTGCAGGTAATAGCTAGGCACACAGTAAATACAGGAAATAATGCCTACTACTACAGAATTCAATCCACATCATGAGGGTTTCTTGAAATTTTCACATTGTTACTCTTGTAACTTTGTGTTGTACTCGACACTGAAAGCATTTTTAAAAAAAAAAAAAAAAGAAACAAATCAAACTCACCTGTCCTCGCATCACTGACATTTGTCTTTCAAATAAGGCCTTGTCAAACTTCTTATCTTCCTAAAATGAAGAGCACGAAACCACATGGTTACTATGGAAATGTAAGTTGGACATGCAAAACTCCAAGTTCATACGATTAGTTAGTTAGACTGAGTTTTACGGCCCCATTTCCAACCAACTGGTTCTGGTCCAGCTGGCCCCAGCCTTTTTTCCAGTTGTGGCTCACTGGCTCGTTTTCCCTACTCTATTGCTTATGCTGAACACCAAGTACAATGGCAGTAGGTTCCTTTTTAAAGTCTTCGGTATGACCAGGCAGGGACTTGAGTTCCCAACCTCCCCACTGCAAGCAGAATGCTCTAACCACTTGACCATGCAGTCAGTCTCCATGTTCATGCAATTAAGCTTGTGGTAAAGTAAGAGTTACTTAGATGGGGTTCTACCCCTAAACTTATAACCTTCTTAATCGAGAAGGACCCACTGCCTTTTCCCCAGCTGCCAGGCACTGGATTGTTGCTTATGTACACTGTTGGCAGGAGGTTCCACTGTTTTTAGTAAGTCTTTGGTATGAATTGTCCAGTGAAATGAACCTGGGACTACCTCACGAGAAGTGGATGCTCTACCTGTTAGAGACCAGCACTAATGTAACAATAGTAAAATGAGTAGTTGCAACTTCTGTATTTAAACATATTGCCCGAAATTGTTTTGAGGTTTGATGGTTACTTCTGTGGCCACCAGAATATGAAAGGTGGTAAGAGTGGAGGGGGGTTCCGGGAGCTAAGGACATCCAAGCAGCAGAGGATCAGAGATATTGGGGAAGGGAAAGGAGAGAACAATGATTTGCATGTTTCCTTCCTTTTCATACCACAACCCTCTAAAGGCATCAACCCAGACAGTACTGATTCACCCAACCTTATCTCGCATGCAGCCTCTCCAAAAGCTGTCTCAAATCATCATCATCTACTATTCTGCATCTTTTGAATTTGATGTCAATCGAAGAGCTGTGCAAGTTAAGAATTTTCATCAAATCTCGATAAGATTGTAGTTATGAGTGACAAATGACTTTTTTTAGGTCATCAGTAATATGGGTAGAGTCATGTATCTAACTGGCAGTTATTGGCGAGTCACTTATGTATTTCCTGTGCCCAACTGTCCATAATGGCTGGTTAAATGACTCTCCCCTAAGTGACACAGGCCATATAGTGTTCACATTACACACTAGACCTCAGGAGAGGGCCTAGACTTGCTGTTTGCATGTTTTATATAATATTCATATTACCATATCCATGACCTCATAATGGACACTCACTTGATTACATCTTGGTAGTAAGCTAACCCCTTTGACTATCCTTGGTTGTACATAACACTTGAACCTCCATAAGCAAACAATAACACTTAAAATGTTATTCCCAAACCTCACTTCTCTAGTGTTTAAATGTGACAAATTTCCAACCTGGATGCTGGAAGTATATGATTATCAACACAGTGACTAAACCAAGGTTCTATTCCACTTAAGTTGTAGACAACTAACAAGTACACTGGGACTGGGCAGGAAAAAAATCCTTCGGTGTGCTCTGGTTTAGGCTAAGGTAGCTAAGGTTTCCCAGAGCTGGACTAGATGGCTATGCCCAGGATATTCTACTTTATATCACACTCCACTCCAGTTTGATCCCTTCATTGCACAGTTGGATCTCGAGGTGAACAGATGTCTCAGACAGTCCTTTCCCCTCTTACAATGCACGTGGCGCATTGGCATTTGAATGCTATGCTCCTGTAGTATTGTGCTTCATTATAGTCTATTACACGCACCCTTAAGAAACTAAAGCATTTGCTGCCCTCTGCCCTCATCCTCCACTCAATAAAAATAATAAAAATGAAACAAAGTGCAATCATTCAACATTGTTAAGTGTTGTAGTCAGCATCAAATTTCTTGCGGAATTTCTGGGCACCGCCTCGGTTAAGCTAATAGCACTATTACTGCAGCTTTATATTTGTTACACTTCTGTCTTCGACAGGTCTTTTCCTTATTTTTAATAGCACTATCTAAAAGATTTTGGTAAAATAACCCTGATACTGGTTTGACTTAACAGTGTTGCAAACAATACATTATTTAGCCTGCACTGGCTTTTTACTAGAGCTCTGACTTTGGAAGGCTCATTTCAGAACCTGACTTAGGCAGGTTTCTTGTAGACATGGATGATGATTGTGCCCTTGATTATGCAGAAGAACCTATTTTTTGCAGACCCAATCTCCTATCCTTAGGGAGAAGGCACATCTGGGGAAAATGAAATAGTGGATCTGAAAGCTGCTTTAAGCCAAATGCAATCACAGATGCAGCAAATTTGTAATAAAGAGCAAACAATACTTGGCGCTCTAGTCTCTGAATTGGAGTTTGGTAAAACATCAGGGGCCCGTTCCACAAAGAGTTACACAAGATCTTAAGTATGATTTACTGTTGGCTTAAGTATGGTGAATCAAACTTAAGATTGTGCGGAACTCTTTGTGGAACGACCCCCAGGTCTCCAAGTGAATGAAAAAGTTGCCAGCCTCTTGGCTAACGTTTCTAAGGATACGTTATCTCAGGCAGCCATGAAAGAATGTTGTCAAAAGTATGATCCCCCAAATGATATTGAGAAACTACAACCTACACAAGTTAACAAACTTATTTGGGACTAGTGAAAAACCTACACTCGCAACAGAGACATGAAAATTCAGTGAGTACAGTTTCTGTACATTAAGGCAAGGACCGCCCTGACAGTCATGCTAAACAAAATCCTTATCACTAAAGAATAAAGAAACTATTATGACCAGAGTGACCAATGCCTTAGCACTTATGGGCTCAGCCAACCTTGATCTCAACCAAGTCCAATGAGATTTGATATTTGATAAAGCCTGAACTAAAGGCAGAATATAGAAGCCTTTCCTCTAATTCACCCCAAAACTCTGTCTTGCTATTTGGGGATGACATCTCACAGCAAATGAGAAATATCCCTGATGTGAATAAAACAAGTCATGGGCTTACATCCACCAAGGGTCCTACAATTAGACTCCAGCAAAAGGTCGAGGAAGAGGAGGCAGAGCAGCTTATAGCATCTCTTTTTTAGGCAAGCAGCAAATGAAGCCGCCATTTCTGAACAAGCACAAGAAATCTTACATTCTGGAAAGGTGAGTTCTCTCAACACTCTTATCAACCTATCAGTTGGCAATATGCTAAAATCAGGAGAACCCCTATCAAACTTCAACCCCTTGGGCCTCCTTTAAGTTTAGATTATTCTGTTTATCATCAAATTGTGTAATTGAGCATGGGAGAAACTCTAGTGGATATTTTAACATAACCAGTTCACACTGTCAGAACATTGCTATTTCAAACTTACAGTTTAAGCCATATTAAAGGAGTATTTATTACCATTATTTATTTAAAGGGTGCTTCAACAATGCAGATACTGTAGACATCTTCAAATGCACTTTACAAAGTAATTGCAAAACAAAATCAAAGACCTTGGCTGTTTCTTCGACAAATTCTTGTGCAACAAGGGCATTCCTCTAACACAAACAGGGATATTAAGATCGAGTTTTTCCTCTTCACTCCTAAAAATCCACAAAATCAGTATGACATTATTTACTTAAACAAAGATGTGAGCATTCTACTTACCTGAAATAATTCTTTTAAACTGTCACATAGATCCTCTACAAAATTCATATCAGACAGCTTTGGAAGCACATGGTCCTTAATTGCAGCTGAAAAGGGGCTTTTTGCCTGAGGAAGCCAAGCCCACCTATATGGATCTATAGAGAAAATGATAGTTAAAGACATGAAGAAAAAAAGAAATGACAGCTTTTGCAATTTCTAAATAGGGCATTCATTAAAAGTTGCAAAATTAACTCCAGTTAGTTATTTGACTTTATTTCATGAGTAAGAGGTGTTTTGTAATGTCCATGCATAAGAATCTTTGCCCAAAGCAAGACAGAAAGATAAAAGCAACAGCCTGTAAACTGAAGACCATGGTTGTAACTACAAGGGTCAACAAGGGATGGGAACAACCAACACTCATGCCAAAATGTAGCCCTTCCGATCCCCACAAATTCTCACCTTCATACATAAGTCAGTTACAAATTTTCCATGTTGGAAGTCTCCTACAGCAATTTTCAACTTGCCCAAGAAAATTATCCTCAAACACAGTATCACAAATATAAACTAGGTGAAAGTACACACAGTGCCATTTCCTACCATCTGGGAAGATCATTCTGGCCAAAATTTGTATGTACACCCCACACCAATTAATTCTGGTGATAAACTTATTTGCATACCATGTTCGTATTTTCTAGCTACAACCCTGCTCTAGACATAGTGTATAACAAATATTTTATGTTGCTTTACTTGCTCTTCCAGGGCTCAAAATAACCGACGGCACCAACAGCCATGGCTGTTGGGCCCTTTCGGATGGCTGTGATGCCCCACAGTAAATGTCCATTAAAATAACACAAACTGAGGCCATTCTGCTCATTTTGGCTGTGCCCCTTTTCAAGATTATATCTGGCCCTGTTCTTCACACCACATTTGATAAAATTTCATTAATAAAGGTCATTTTATGTTTAACTAGTAGCTTTTAAATTTAAATAGAAGTAATCCATAGTAATACATGAATACAATAAAAGGAAATTGACTATTACTGCTACATAATGTAGGCTTACAGGATATGGACATGTATGATACTCAGTTTAACAATGCACAATACAACAGTATTATACCTGTACATACTGCAGTTATAAATGAAACTGAACAAAGGCCTCCAGACACAAGAGAATTATTTGATAAATTACTTCACCTGACCAGGGCAGCAGTCACCTTTCAATATCCCCGGTTATATTACACACTAAAAAGAGGAATTAAATTTTTAACTTATACCCCAGGGCAATCTCAGATTTCAGGCTAAGAATAATTACAACAAGGAACAAACCTAATATGAGATGTTGTATAACCAAATGACTTACAGTTTCAGGTGTAAAATGTGTTTTGTCACATTAGATAAATTAACAGCTCGGAGTCTTCTTAGAGTTCACACAATTTTAATTTAACAAACAGGATTACTTTAGAGTAAGGGTATAAACAGAGGTTTTTCCTTGAGCCTGCTTTAGGTGCACTGTATGTATATTTCATTTATAAACACAGAAAACAACATTGTGGCGTACATCAATGAGGATTCTTCTAATATCAACTATGTAGGTAGACAAAGAAGTTGCTATATTTAATCTGTACTTCCATACATGATAAACAATAGACCGTATGCATATGATGTCACATAGCAGCTTTGATAGTATTTCTTTTGACTAAATCTGTCATAAAAGTTGCTTTTACTTACATGTTCTCCATTCATCAGGATGCTTGAAAGGAAACGCTAAACCGTTGTCAATAGCAGCAACTTGAATAGACGGTGGTTTTACCATACTCCATTCATTACTGTCATCTAGTTCATTCTCGTCTACGTCTGATTTCTGGTATTTTATCAACCAGTTGTCATTGCCACGGTCTACAGATAAAAGATTAAGGAGATTAAAATCAGACCTTGAAGGACCTTTGTTTTTATGACGCTATGGCGGTGGCTTATGGGTTTCAACTTCACATGGGGCAACAAGCAATCAAGCAATTTAGATCAAATGTGATATTTTTTGAAAGGTCAGTTGAATGTGAAAACTGTAGATTATTTACCTCTGCATCTGACAAAAGTTTGAAGTAAGCCTCTTTGTGCTGCTTGGCTGGGTACCAACATAGTTCCCTTTTTATCATACTCAGTATTATTTTCCTACATTTATTCAATTTTCACAACCTGTTTCCTTTGCAGCACTTTAATTCACTTTCATTTTTTCCCCTGGGGAACAATGACTAAAGCTACCATACTTTGACCAAGAGGATATGACACAAGGAATTGAAAACATAACATATCCCAGAGTTTAAGAGAGTGTGAAATGGCTTAAGTCGACAGGCCTTTTGGTAGACAAGCAAGAAGTTGAGGGTCATAGTCATAGACAAGGGATAGCTAAGGGCCCCAAAATCCATTGTCATAAGAACCCTCTAGCATGCTTGTTGCTACTTTCTGCTTAACAACATTATACACAATACAACATTATACACAATACACCGTTTCCTTAACTACGCTTGGATTCACTTTCATTTTCTCATACCGGCAGTGACAACTAAATCTACTGTGCTGTGGCCGAGGATAATGACACTGGCATAAGTAACATCACTCAGGCTAAAGTCAGGTATTCCTCACCCCCCTCACCAGTCCAATTCTCCTAATTACCTACTTACTTCTAGCCGTTTCAACAACTGTCTTTGACTCCTCCTCATTCAATTTCAGTTTATTGCTTCAGGGTGTACCCTGGTGAGCATACAAGGACCAAACCTGTGATCAAAACACTCTCAGTGCATGCTGTGCAATATGAGCTACTCTGCATTTTTTAAATTTGATGTCAAATAAAGAGCTATGCCAATTAAGGATATGAGTAAACACTTGGTAAAATTGTAGTTTGGGATGATGAATGTCTCTACGAAAATATCAAGTATCATTGGCTTAAATGTAGTATCTTTCAGTTGCATAGCAAAAAAACCCCTGGGGGATGATAGAAAATTAGCAGTGGGGGGTCTCAAACTCTTCTTCCCAAGACCCCTCAAATGTTCATGGGGGATACAGGCTAAGGTTAGACCTTGCATGCATCAGCTCTGGGTTGGCTAAGGGCTCCTTAAATCCCTGAGATCCCTGGACATTGACCACCCACTCTGTCTGCCTGATGCACCAACAGTGAGGGATGTGTAACCATCAATACTTCTACAGCTAGTTGATTACAGGTGTAACAGGAATCTCAACCAACCCCTTAGTGCTACATCTGTCGGATTCTACGTACACACATGTGGGGATAAGGAAGCAAGTATAGCAATAACAGTCTATGGCATAGCCGCCAAAACTGGGATGGGATCATTCCACAAAAAGAATGCCAGGAGGAAAACCCTGCTACAGCTTATTAATTGTGCAGTTTAGAGAATTGAAGAAAGTATGTTGGTCATTCCCATTCAGGGGTTTTCAACCTTTTTTGGCTGTCATACCAATTTGGTTTTAATCAATATACATATATAGTTACAATATAATATTATATAATATTGGATAATAACACTTGAAATGGTGCAAAAAAGAGATTTAAATTTTGTATGTAACATACTGACATCTACAGAAAACTTCATGCAAATGTGATTCTGAATGTTATACGTAAACATCAGTCCTTATTTTTTTCCTGTAGGGCTTGGGATATGTCACACGAAACAGTGAAATGTCCCACCAGTTACACATGTCCCTAGGCTGAAAATCCCCTGTATTTCTAGGGCATGACTCTCTTCAAAACTGAAAAAAGCAACAAGATTGAAAGATGAATTTAAAACTCTTTCCCACAAAACTCAATGAAAGCTATGTTTTCAACAAACTGTATGTGGTGTCACTATATCACATGAGCCACAGCCATATGGATTACAGTCTGAATTGTGTTATCATTGACAAGTATATCTCATCACCTAAATGCATGTGGGATTACCAAATGGAACCAGTATAAGAATAAGTAAGATTGAAGTAAATATTACCAGCAACATTTGGAACTTTCTTTGCCATCCACCTTTCTTTGCACAACAGAACTTAAAATATGAAAGAAATGGTTGCTGCCATATGGACCTTTATTTTACGATAGGATATGTATAGGTATGTAATGAACTATGTAAAATACCTGTATTTCTAATGATATAATCTAATACTACTAATCGTTCAAACTGCACAATGAATTCCTGAGAAGTTGATTCAGGGAGGTCTTCGGTGTCGAATTTTCGCAACCAAAACTCGGCATCCTTGTATCCACTGACAAACAGCTGAAATGAACCAACCTAAGAGAAAACAAAAAGTCAAATATGCAAAATACTTTTATAAACATAACTTACTCTTTTAGGCAGTGTTAATACTACATACATTTACACTTAGTAAAAGGCCACAACTCCTAGTGTTTTTTTGTAGTCATGTGACTATGCATTATCCCTTCATAAACTCAAAGTAATGGATATGTTGTACTCATCTAGGCTACTCCAGTATCATTTAGGTTAATGTGGTTAATATTTACAAACAAAACTTTCCTTCCTTTTTAGTATTTTCAATAGAAATTCCATTGTTTATTAATGAACACGGTTAAATGACCCTAGACCTGTGAATGGGTACAGAATAATGCACTCTCTTGGGTTAATGTACTTGCTGGGTGCACTTGGACATGGTTGTCACCACACCGGGCGTTGCAGGGCTATGCTACCAAGCTCTGAAAACCTCCGCCCCATACTCACTATCAATTTTAGCATAAATTTTGGCATAAATTTCTTATCCTTGATGCAAATGCGGACAAACATGGTCAATAGGGTTTATGATGAAATTCCATTGACTTAACTTTGTTGTAAAAACAAATATTCACAAATAGAAACTGATCAAAAGTCAAGAGTCAATTTCAATTTGGGCTTTTGAATACAGCAAAATTGGCTAATTTGTGTTAATTATTAAAGGTGTTTGGGATGTATTACAAAAGAGACTTACATACAGACCTTACTCATTGACAACACACTAACAGCACCCATGGGGGGCATAACAATGGAATGCATGGCAGCACACATAAGAATGCGCCATACACATGTAGCAGACTATGTGCATATTTCACTGGTTGATAAATCAGCTGTCTGCATTTGTCAGTCGATTTTAGTTTGTTTTACCTTTAAAGGAGGACTTAATTTTTGTTCTGTGACATCATATGCATCAGGTCTATCCGACACACCTGCTATGAAGGTACCAAAATTAGCTTCTTCCACTGAGCAGGCATTTGGCAGACTGACTAGGCAGGCTGTTTTTAATCCTTTTCAAGCAACATCCAACAAACAGGGTAACAAAATATTCTATACTGAAGGGTTTAGGGAAATGTGACTGTTTCCTTCCTGCTTCTGAATAAAATAGGGTCTGGTAGAGGTGCCAATGTACTTTTCATATCTTTGCTACTCATGTTTCAAACCAATTTAATGATACTGTCTTCTTCTACCAAATTTGTGACAGTCTGAGAACTTTTTCCCAAGACCTTTAACCAGAGCCTCAATGTATTCAATGTAGTATCAACCAAGCTTTTTCTGCAATGGTTAGAAGGCCTGAATGAAAATTTTTCAAGAAGCACTGAAATTTTACTCAGCTCCTACTGTTCAAACTCACATTAAGATATCACAATATCTAAGAAACACTACCCACCTTGGCAGATAAAGAAGCTTTTTAAAATTCTTGCTTCAAGACATAGGTCTAGTTCAGGCACATATACCAAATGAAGGAAGGGGGAAGGGGTGAAACCTTCTATGGCATAAGCTTGAAGAAAAATGGCCAAAAAAGCAAAATAGAAGCAAAAGAGAGATCACTAAAGACTGTACTACTCTAAGGCAAAAATATTACTTCATTTTGCAGCCAGATTCCTATAGACACAATTTTCTCTCCAAGGAGGAGGGAAAACCTCTTCAAACCCTCACCTTTGACCCCCATACAACATGACCTGTACTCCTCCCATAACAAAATTGTGGCTATGCACATGGTCTTTTAGAAACTCTTTTATTCATATACTGTAAAATACAGCTTTAGAAATGTTACAGTAACACAATGGCTGCCATTTCCTGCAAATATTTTCCAATCACACAAGTGAGAAAAGTTGCTTCTAATGAACTTGGACAAAAGTTTTTGCCCTGAAGAAACTAAAAGTAGCCTGAAGCATTATTTATTAACATGCATTCATTCTTACTGCATAAGCCCCATCTAAAAGCTAAAACATCATCCTTGCATACAAGATAAATTCTGCATGATTAAAGGTCAAGACCAGTCCCCCAAACTTATATTAAAGCAATAGCTAAATATCACAAATTTCTGTTGATTTCTTTTCAAAGAATCTTTCATAACATTTAACGACTCCAATATTGCATATGCAGGGCCAACCCAGCAGTTACTCCTGATGAATTTCGCATTTCAGGAGAAAAGCTGTTGTCAGATGACTCTCAACAGCCAATCATGAAATAGGACATTCTACTATACTACTTCAAGTTGGGGTGACTGCTCTTGCCTTTTAAAGGCCCATTTCTCTCACCCCAAACAGTACCAATTCTCCTAACCTTCTTACTTAAGACCCTCCCACAATTGTCTGAAATTTGTCCTCATCCAGGTACAATTTCAGTTTATTGCTTCAAAGTGAGTATAGAAAAACTCAATTTTATAATCAAAACACTCTCAGCATCTTTCATGCTGTGTAATATAAGCTTTGGCACTCTGCATTGTCTGAATTAGCTGTCAATTAAAGAGCTGAGCCAATTGAGAATTTTATACCCCGTACCAAAACTGTAGTTTGGGGTGAGAGGTTTGGCCCTTTAAATATTATGGTAGATACTACTCAAGAATTAAAGGGCACCTCTAATATTTCTGCTTTAGTTGTTCTCAAAGAGAATGAACCTGGCAAAGAGACTGAGTACCAGGGCCTGAGTTTAAATTTTCCACGGTGGAATACAAATCACACTCCTCTGGAAATTAGGTGGTAGGTGTGCTGGTTTTATACTTAAATACATTTACATTAGCTCC
Source organism: Holothuria scabra (assembly GCA_037179385.1). NCBI lineage: Eukaryota > Metazoa > Echinodermata > Holothuroidea > Aspidochirotida > Holothuriidae > Holothuria > Holothuria scabra. The sequence goes on along the minus strand of CM074194.1, from coordinate 18,526,846 downwards.
CATTCTTCGTCTTGGTGTTCAAAAAATGCAGTTCTTACAGTGATTTCAGGCAAGTGATGGTAGGCGAATGTACTAGCATGCCTTAAATAACAATGTGTGCCATACATTCGGGATCATATTTTATGTGTGGAAGCAGCTTACCTTTGGTGGTAAACCTAATCTGTGGAATTTTTTGCCTATAACTTCAAACTTTTGCATTGTAAACTGCTTCGTCTTTGACTTCGCTCTGTCTATAGGAGAATAGTTGAAAGTTTCGCTGGCAAGTCTCACCACCTGATAACAAACAAAAACAAAAATGAAGTCAATTCAAATTTCATCCCATGCATGTTGACCAGTCCTACCGCCAGAAAAGGTACTGCAAGTAGGAAGACAGACTCCAAGGGGGAAGGGGTGGGGTAGGGTGATATATTTATACTAAAATAAATCGAGTCAATGGTAATCCTTATCTTATGGTGAGCAAAAAGGTTTCCAAATACAGAGGGAGGATGTTTGGTACACAAACTTTTTATCTTTTGATGTTTTTTCTTTCAATAATAGATATTTTCATGTAACCATTCTACAACTCTCACAAATAGGAAATTCATCACCTTAGTATTTGCAAAGCCTATGGTGTATATGCCAGCACTCCTCTGAGCTCTGATTTCCAACATATGCATGAAAGATTTACAACATGATTGCAAGTGACAAACTGTCAAAGTTTTTCTTCCATCAATGATGTTTTTGTCAGACGGCTGTTGAAAAATTCTCTAACATAAGAAATGTGGCAACTAGCAGCAGTTGCAATTTCTATCCAGGAGTATAAGCTAGGTACAGGATAAGGACACACAAGGACAACAATGCAATGAGTGATGAAGAAAAATTATGGAAGAACAACATTGCTGGTGCAAGGTATTCCCATGAAACTAGAGTGGCAATTGCTGCCATCAGTCTACCCCAACCCCTCTGATGTAATGACTGCTCCAGTTTTTATTTTGAACATATTAATGGTCTTCACTTTATGCATAACACTTCAACTAGCAGTTAAACAGTTCTGCATTTTCGATGCAGGTAGTGCTGCTCTGCATAATTAAAAACAAAAATTAAATTAAATCCAATTAAATATAAAACAATTGATTCCTGAATTGACAGTGGATCTTGATTGAGTGAGCAAATCTCCAACATTCCTTAAGAATTCTGCTCTAGCTACAACAAGAAAACATGAAATGGTGAGCCAAATATAGTAACTTCCTGAAGATAGATGAGGTTTACAGTCCTGTTTCTGACCAATTGTTTAAGTCGGACTAGCTACACCCTTTTTCCAGTTGTGGCTCACTGGCTTGTTTTCCCTGTTCCATTGCTTATGCTGGACAAAAAGAACAATGGCAGTAGGTTCTATTTTAAAGTCTTCAGTATGACCAGGCCCAGGAGTTGAACTCCAGACCTCCCAGCTATGGTGTTTTACCAACTCCTACTAGTTCTAGATGTCCATTGTGTGCTTGAAGCATTTATTACATGCCTGCAAGTGACAATTCCATCACAAGTCAAACTGTTGATGAATACAAATGAAACCCTACACCCAATTTGGAGGTACTTAAATTCCTAGTGACACCAAACTATGTTCATGACAAATATTTACTGTACAAGTTCAATGTAATTGGTCAGTCACAATCACTCCTCCACCTAATGTCAAAATTGTATCTTAACTATTTGTATGCTAAAATCCTTATCATATCAACTTCATTATTTACTGATCTGTGTAACCAGGGCTCAAGCCTGTTCAACTTGTAATGTAGGAGAAAACTACTGTATATATGACAGTGTTTCACACTGTTTTAGTCAAAATGAAACTTACCCGCGTTTTGGGGACTAGATTCAATGACAGTTTCGTATCCACCAATGAGGCTCCTGCTTCTGAGAGGTACCCCTGATTGTTGATAAGACACCCTCTACCAAAACAACATGGACAACACTTCTTCTGTACCCATTTAATCCACTTCGGATTGAGATGTCCGTATGGTTCTTCATTTTTGGGCTTGAACACACCAATTTTTTTCTTTACAGAGAACAAAGTTTTTGAAACAAATTGGGTTAAAACTACTGTCAAAATGGTCAAAACTGCAAATCTTTGAACAATTGACATATACAGATCTAAACATGAGATCCAATTTCTGTGACAATTCATCAATCTTCAGAAATATAAGTATCACCATCTATTTAAAATATTAGAATAATTACAGTTTTCCTGCCCTTTGTTCAAATTTGCATCTTTCTAATTCATAACTTATTCAGCTCTGATACACAAGTCATGTGTTGTGTACTGTACACTTGTTTAAAGATGTTCTAATGATTACGCAGTACAAGCAACAAGGCAGAAAAAAAAATTGCATGCCTACAGACTTTTTTCATTGCAGAATTATCAACCTCGTCAACACTTGAAAACATACAAATACTGAAATTGTGACACCACATATATGGACAAAGATTTACTGTACACCAGTGTTGAAAGTGGATCCTTTTCATATTTAAGTCTATCACCAAGCTTAGGTCAGGTTAGATCCAATAAGAATTCTATGTCTCAACTAATAAACGTCAGGTTTAATCTAGCGACATATCCCATGACCTGTTTTCTTGTTAGTTGTTGTTGGATGAAGTTAAATGGTACAGTTTCTAACCAATTGGTTTAATGCAGGTCAGTCACAGGATTTTTTAAAGTTGCAGCTCACTGGCTTATTTTCCCTGCTTCATTTCCTATGATGAGCACAAAGCTCGATGGGAGTAGGTTCCATTTTTTAAAGTCTTCAGCTTTCAACCAGCTAGGAGTGGTACTTCAGATCTCCCAGCTACAAGTTGGATGCTCAAACCACTTGACAAACATTACACACATTTGAATATTGAAAGTTGGAAACTGGAATATTCTGACAATGGGTTTTTTAGGGCTCAGGAATTGAAACAATTTCGCTTAAACTGGAATGCTTGACGAGTGTACTGTGAATTTCCTAAATAGGCCATGGTCCTTAATTTGAGACTTACCCCGTCTTTATTTTTGACAAAGTAACTACCACTTGAGCCTTGATATATTCTTTCAGGATATATTCCATGATATATAGCATCTTCTGCTTGCTTTATAACATTTGTAAATGCTGGATCATCTGGAAAGACATTGGTTTCCTCAACACTTGATTGTCTACTCCTAGAGTGACTGCTTGAATGAAGTAGCGGTTGACGTTCTCTCGATCGAGAAGGGGAATTCAGTTTGGACTCTTCCATTGATGCTGCGGGTGAAGAGCTGAATATCACATCTGGAGGATTATGTTTTAACAAGAGTGGACTCTGTGGTGTGAGCTGTTCCTCGTGGGAGAAGGATGGAGAGTTGTTTTCTTTTGGATAATGGCTCGAATTATTCTCTCGATGTTCATGGTTTGATACCGGCATGTGATTTTCCACAGGCACGATGATTTTACTCATTGATCCCTTGTACAGGCTGAGTGCCTCTTCTCTTCAGTCACACTGTTGCACATAATGAAAAATATGAAGGTTTGCAAAGTGATCACAAAATTTCCCACCACAAAGTGGATGACATAAGATATAAAAGAAAAATTAATCCAAAAAATATTCAAAAGGAAGACGGACAGTATCCAGCTATGAATTAGTAAAATATTGCAATATTTTGAGTATTGTGGGCATCACAATTGAGAGTGTGCTGCATCAGGCACAGACATGAAGCAAAGAATGTGCTTCACTTGTACAGTATCTTGTTTACTGTACTGCTGCCAGTACAACTAGTATCAAAATCTATTGGCAGTTCTGTGAGTTATGACAATTTATGAACACTGTGCTTTATGCAGTAACTGCTGCAACCTACGTCATTACCATTTATCGTGCCATTGACAAAGAATGCAGACAACTTAATACCAGCAAGTCTTCTTGCCCTTTAACTTCTTACAGCACTCTGTGATCAAACAGCAAACAGTGAGAGTAATAAAACAGTCTGATAATTTGCATACTGATGCAAGTTTGACTAAAAACTACAAAAAAAAAGGAAATAAGCTCCTACAGTACTGCATGGGATAAAACTATTTGCAATCAGTGTAAAAATTGGCTTGTCTACTGCACATTCCCCCAATTAATAAAAAGTTTCAACATTGTAAAAAATTTTTAAATATGAGACTGCAATGGAAAGGGGCTGGTCACTGTATTAAAAATTCATGGTTTTATAAGGAACACACCCAATTTATGTGCATGTCACAAGAATACAGTAAAGAGGTTTTTGCTCCCAAAAACCTACAAAAAGGCATTTTGACTGATGAACCAATCACTACACTTGTAACAGTTAATTTCTTCTGTAAACAAGTTGGTTCTGTTGACCAAACACTCTTTAAAGGGGTGCAGTCATGCCTTTGTTAAGACCTATGTCTCACGGCATATATACAAGCCCTTTAACTCTACTGAATCTCAAGATAGCTGAGCAGGAAGTTCATGGATGGATTGTGGATTAAAAGAGGTCAAGTAAGAATGGCAAGCACTTGGTATACTTTTCTACAGGTACAGTACTTAGCATCATATTAATGCCAACTTGAAATTACATTTATGTCAGGAATAACAGACTAAAACATTGTTTGGCAACAATGTACATTAAAGAGTATGTATTTTTTATCCCCTAAAACTAATCTGGTTTGGGACAGCAATGGTACTGTAGTGTAATTAATCGAGGCCTACAGCTTCGATTGTAGGGATTGCTCTACTTGTCACATGCTTTTTCGACTGCTTCTGCAACTCGGTATACCTTCTCGTGCACACAATTTCTGCATGAACATATTGCCATAACGAACCGCTACGCACGAGAAAGAGTTTTTCGCCTGCTTGCAAGGTTCGATATAGGTTCTCCTGCGCACATGTACATCATTAAATTATTGGCCAAGCGAACTGCTACACACGCGAACTGCAGAATTTTTCAAAATCCATCCGTAATCAAGCAGATACGTTCATTATGGACATACATGTATAGGAATGGGAACGCAAAGAAAACGTGTACTGCTTAGCTGTACTTCAATACCGTCTGACTTCAATGCCTTGCCGTTAAGTACACTGAGGTCGAATGATTGACCGACTGTTACGCTGACGTACTGGTTCCACAAGCAACCTAAACAGGGTAACCCTTGTGGTCAATGGCAACTTCATTTTGCTGATGGTGTTATGAATAAACCAAATGCCTCGACAGATGGGTTACTCTAAGTATATCTTTTATTTTCGTAACACCGTACCTCGCAACCTACCAAGCCCAAATACATTGACAGTCTTAGCTGTGACACTAGCTGCGTTGCATGCACTGCATTGACAATGTGACAGGGTATAAATACATAGGCCTGGCCAGAACAGTGAGATTAGCCAAAGGTAATGCAAAGGTAATCAAACGTTTCTCGTTCAGCATTTAACTTACTTCGTATTTTTCCTGTAGTAATATAATAGGTTGTACATTATATAGTACTTAGTTAATAGTGTCCGTTTTTGCGAGTAATAGAAGCAAAAATAAATGCGGTGAATTCATCACTTCACAACCTGAATGGAATACGGCAATATGTACAGGCTTAATAACACAAGACTCCCATAATGCAATGGCTTCGATATGTACTTGCCTGCAAGTACGGGCATGTCTAGTTTGACTTAGGACTTGCCAGCAATTACAGTAGGCAATTGGATACAAATAGGATATATGAAGGGATCTACAACAATTTTCTGAATAAGCAGGGTAACATTATTATCATTTTAATAAAAAAAACCCTCCACTCAGCTCAATATAAATATTTCGCTGGTATTTGCTACACTGTAGATACATACTCTACAGTATTTGTAAGCATCTGTGTAGTGTATACTGTTATTTATAGTATGGGACTTAAATAACTTGCAACAGTATGTTTTATGTTAAACAGCAGAACAGTGCCTTATTTACAGATTTCTTTCACTGGTAAATATTGACAATATTAAACTACAGGTAGTATTTGTTTGAAGGTCTCAAAGTCTCTGAGACCAAACTGCGAAAGTCCAATTAAAAGTTGGCTACAGGGTCACCGAACCAACACTTGATTCAAACACTGTATTGAATCTTCAGATCCAGAGTTGTTCAATCAATACTTGTACTTCTGAAACCCTGCAAAAAACTTTAATGAAATTGCCAAAACTGTGACTAGCCACTCATTTCAGGTTCTCCCAAATCCAATCATCAGGCCTTGAGTTTTAGATTTTCCAGGTGTGCCACAAATCACACTCCTCATGTAATTTAGGAGTGTGGTAGGTGTGATGTTATTTTAACTTTTACGTATTTTTTCCCATTCTTTTAGTTAACATGTTCAAAAAATCAATTCTCACAGTGATTTGAGGCAATTGGTGGTGAGCCATCAATCTCCTCTCAAAATTAAAGGCCTGAATTATCCTCCTTTTGTAACCTACTCTAGTCTATTCCTTCTTCAACAGATTTCAGCAAGCGTAGAACAAGGGAGGTTAGGGCATAAGTTTGTTTCAGTTACTTAACCTTGGTAGTAAAGTAGGTATGCATTTTATACAACAGGCATTATTAGAATAATAACAAGGTCTCGTCTGCCTTGAGATCTGTGTAAAGTGCCAATGTCTCAAGAAATGTAGCACATTTTGGCCTACCTGTCAACTTGAGTGTCAAGGCAGCCACAAAATCGGAAGCACTTGAATAGCAGGAGCACGGCTGGAAAAAACCGGCAATACGGGAAGCTCATTGCCGGGAAATCCAACCCACTCGCGGGAAATTTGTTCAAAGGACTTTTAAAATGGGTGTCGGGCTTATCATCGTATTGTCAGAATAAGTCAATAAAAGCTCCTTGTTAGCTTTCATTCTAAAAATTTCAACACATTCTGCACTCCCCAACTTGAACTACCAGAGAATATTTAAAAGTTTTTCGTTCATTTATACAAGCAAATTCAGTTGGGATATCCAGGGGATAAACTACAACTTCCAAACACTACGAAGAGAAACAGCGTGATGCTGCCATGAGTGGGTCAATTAGTACCGTACACTGTGTATATTCTGCATGTTTTGTACACAGTCTGTGCTGATAAAACAACCAATCAGAATGCACGACATTTTCTTCGGCCGAGCTGGCTGACGAATCTACACTGAGTTATAACAGATGAATGAATGCACGTGGTTGAACGTTCGCTGTGTGTAGTACATCTGAAGTGATAATGCATGTAGCCACAGTATGAAGGAATCTCCCTGTTCTTAAAAATAAGAGGCGTGTTATTCTCCTTTGTTTCAACAAATCGGTGCTCAAAAATCAGTAGTCGGGCCACATGTGTAATTGTTTTTTGATGGTGCGGGTGAAAATCGTGAGCGTTTAATAGAGCGGGTAGTCATTAGCGGGAATAGCGGAGAAGTTTGGTTCAAGAATATGCCAAGTATGCGTATCGTAGGCCTAAATGATTTCTTGAATGATCGATTATGATCGATTATGTTTTGCACCTTGTGAAGCCTGAGTAACGGACACATTTTACACAACACAGTAACAAAGTTCGTCCCATCCTCATTGCATAGCTGTATTAAACAAACATATTGCCATTCTGTCAGGCTATTCGGGGCGACCAATGAGAGAGCTACATTTGGGCTATTTGCTTTCATTTGTGCAGCACAGTAAAGAACGTGATAGCGACGTAGTACTGTAGTAGCAGCGGTGACTTGCTGCTGTTTGTGGAGTGTTTTATGTATGCACACAACAGTAGTAGTTGCTGAGCTGAACGCGACGGCGCTCAATGGACAAGTTGCTTGGCTAGAAAGTTAATTAGTTTGTTTGACAGAAGAGAAGAGTAGGACAAACTTTGAAGGAAGGAGAGATTCGGTAGTGGAATTCAACTTTATTTCGTTCGAAATCTACATAATTTGAAAGCTTAGTTAGCAGTTAATGCACAAATAATTTTCATTCCCAGTGCTTTAATTCATGATTAGGTCGGACTCAACAAAATCGTGTCCAAAGCTATCAAAAAACCCGATGGGCTACATAATTTTTCCGCCACGACGTTCATTCATCAGGGGCTTTCAGGGCCAGGAAGGGCCGTTTCCTGCAATCTGAGAGGCTTCATTTTTCAAAATTTTTTCTGTACGCTTCGCGCGAACCCATGGTCGCGCTCCGCTTAGATAGTAAATAATTACAATCACACGGGAAATAATTCTTTCATTGCCGGGAAATTTCGGTTTTTTCCAGCCGTGAGCAGGAGCTCATATCAAAATGAAAACAGCTTTTTGCTTAAAGGCTGTCACTCATCACTCCAAATTACATTCAGATAGAGAATGGACAAAATTCTTGATTGGTACTTCTCTTTGACTAACATTAAATTCAAAAGATGCAGAGTAGCTGAATATTATACAGGTACAACGTGCACCTATCGATGAATTCCATCAGCGCTTGAGTTTAGTCACTGTAGGCAGCCATTAGTGGGGTTCATCAGCCTGAAATTTTCTTCATTTGTCTACATGAATTTCAAATCCTCTCTAATTGAAGAAATAAAGACACAATTTAGTGCACAGTAAAACCATCCATGATACAGGTAAGCATGGAAATTAAAAGATTAAAAGGTGATAGACCCCAGTTATGGCCAACTGAAATCAGACCATCACTCGCTGTGCAAATTCGTCTATAGGAAACTTAACTTTGATTATACACAGGGTCTTGCTTTACTCACTAGGATATGTCCTTGAAAAAAAAAAAAGGGGGGTTGTTTCATCACAAGAATATTGAATTCATAATGTTGTTAGAGCTACCATTCTCTCCCCCCCCCCCCAGTTTTGCACCTTATGTTTTTTGCAGATAGTGAAAACTTCCACGAACATTTTAATTTTAGAGAATGATGCAAGAGATACCCAATCAAAGACAAGTATTCTAGTCACACCTTCGGTTACCCCCAACATGTCACTGTCATCATTTTAATGAATAGATAAATTTGATCTTCATTTTGCACTGAGAAAAATAGTGGTACAAAATACTTCATTTTATAAAATTAAATGACTTCTAGTACTGATTTTTTTAGAGCATCTGTTGACTTAAATGTTACACCTGATTTTTCATGAAATCTAGTAATTCCAGGTTTAGCCTTGACTAACTTCGCACATAACCTGCACATCCATTTTATTTTATCTGGAACAGAAACAAATTTATAATTTTTATGCATTTTACTGTGACCCTGATAGGGGTCACATTTACATTTTAATTGTTTACGCAACGCTTCTTGTTGCAATGCTGGAGACGACTTTACTTTGCTTGGGATTAAGTTTAATACAGATCTTGACGCCATGGTTACAAAAAATTATGACAAAGCCTTTTCTAAAATGAACAATATTATTAATTTATGGAGTAAGCGAAACATTTCCAGCTTGGGTCGAATCACCGTCGTAAAATCATTAATTTTGCCAAATTTTACATATTATCTAACAGCACTTCCTTCCCCTGAAAAGAACTATATTTCTAAGATTTCCTCATCTTTATTTAAATTTGTGTGGAAAAATAAGCCGGACCGAATAAGTCGTACTCAGATTACTCAAAATTATTCCAAAGGGGGTCTTAAAATGGTGGACTTTGCTAATTATTGCATAGCTATTAAGGTAACCACTTTCAAACGATTATTGAAAATTACTAATGAAAGTATTTTAGGTGCTCTTCTGGAAAGAGAGAACATATATGTTGGTGAATTCTGTAAGAATGGTGACTTTTACATTAATTTTGCTAGTTCTTAAGTTAAAAATCCATTCTGGGTAGATGTTTTTAATTGCACTTACCAGTATATGCAAACTTTACTATTCTCACCAGTTTCCAGTAACTGTTTAGATTTGTTCCTTGCTCAGCCCTTATGGAATAATAGTAGTATAAAAGTAGGGCATAAAGTAATAGATTATTCACATTGGAAGAGGCAAGGGATTTTCTTTTTAAATGATTTACTTTCACCAAATGGAGGCTTCCTAACCTTTGATGCTTTTTCAAAGAAATTTTGTATTCAGACTCATTATTTAAAGTACTATGGCGTTATACACGCCATTAAGGCTTCATGGAACCATATTCTCAAAGATAATAATTATGTCTTAAGTAACCCTGTTAATAACTATTATAATTTATTGTTGAATGAGGGGTACTTTGAATGCAAGGGTATTTACAATGAGATGCTTAATTCATCAACTTGTATTTGTAAATCGTATTTGAAATGGTCTGAGACTATTCCCATTTCAAAGGAGTCGTGGAATTCCTATTGTGTAGTGCCTTTTAATTGTTCCAATGATGTATCGGTTCAATGGTTTCAGTATCTCTTACTGCATAGAATAATCCCTACGAATAAGTATTTATACACAATAAAGGTTGCCCCCTCAAATATGTGCACATTCTGCTCAGTCTTTGTTGAAACCATTCCACACTTGTTTTTGCAATGTTTTTTTCTCTCGAAGAATCAGGGTTTATTTGCAGAATGTTTTTTCTAAAATTGATATTCAAGTTAATTTTAATGATGAACTTATGGTTTTGTTTGGTTGTAATTCCGATCGAATATCTAATTTAGTTATTATTTTGGTTAAAATGTATATATTTAATTGTAAAAAACAAAAAGGACACCCGAGTGTTCATGGAGCCATTGTTTATTTAAAAAATTATTTTGCCCTGCAAAAGTGTATTTTCCAAAAGAACATGTTGATAAATATTTGGGAGAAATATTGGTTACCTTGGATGGAATTGTTTTGAGTTTAATTTAGACATGGTGCAAACTTTTTTTACGTTAGGTCTGTTTTGTTATGTATTTTCATTTATTACTCATTTCAATTTTATTGTATTATTGTGATGTATATTTTTGTTGTGATTAACCCTAACAACCCCAAGGCCTACAAAACACCACAACAGTAAAACACTGTAGGGTTTTGTGAGGCTTAGTACTGTGTGGTACACACAATGCACTATAGGGTTTTGTGGAGTTAAGTGTGGTACTAAGCAAAGGGACTGTTGTGTTTTGTTGTGCACGGGCAGTTATCCATGAAGTAACTTAAATCTCTTGTGGGGTTTTGTGAGGTCAAGTCCTTTGCAGAGCAGTATGTGTGTTGTGTTTTGTGGGACTAAGGGGAAATAGGGCAAGCATTCTGTAGGATTCTGTGGTCCAAATATTTGAACGTATTTGTTCAAAACTACGGAAGATTGTAAAGACCATACAGTTGTGCAGGTGTTGTGTGTTATGCATGCGTTCTTTCAATGGAGTGTTCTCCCTGTATTGTACAGGTGGGGACCTCTCTATATTTTCTCCCCAGGTTACTAACTTGCTTTTTGGCATGAAAGTGGTCTGATGGATACCTGTGGCTGGTTCTGTAGAACTTCCCCCCACACAGCCCCATTGTTGATTTTGGAATGTCCTCACAAGAATAGTATTTCAAAATGGGTGTGTTTCACACTTAAATATTTTCTTTTGTTTGTGCGTCTGCAGTGTAGGAGTAGATAATTACATGGGCATTGTGTCCTCACAAGCATAGTATTTCGGGTGTTGAGAGTTTTAGGACATACAGTATAAAAATTTTACTAAATTTCTTGATATTTTTTTGTTGAAAATCTACAGAATATTGTTTGTACCTCACAATTTAACTAATACTGTATACCATATTTGAGACCGAGATCTTTTTTTTTTATTCAGCCCCTGTTGATTTTGGGATGTCCTCGCAAGAATAGCATTTCAAAATGGTTGTGTTTCAGATCTAAATATGCTCATTTGTTTGTGCGTGTGTAGCGTATCTATAGATAACCACATGGGCATGATGTCCTCACAAGCATAGTTTTTTGGTTACTTACAGTTTTAGGACTTTAAAAATTTTTACTGAATTCCTTGAAACTTTTTTGTTGAAAATCTACAGAATATTGTTCATACCTCACAGTGCTACTAATGCACAGTATCAGAGAAAGAGAAATACTTCATCCAAAACTGAACTGGGTCAAAACATAAAAAAAATAGTCAAACCCCAAGGACAAATTCATGGGACACATCATACTTGGGAGGGGTACAGTACTTACAAAGCTTTTTTATTTCAAACTAATGAATTTTTAATATACTTTTTGCTTTTGTTAAGTTATGCCATGTCATGTTGTTATGTTATGTCATGAAACAAATTCTGGTTTTTGCATAATAAAAGAAATTATCATACAAACTTCACACAAAAAAGTATAAATAGAGGTGATTTGATGACAATCATCCCCATTTCGCAAATCGCTATTGAGCAAACAAGAAATCAATCCAAACTAATTAGTATGTCTTCAAGAGAAGTTAAAGAGTTGCAAGAAACATTGCAGAGTGTAGAGGGTGAAATCTTCCTAAAATCAATCATGGGAAGTGCTAAGAAAAGGCTGAGAGATGAGGAAGGAGAAAGCCAGATTGCATCAACATCTGGAAAGAAGTTGAAGCTGGGCAAGAAGTTGAAAAAGAACAAGGTCAAAAAGACTAAGAGCTGTAAAGGTCTGAAAATTGGCCAAAAAGAAAAACGACTTTCAAAGGGAAGAAAAGGAAAGTCTATTGCCCCAAAAAATGTGAAGCAGCTAATGGAAAAGAACAGAAAGGAAGAAGAACTAGGTAACCTAAAGATGGGCCTAAGACAAAGTAAAAAGGAGCACCATCTTCTGATTCATGGCACTCCATATATCTCAGCGTCATCTGGAGATGAATTTGATGACATCCAATTATCTGATTCCAGTGACAGAGATGAAGTAGCAGAGGCATGCATTGGGGGACATGAATCCTGTGATGAAGAAGCAAGTGGTACCTGTGATGCTGACCCAGCACTCTCTGACGATATGCAGTCATCCGATATTGAAATCCCCCAACACTTCATACCACTTCGGACAAGCATCAAAAAGAAACCTCAAACTCATGTGACAACACCAGATCCTGAAAATGACCCTGCACCCCCCAGTACCATCCAGACTCATTCCACACCAGATGTTTTTGGATGGACTAAAACACTGTCTGTGATTGATATCCAGCCATTTCAAGGGCCTTCACCATTTGGTCGAACTTTCATGGCAACTTCAACAACAACCCCTGCTGAATATTTTTTGAGGTTCTTTTCATCACGGCTCTTCAGAGACATGTGCTGCTGGACCAATAAAAACTTAACCAAGGCATCCCAAAAGCTGACTTCTGAGGAAGAAGTAAGGGCATGGTTTGGCATTAGAATTGTGATGGGACTGGTCAAAATATCATCAAGTAAAGATTACTGGTCATCCCATCCTGCTTACCACAACGAACTAATAAGCCGAACCATGACAAGGACCAGATTTGACATCATTGCCCAACACCTGGCCTGTGCTGATCCAGACCTGTCTCCAGAACTAATCAGTGACAAGGCCCATCGTTACCTTACCATGAGGAAACATCCCCTTTATCCATTGCAGCCTGTATGGGACAGAGTTCTAACCAACTGCTGAACAAAATACAATCCTCAGCAAAACTTGGCTTGGGATGAGGCCATGATCAAGTACAAGGGTTTTCAGGCTAAGGTGCGGAAATTTTTCATGCCTCTGAAACCTATAAGGGCTGGTTTCAAAATTTACACCCTAGCAGAGTCCTCTACTGGTTACACATGCAACTTTGAGGTTCACCCTCATGACGATAAGCCTACAAAGATGAAGGATGTAGTACTAAAGGTAGCAGGGCCATACTTTGGACGATTCCATCATATTTTCACCAACAAACTTGACACCGGTGTGCCAGTAGCAAGGGAACTCCTAAACCGGTCCACATACCTCACTGGGGCAGTCAAGAGCTCAGGCCAGCAGTTGCCAGTGGATTTTTCAACCAATCCACAAAAAAACAAAACAAACCTCCAGGCTATCAAAGAAATGAGCAAAGCTCCACGTGGCACATTCTACAGCCGGCAGAATGGCCAACTAACCTCAGTGATCTGGAAAGACAGTAAAGTGGTTCAATTTTTGTCCACTGGCCACCAAGCTTTTAGGGATAAAAAACATGACATCCTTGAAAGAAAAACCAAAGACGATGGCATGAGCAGGCGCAAAAAAACCAAAGTAGCAGCACCACCACATGCCATAAGCTACACAAAAAACATAGCTGGAGTAGACCGAGCTGACCAACTGAGGTCCTACTACACATGCTCCAGAAAGAGTCAAATTTGGTGGAGAAAATTGCTGTACTTTCTGATTGATGTAGCCAGGGTGAAATGCTTACTTGTGCTTCAAGCAGGCAAGGGAGTCATCACACACAGAGGACAACCTGACTGAAAATAGTGGTTCAGATGCAGAATCTTCAGCATCTAGTGAAGAGTTTCAGAGCTCAAGCCACTCAGATTTCACCCTGGATATAGCAGTGGGACTTATTGGTGGCTTTGCTCAGGGGGGCTCTAAAAAGGAGACCAAAAAATGCTCAACACCAGTGTCTGAAAGAAATGGACCCACCCATTCATCAGTCAGGATGCCTGGCAAGTGGGCAAAAAAGTGTATGTGGTGTTCCCTCTAAAACAAAAAAACAGCAGCAGGGAAGCCCATACAAACACGCCGTGGTTGTGAGGCCTGTGGTGTCCACCTTTGTAAGGGGATGTGTTTTCAAAAGTACCACATGAGTCCCTGGACAGAAGTCCAAACAGATGAAGATGACTAACTTGGGTTGGCTGGAAATTGAGAAAAGGGGTGTAAAATGGCCGTAAAAGTACTTGTCAAATGTCATATGGAGTACATTGTTATGTAGTGTAGATTTTAAGATATTAGGCCACCTATATTTCTGTAATCTAAAAAAGGAAGTATAGGCCTACTACAGTATACTACTGTAAGAGATTATTTATTCTACAAGTCTCTTCTGGGACAAATGATATGTGATGGTCCATTACTTGTGACCATTTTCTGAAAGAGAAATACTGTAATTTAGCTTGAAGTTAGTTTGAGGAGAGATACTTTTTTGTATTTGTTTACACATAGTGATCAAAAACTGACATACTTTGAGCCAAAAGAAATAGACTCAAGAAAAACAAATAACCAAGAACTGAAAACAAACATAAAAAATAAAAAAAAAAATAAAATAAAATAAAAAATAAAAAAAAGGTGCAAACTTTAAGTAATTTAAAAAAAAAAAAAGATTCAAAAAACCTTTTAATCCTCCCAAAAATGTTTAATCACTTATGGTTATTATTTGTTAGAAAGAAACTTAGTTACAGCAAAGACGTTGAGCTGTAAAGTAACACTCAAATTGATAACCATTCATTAAAATTTTGTCCCCCCCCCCCCAAAAAAAGTATTTATGAACATAACGTAATCCAATGAAATAAAAGTTAAAACAATTATTCCATACATGTAAAATTTTAAGTACAGAAGCTTTTTAGTGCCATCACAAATGTCATGAACCCATTAGTTTGCTGTGGATATTTTAGGGTTAGATGGCCTTTAAAAGGTTCCGTAGTTAGCAAGAGAAAAAAAAATTAAAAAATGTTGTCAGTCAATGTGTTTTATATAGTAGTACACATGTTACTCTTTCTCCCAAATTATGAAAAATGAGCAAGATTTTCAGCTTGGAAAATTCTTGACAAGGTACCTAAAAGCCTCCGTAGTTTTTTTTCTTGAACAAAAAAAAATTAAAAATTCCAGAAAGCAAAAATATGTATGAGAAGGACTTTATGTTCAATTGACTACAGCAAAGGATTTTTTTTTATAAAATGGCAGTTAAAAGACTCCATACTTCTCCACTCTATACAAAAGTCCTATTCATTATTTCTCTGCATAGGATACGTGCTATCACCATTTGGTAGCAAATGTGAGGTTTTGTGGTGTTCTGTACTACACCCCACAATGCACAGTGTAGTATTTTGTAGTGTGTTGTGGTTGCCCTCACAAGTGGCATTGAAGGTTCCTGTGAGTTACAGTACTGTTTCCTACAAAACCCCACATCACAGGCTGTAGGGGTTTGTGGTGTTCAGGAGATAATGGACTTCTGTACTGTAGGATTTTGTGATGCTCAGAGCATAACCTACAAAGTAACCCGAAAGAGTTAGGGGATTTAAAGACAAGAAAATGTCAAGATCAATAAAGAGAAAAAAAAAAAATTTATGAATAGATAAATTTGATCTTCATTTTGCACTGAGAAAAATAACGGTACAAAATACTTCATTTTATAAAATTAAATGACTTCTAGTACTGATTTTTTTTAGAGCATCTGTTGACTTAAATGTTACACCTGATTTTTCATGAAATCTAGTAATTCCAGGTTTAGCCTTGACTAACTTCGTACATAACCTGCACATCCATTTTATTTTATCTGGAACAGAAACAAATTTATAATTTTTATGCATTTTACTGTAACCCTGATATATTACAATCTTTCCAATTTCAGAATGGTAGACAAAGAAGATGAAACACACAGCAAAAAGCTAGACTGGGCATGAGCAGAAGTGAACATCACTCTGTCCTGTTGGTTTTCAGAACAGTTGCCTGCCAATTCAACTTTCAGTCCAGAAACAGGACGGTACATTGGTTGTTATGGTAATTTCCCTGTACTGTCGTCTTCAAAACCCAAAACACCTTAACAGTCAGGATAGAACACTGCTTGTGTTAAACTCGCCCTCCTGTTGCTCTAACTGTCCTGTATCAAAAAGTCCCTACTGATATAATACACCCATCCCTGAGAAATGGCATTTTGAAATCTTTACTTGTGTTTGAGGCAAGATAGCATCTCCAATGAATCCAAGGTCAAAACCTTAGGATGAAAAATAAAGAAAAACCAGAATGCAAAAATGCATTGAGGTTTCGATGATATATAAATTTTCCATTTCAAATAATGCCATCATGCACCATTATCTTCACAGTCAAGTGTTACACTAGCATGTTCAAAAAATAATTTTGTTATTCCAGATGACTTTTGACCTCCATTAAAGACATACATAGATAGACAGACAAACATGCAGACAGAGAGAGACAGACAGCTATCTTGAAAGATCACATTTAAAAAGGTTTCAAACTTTGATCCCCCAGCTGACCCCAGATGACCTTTCACCTCTGCCAAAAACAATGGGGACCATCTCCTGACTATAACACATCCACATACCCAAATATGAAATCTATCCAAGCTTCCTATCTTGGGATATCATGTTAACAAGATTTTCAGACTTTGACCCCTGGTGACCCCAGATGACCTTTGACCTCTGCCAAAAGCAAGATGAAACCATCTTCTGACCATAAGGCATCCATCCACATATATGAAGTTTATCCAAGTTTCTTAGATTGAGATATCGTGTTAACAAGATTTTCAGACTTTGACTCTCTGTGACCCCAGATGACCTTTGACCTCCACCAAAAACAATAGGGACCATCTCCTGACTATAACGCATCCATATACTCAAATATGAAATCTATCCAAGCTTCCTATCTTGAGATATCGTGTTAACCAGATTTCCAGACTTTGACCCCCACTGACCCCAGATGACCTTTGACCTATGCCAAAAACGAAAGCAACCGTCCTGACCGCATCCACATACCAAATATGAAATCTATCCAAGTTTCCTACCTTGAGATATAGCGTTAACAATGTTTTCAGACTTTGACCCCCAGTGACCCCAGCTGACCTTTCACCTCCACCCAAAAACAGAAGGGTTCATCCTCTCAATATGGTGCATCTATGTACTAAGTTTAAAAACTGTCAGACATTTCTATCTTGAGATATTGTGTTAACAAGCAACCTGTCACAAACACACACACACCCACGCATACATACATACACATGGACGCCATTATGATCCCATTGGTTTCTCTTATCATCGAAACCAAAAATAACCAGAAAGCCAAAAGGCTTAGTGATTCCTTCCCGCTGAAATGTAAGGCCTTTTTTCACGTTGACATTGCTTGGCAATGTTTTTCAATTAACAGGGCTCCATAATGTGCCCACAAAGTACACATGCAAGGCATCCAATCTTCCTACATTGAGATCCCCCTTGCCCGTTGTGAACCCAAATGACATTTGACCTCCACCAAAAACTTCTGGGACCATGTATTCACTATGTGCCATCTACAGGACAAGTTACAGGACCCTACAAGTGACATTTCTTGAAAGACTGTGCAGGGAAGCTTGTCAGGCTTTGAACATGCTGACTCCAAATGAACTTTGACCTTTCAGAAAATCAATAGGGATCATCTACTCAATATGACCAAT
The DNA here is from genome assembly GCA_037179385.1 of Holothuria scabra. Taxonomy (NCBI): domain Eukaryota; kingdom Metazoa; phylum Echinodermata; class Holothuroidea; order Aspidochirotida; family Holothuriidae; genus Holothuria; species Holothuria scabra. The sequence goes on along the minus strand of CM074194.1, from coordinate 18,508,699 downwards.
CCACACACTAAATATGAGCACAGTCACATGTAACTCTTGAGATATCATGTTTACGAAGTTTTGACCTTTTGACCTCTCATGACCCCAAATGAGCTTTGACCTCCACCAAAAACGATAGGGATCATCTACTCAATATGGCCAAGGCACACACCAAATATGAGATTAGTCACACTTACTCTTCTTGAGATACCGTGTTTACAGGCAATTAAGGAATTTACCTATTGACCTCTCGTGACCCCAAATGACCTTTGACCTCCACGAAAATCAATAGGGATTATCTACTCAATATGACTAACCCACACACCAAATATGAGCATAGTCACATGTACCGTTCTCGAGATATCGTGTTTACAAAGTTTTGACCTTTTGACCTCTCGTGACCCCAAATGACCATTGACCTCCACGAAAATCAACAGGGATCATCAACTCAATATGACCCACCCACACACCAAATATGAGCATAGTCACATGTACCATTCTCGAGATATCGTGTTTCTGAAGTTTTGACCTTTTGACCTCTCGTGACCCCAAATGACCTTTGACCTCCACCAAAAACAATATGGATCATCTACTCGATATGACCAACCTACACACCAAATATGAGTATAGTCACGTGTACCGTTCTCGAGATATTGTGTTTACAAAGTTTTGACCTTTTGACCTCTCGTGACCCCAAATGACCTTTGACCTCCACCAAAAACAATAGGGATCATCTACTCCATATGACCAACCCACACACCAAATATGAGCATAGTCACGTGTACCGTTCTCGAGATATCGTGTTTACGAAGTTTTGACCTTTCGACCTCTCGTGACCCCAAATGACCTTTGATCTCCACCAAAAACAATAGGGATCATCTACTCAATATGGCCAATGCACACACCAAATATGAGATTAGTCACACTTACCCTTTTCTTGAGATACCGTGTTTACAAGCAATTTCTAAGGAATTTACCTATTGACCTCTCGTGACCCCAAATGACCTTTGACCTCCACAAAAATCAATAGGGATCATCTACTCAATCTGACCAATCCACACAGTAAATATGAGCATAGTCACATGTACCGTTCTCGAGATATCGTGTTTACGAAGTTTTGACCTTTTGACCTCTCGTGACCCCAAATGACCTTTGATCTACACCAAAAACAATTGGGATCATCTACTCAATATGGCCAATACACACACCAAATATGAGATTAGTCACACTTACCCTTCTTGAGATACCGTGTTTACAAGCAATTTCTAAGGAATTTACCTATTGACCTCTCGTGACCCCAAATGACCTTTGACCTCCAAGAAAATCGATAGGAATCATCTACTCAATATGACCAACCCACACACCAAATATGAGCATAGTCACATGTACCGTTCTCAATATGGGCAATCCACATGCCAAGTATGAGATCCCTCGGACTTACCCTTCTTGACATATCGTGTTTACAACCAAAGCGTCACATACACACACACACACACACACACACATACACACGACATCACCATCGCATAGATTCCTTGCCTGCCTACGGCAAGGAATCAAAAAAGGAACCATTCACCACTGCACAGCTTTCCCAGTTACTAGTTAGGATATTGCAGATAAACATCATATGTATAGGAATAGGTTCACAATGTACATAGGCTAGCCTAGGCCAATGTGCTATACCTTAGGCAATGGCAAAAGTGCCAAGACATGCTGAAGAAAATTATATCGTAGAGAAAAATTGTAAGCCTTAAGCTCACAAAAGTATTGCACATTGTTGTATGAGGGACTATTACACACGCCTTGTAAATATTTTAGATGTTCTTGGCCACATAGATTTTTATTGACACTTTTCAGTACACGATCCTACTTTGTGAAAGGAATGTAGGCTACTGCTGACTAGCACAAATGTATGCAGAAAGTACTAACGTTAGCTCACTTGCTGAATCAAACCCTACATTTTGGGCTTAAATTTCTCAGTTGAGGGAGCTAGACACTTTGTGTTTTCAATTTTTCCAAAAGCCAAGAATTGACACTTTAGAATATCGTTAATTTATTTACCTTTTCCCCTTTTATAACGGCGAACTTTTTTCCGAGATTCCATTGTCGAAATTTGCGGGATCCTCTAACCTGTACACACTGAGAAAGCAGTGAATGTGCTGCGAGTAGTTGTTGTGATTGCGCTTAAAGTATGTACTATGTGATCGATCATTGGTGTACATGGAACAATCACAAGGTTTAACAGAAATTTCCTGTTGAAGTTCACCTTGTCTTCTTGGCAGGTGTCGAATGTGCACTTCTCCTTCGTTATTACGTAGTGCAAAATACTGAAGCAGTTGCCAAACACGTCCGCCAAGCAAGCTATATTTCAGCATGCATCTGCTCAAATCTTATGCCATCTACATGTGTTCAAACTGCTAATTTTAGCTTTAGGCTTAGTGCAAGAGAATTTTTGGCCGGGCGGCCAATGTTTTTGTTTTTGTGCCAGGGAGGGGGAGAGGCTCTTCACATTTTATCCTGGTTGTGCACCTGTGGTCAAAAACAGCTAGTGGAGAACACTGTTACCCAAAAATGACATTCATTCCAAGTTTCCTATCTCAAGATGTCGTAATAATTAGGTTTTCGGATTTGACCACTGGTGACCCCAAATGTACTTTGACCCCCACCAAAAGTTATATGGTTCGTCCCTTGACAATATTGCATCTACATACCACGTATGACATTCATCTAAGTTTTCTATCTCAAGAAAGAGTGATAACGATGTCTTCGGATTCTGACCCCTGGCGACCCCACATGACCTTTGACCCCCACCAAAAGCAGTAGGGTTATTCTCTTGATAATAATGCATCTTGATACTAAGTATGACATTCATCCAAGCTTTCTACCTCAAGATATCGCTTTTACAAAGTTTTCAGGGTCTGACCCCTGGTGACCCCATATGACCTTTGACCCCCACCAAAAACAGTTGGGTTATTCCCTTGATAATAATGCATCTAGATACTAAGTATGACATTGATCCAAGTTTCCTATCTCAAGATAGTATGTTAACAAGGTTTTCAGAGTTTGACCCCTGGTGACCCCATATGACCTTTGACCCCCGACCAAAAATGATAGAGTTCTTCCTCTGACAATAAAACATTTACATACTAAGCATGACATTCATCTAAGCTTTCTACCTCAAGATATCGTGTTAACAAGGTTTTCAGAGTTTGACCCCTGGTGGCCCCATATGACCCTTGACCCCCACCAAAAACAATAGGGTTCTTCCTCCCAATGTGGAGCATCTATGTACCACGTATGGCATTCATCCAAGTTTCCAATCTCAAGATATCGTGTTAACGAGGTTTTCGGGGTCTGACCCCTATTGACCCCAAATGACCTTTCACCCCCACCAAAAACAATAGGGTTCTTCCTCTGACAATAACGCACCTACATACCAAGCATGACATTCATCCAAGATTTCTACCTCAAGATATCGTGTTAACAAGGTTTTCAGAGTTTGACCCCTGGTGACCCCATATGACCTTTGACTCCCACCAAAAACAATAGGGTTCTTCCTCTCACTATGGGGCATCCATGTACCACGTTTGAAAACATTCAGACCTTCCCTTCTTGAGATATCGTGTTAACAAGCAAAGTGTCACAAACACACATACACACACACACACGCACACGCACATACACACACACACACGCCATCGTGAATGCATAGGTTTCTCTTTCATCGAAACCAACAAGTCAGTGGCCCCAATGTAAACCCATGACACCACATCTGCCAGTTTACTCCTTTTAAAAGAAAATATGTCAACTTCATTGCTAATATCTCATGATCCAAACACACTAAATTAATGAAAATTTCACCACAATGTTTAGAAAGTGTTCTCCCTTTACAAATTAAACATAAATTTGGTTCTGAACTGTTCTTTTAATTCCATCCCTAGTATGCTTCAATTCAATGGCTTCATCAAAGCCATGAAGTTACAGTTACTGAACAGCCTCCTTTGCCCCAAAATGGTCCCCATTCTACTTGACTGCCACTATAATCAACAACACAAGCTTAGAAAGCAAATATCTGTACCAAACTCGTTCTGTATATAAAGCCTATTAAACATTTTTGATGCACTGTACCAGCCACATACTGTGAGTTACCTATGTGTGGTCAATAGCTAGCTAGTTAGATCAGATTTAACGACACGAACCAACACAAATGTGTTATATAGTGTCAATACTTGATATTAAAAAGCTCAAAGTCTAAATTTATTTTCAAGTATGGTTCAATTTCAAGTTTGGTTTACCTTAAGTTGCCTCTTGTAACAGGCTGGAGATTTGGTGGGCAACCTCCAGCCCACAGGAGGGGGGATGTGGCTAATAGCATGATAATGTTCATTATATCAATAACTCAAATTGCACCATGACCTCACACATTCATCCCACCAAATGTTCAGTAAACAAAACTGTATTTACAATTGTCCTTTGATTGCCTATTTCTTGACAAAGCAAACAGTGTATTTGATTTCCACTCACTCCTACAACATACTGTATCTGAGAAATTCTACTGGTATGATACTCCAGACTAATATGTTTATGATAAACCTGTGAAAGTGTTAGTCTAATTGTTACAGTTAGTTTTACAGCCAAGTTTCTAACCATCTGGTTTAAGTTAAGCCAGTGTTGGCCTTGAATGATGAGACCATTTTCAAGAATAATTATTACAGGACTTCAGGAGTCACAGATTCAGCAAATCAACTCCTCAAAAAATTAAGGAGTGTGGCAGGTGTGCTGTTTCATTAAACTTTACCAGGATTATATGAACTATCAAATCTTCATCTACCCATGTGCAAAAAATCACACTCCTCACAGTGATTTGAGGTGAGCGATAGTGAGGTGAGTGATAGTTCTTCTACAAAATCTGTAACATACTTAAATTCCTTGTTTGTTTCAATAGCGGGCAAAAGCAGTCATCCAAGACTTCTTTCAAAACAACAGTTAAATCTGGCGAATTTTCTCCAATTACTCTTCAAAATATTTCTTATGATATTTTGGACATATATTACATATTCAGTAAGTACTGTAGAGGGCAATGTAAATTTACCTCAACTCCTCAATAAAGAGATAATATGAATTAAAATTGCACATCCCATATAACAAGAAACCATTGTTGTACATACTGTATACATACGTACAGTATTTGTCGTTCCTTGCCTTCCAAATCAAAGCAATGGGCCTGAATTACTGTTCAGACAAGACTCTGTGCTGCACTGTGTTAAATTATTTAATGCTAGTATTTCAGTCGTAAAGTAAACACACTGTCATTGACACATTTATTGCAGCAATGAAATCAGGCACATGATTACAAGAGTCGATTTCACATGATCAGTGTCACATGATCAGTGTGCAAAGGAAAGACTTTGTTTGACTACCATATGTGAGGACAAGAAGTGTGGCTTGAGCAGAGGCTCTAGGAAATATTGCAACCATGGCATATGTCCACTCCAAACTGCCAAAACCTTGCTACCGTAGACTTCACTCTGAAGCTATGGGATTCCCTTTATATAAAATCAAAATATAACTCACATCTTGGTTTGACCAAAGACCTTGTCACACCATCACAGTAGCCAAAGAGATATAAGTGTGAGACACCAGTAGCATTGTAGACTATCCATGCATAGCTGACCACAATCAATTGGCGTGAGTGTACATACATATTTTGCTTACAGTATATTTTTCCTGTAATATTAAGGAAGGAAGGAAATACACTTCTTTTGCCCTTTATCTCAGGCCAAGATCGACTTCTGAAGCAATAACATTTTGTTTGGTGGAAACTTCCTTGGGCATGTGAGAATTTCTGGGAGAGATTTGGTAGTAAATTCCTAGCTGGTTTGTGGTACTACTGCTAGCGGGATTTGTGAGGGTCAGAAGGGCTTCATTTTAAAATGAGTATGAGTCAACAAAAGGTTGTGTGAGTTGTTTTCTCTCTCTTGCCATCCCCCCCTCCTGCCCCTTGTTTCTAGAGTACAACAATGATTACAACTAACAGGCTTTCCAACATTCAAAATTTGTGTAAACTGCAGATATTTCTTTAACAGATGTGCAATGGGACCAAATACACCATGCACCAAATGCATTCAACTACAATTGAACATGTTCAGTGAAAACAATGGTTTATGACCCAATGGAACTGTGATCATGTAATCAACTACACCACCAAGACAACAGAAAATCCAAAGTTATGTTGCTTGCCATCATTGGTAGTTGTGACAGTGAGACTCAGCATGAATGTCATGCTCAAAACTCATTACCACAAAGCTAAGTTAATACTTCTCATTGTCAAAGAAAAGACAACCAAGCCCAACATATCCATTCCATACTGTACAGCCCCCCACTGTTTCTAAATTATAGTACCATTCTGGATTATTTTACTCTAGACATGTCAAAGTGTCTCACTGCCCTGGGACTAAAACTTTCACTTTTAATGTATGTACTCTGTAACCATGGAAAGAAAAAGTGCCTACAGTATTCCAAAAATATTTTCTTATTACACAGGAACAGAAAGAATGAAAATAATACCTAAAATACCACTGAGAATCAGGCTTTTTTTGGATAACACAATACCACGCACAGTTTCTTCTGTCAAGACTGGAATCTGTCAAAAGAAAGAAAATATATTTAACAACTACAGTACGGCTGCCTTTCATAACAAAGCTAATAATGACGAATGACTTCACTGATGAAACAAAAAAAAGAAAAAGAGTTGTCTTTATTGAATTATTCTTCCTTGTTTGATCTTTCAGACCTCACATAGATGTTTGACTTCTTCGGTTTTTAAACCCTCTGCTAGGCATGGTTTGGCTGCTAAACCATAATTTACCATTGCTTTATATGCATGTTTCACCCTGATACCATAAGACTGCTGCATCCTGCCATAGCTCATTAAAAATCTGTGGTGTGTAACCATGTTTATACAAATACACTTGAAGAGGACATATTTAACACAAATGCATCCTCTTGGGGCATAGGGAGTGCAAGTAAGGATGAATCCATACAAACTAAGTATTTCACAGAACCCATACTTTTCATATGAACTCAGGGTTTTCCCTGGGCGTTTTGAACGTCGCGGCCCGCGACGTTCAAGCTTCAAAACCAAGGAGGCCGCGACGTTCAAAAAACGGCCGCGATGTTCAAAATTGCTGCCAGCTAGCCTCCATAATTTTTCTTCTTTCTGTCAACGACTGCTTTTGTTGTTAATACAATAAATGACAAAATCATTGACTTATTTGTAAAACTGCAACTAACTTTTTTAATTTCCATGCACATACCACTGCATGCGAGTCGGAGCTCTGTATGTATATCCCATAGGGCCTACTATTGAACGAGTAACAACACAGTATTATTATAATTAACTAGCCTGCACTTGCCGTCGTTGGCTTGTATCAGGAAAATGTTTTGCTCACTCCAGAGCACAGCAGCTATGTGGCATAACACGACTTGCATGACCAAAACACATACGCCCGCCTTTGGCAGGTAAGAGGCGGGGCTAATGTCTCAGATTTGCGAAATTATCAATCAAACGAACGAACCATGTCATTGTATCTTCACGATGTAATCCCACATGTTTCCTGTTACTTCGTTCTTAAAACTTACGACACGATTGTTTTGCCCGGCTACAACCAAAGTTTGGGAAATTCGATCGTAGCAAAAATGCAATGGGAGTATTAGAATTCTGTGTGAAGACGGTTGGTTTCTACATGTTTTTCCTACACAGTAAAACTGCATTGACGATGTCACAAGTATGATTGGCTGATTAAACGCAATAATGAACCAATCACGATGTTTAGAGGTAACTTAAAATAAGTGCGATCACACACAATCTGTGACTGCTTGCAGCCACGTGCTCCATTGCTTTTATAAATTCTGGCACTCACTTGATCATTACTCCCGATTATTTGCAAACTGAAAAAGGGGTTCAAATATGCTTGAAACTTGCCCTTAGTTTCGTTAAATTCCTGTAAACTCAATCCTTTAACTTCCCGCCAAAACTGGTTGCATTGATAATCACAAACGTAAAATTTTTACCCCTGCCATGGAAGTGATCATTTGATATTTTCCGCTATAACCCTGTAGTATTACATGGAATTAGAATTGCATTCAATGTCTTTTCCTAGCTTATCGCAAAAAGCGCCGCGTAAGTTGCTGTACAAACTGTTCTGCACAAAGCAGACTATCGAGCTGCAGTGTTTCGCCTCTTTTTAATCCCAAAGGTTAGCATACATGTCTGTGGACGTTTTGTACACGTAGCTCCTAGAATCTTGTGAAGTCCGGTGATTATTATCTTGCATAAATTAAGTAATTCCCAGCATTCCTTCCGGCCGTAATGTTATTTACAGTAGGACTTGTACAATGTTGTCATGCAACGTCATTGCAAACAAAAACCGTGATGCACGTGGTCTCGTGAAGCAAAATTCTTGGCACACGCATGCAGTAGACTTCCGTGCGTGTCCGTTTTTTCCGCCAAACAAGGCATCATGTTTTGCTTGGTGACATCATATGCATACGACCCATTTCAAAATTTAAATTGGTCCCTGCATCGTGATTGGTTCAATTGCATTGATTCTAGCCAGCCAATCACAATTCGCGCCTTCGCCTATGTGATTTAGTGTGTGAAAATACTCGGTCTCGAGACAAGTTTTCCCATTGAGTTTGTGTTACGACGATCCCACTGCCAATGCTTATATAGCCGGCTAGCGAAGCAGGGCGAGCCCCGTGCCAAATTCACCATGAAACGGCATCACAAATCTCTGCGTACGTGGATTTTTCGGGGATCTGACCTACGTGCATTTCAGTTGCAGATTCTTTTTAAACAAGACGTAAGTTTTGGACAAGAACTGCTTAAAATTTCCGGGGATGTTTATACCCGAAAGGAACCATAAGATACGTTAATCGGGTGCATTTGTTGGCTGCCCAGAACTGCTAAGATTCTACTTCTAAGATTATCATGAATGGTTGCTCTACATGGGGTTCGTATTAAAGCAGGAGAGTTGCTTCAGTATATTATAGCAACTACAACCGACCAGTGCAGAAAAGGAATGCAATAGTTCCGAAATGATTGGGGGATGAAAAATAGAATGAGCATGATGTTGGCCTAAGAACTAAATTATTAAAGCCTGGGGCATGTGACATCGACTGCAAACAAATCTATCGCATTAACAGTTGATTTACATCTCCACTTTTGAAGTGAAAATATATTACGCCTACAAAAATGATATCCCGTTCGTGAAACGAACGGAAATTTTCCCAATATTTTCTATCCTGAACTGGTAATATTGCAAGCCGGCCCAATCACGTAAATTTTGGTGAGCAACGGACGCGAAATAACAGCCAACCGGGGGTAAAAATCTTCTGGTGCCAGCGCTTAATAAAGGCCATGCCGATGAACCAAAACTTTTGAAGCAGAAATTACGGTGACATGGAAGCCAATGTGACCGCTATCAGTAGATCAAAATTTGTACGAATGTGAGTATCGGTGCTAATATTTTTGCGTCAGCTTACAAAAATTGTGTTGACTAATTTGGCTAAAAAATGTCACCATTTTGCATCTAGGGACTTGCATAAGTCATAAAATTTCCAAAAGGGGAGGGGGACACCCCCTCCCCTTATACCCCTCCCCCACGCCAGCTATCCACCAATGGACGCATCAGATGCGCGACGTTCAATTCTAAACCCAGGGAAAACCCTGGAACTGTGTATCGTATTATAATACATAGCTCAGTATGGCAGGAAGAACCCCTTCTGTAGCGAAAAGTTTAAGTTCGAGTGGCCTTTCCATATAAAAGTGAGTGCATGTAAGGTGTAGGATTTCAAAATTATTAGAACCCATTTGCTTTTCTTCATTTTGCTACATGTTCTCCATTTTAACTCTCTTTTCAGTCTGTTAAAATTCATTTGGGGTGGTTAACTAGTTTAGACAAGGTTTTACTGTACAGCTCAGTTTCTAACCAATTGGTTTGAGTCATGCTAGCCACAGCCATTTCTACAGTAGTGGTTCTCTTACTTGTTTTCCTTGCTCCATTGCTCATGCTGAGCACCAAGCACAATGGTAATAGCTCCATTTTTAAGTCTTCAGTACGCCCCAATCAGAAGCACTTGCTTTTTTCTTTTATCTTTAATTACCACATCAAACACATTTTCAGAGGAACAGCACTTGTAAGGAACAGAGAGGGTTAGCAAGAGTTTCTTGATTTTTCTGAGCAACTTTTGGGTGATTGCTCATTGCCTTTTTTAAGGTGCTTTGCTTGAGTATAGGAATTGAGATAAAAAGAAAAATGTACAGTGTATCATTTCCTTTGTTCATTTAGGCCGAACTTTTGTAAAATTTCCAAATTTATGCAGTCACCCCAATTTGGATTAGTCTAACAGCAGAGCAGCTGCCAACATCAAGGTCTTGAAATCAGGAAGATTTACCTCATAAATCAGGAAAATTTCAGGGATCTGTGTGTATTTCAATAGGGGAAATTCTGTTCTCAATCAGGAAGATTTTATATTTTGCATGTTTAGAGGTGAAATTATCAGGAAGTCTTCTGCAGAATCAGGAAGACTTGGCAGCTCTGGTAACTATCCTATCTCATGAATGGCTCTTGAGAATCATGTGACAATATTTTTCTTACTGATCTATGAAATTATGTGAGTATTAACTTGCTAAATTACCTTGAAAAGGTATTTTCTAAAACATCATGAAAGGTACTTGGAAGAGAAATGACACTTCATTTGTGAGAATTATTTTTTTGTTCAAAATAAGTTTGGGGTGACTAATAAATGCCCCACTGCAAAAGCAGATTACAAGTTTACTCAGGGTGTAGTCCTCATATTTTACAAAATATTCAAAAGGAGAACCTTTTAGCTTGTGTCATGTACTGTAACAGTTTCACATAAATCATACTCTAGAAGCAAGCAAGTTTTGGTTTCAATGAATATGATAACTCATCTCCTATTATCAAGACTGACTTGCTGGTATAGTAGTACTGTACTTCCTTGGAGTTGAGCATCACATGATAAACAATGTTGAATCATGTGATAAAATCCAGCATATTGTACTTCAGGCCTTGAGTTTTATTTTTCCAGGTATGCTACAAATCACACTCCTTGGGGAATTAAGGAGTGTGGTAGGCATGCTGTTTAAAAATTATTAAACTTTGGTAGATAAATATGAGTTCACATCTTTATCTACACTAGGTGCAAAAAATCACACACCTCAGCGATTTGAGGAGAGTGATTGTGTACAGTCACACTTGCACTCCTCTGTACCTGGTACTGTAAGTTATCTCTCAGCACTTTCACTTTCCCAGTTTGAGTTCTGAACCTCCTGACCCTTTTGCTACGGAAACACACATCTTATAAGATTCAAATCATACCATGAAACAGCCTTATTAGGCCTACCCAATGAAAAAGTAAACAATTTTGATGATTTGCACACTGGTTACTTCCCAAAACCTAAGATCAGATAGAGAGATGACTTTGACACAACTATCTTAAGTTTTCTGAGGGATACCCTAGTTCCAAGTTTATAACATTCCCAAAAATAGGGTAAACATATTCCACAAGTGTGGCTTTGCCCCCCAAAGTTAGGCCACATCTTGCTAATGAGAGTTTGTGCCATTTAATTATTCACAACAATTGTAGTCCTTGAAATTCTTAACCTAAATTGTACTTTACTTTGCAGTATGGTTGCCAAGGAGGTATAGTAGCAGACACAATTAACTGCAAACCAACAAAACACACAATAGCTGACAAATAACATATTCAACTTTTAAGTTTCAAAATGCTCTAGGGGCCTGGGAGGCATGGCCATACAGGACGGGGTCAGGGGCTAGAGCCCCCTCACAATCTGACAAAACCTTCTTGAATCAGGGCACACAAAACATTGGTTCCTCAGTCAGGCACAGATTATGCCCTGATTTTGAATCTTGACTCCAGCAAAAAGTTAATACCACTTTCCCCCTCCCCTCCCCTCCACTCCAAGAATTGACAGTCTCTTCCAGGACTATGGTAGAATTTAACTGTACTGGGCTACTTTGATTAGGTACTGGGTTAGTTGCTTGTTTTTTAGGGCTTGGAATATAGTGCATCTTATGGGGCCTTAGCCTTCCTTTGCGCTGTAACCTGCTGTGTTAAGTAATCACATGATCCTCAACAGCCAATCATGATACAGAACAGTTTACTTATATAGGCCTTGAATTTTTAGGGGTGCGAGTGCCATCGCACACCACCACTCGCCTCAATTCACTGTGAGGAGTGCAATTTTTTGAACACCTTGCTAAAGAATGGGAACTCAATAGATCTATTAAAGTTTAATAAAACAGGACACCTACCACACTCCTTTATTTTCTGAGGAGTGTGATCTGTAGCACACCTGGAAAATCTAAAACTCAAGGCCTGCTTATATTAATTTAAGTTTGGGTGATGGCATAAATTTCTCCTTTAAGTATGCCTGCAAGCCAATGTGTAAACAGAGAATCACTAAATCTAGCCTGGATGGCAGTAAGTTGATGTAAGCATAGGCCCCACAAAAATCTTTTTTACAACTTTTGTAGTGGGCTACAGAAATTTTCCAATCTAACAGCAAATTAACAAATGCATAGCACTGTAGCTCTTACTATGTACACAACATGCAAGTACTGTACTTGGAGTGTTCTGATTACAAATTGGGCTTTATGCCCAGATTTATCAGGAGTCACCTATTTTTGGAAGAAAAAGTGAGCATCCTGGCCAGTAAGGCAAATCATCCTGAATTTCTCAAAGCTTGGCAAACAGCAGGGCAAACAGCAGGACAACAACATATTTTTGTTTATTGTATAGGCCTACCATGTGTACTGATGGGACTTACTTATGTTGTCACTTGCATAGTGTACATGTATACATCATCAAGCAGCTAATCAGACAAACTGTTGGCAGACAACAGTTCAACATTATTCTAGCATGAAACAGAAGGGTTTGACCAATTATGCTATAATTGGCAATAACCAATCCCTGACTATTTAATTTAATAATCGGCCCAATGCTGATTATTGATTATTAGAAAGAGGGAAGTCATGAGTTTTTCGCTATTGAACGTGAATCTTGCTTTGTGCACATTATACTACCATACTGTAACCAGTTAAGGTTGGAAAATAATGGGAATAGTTCTCTTGGTTTCACAAATGGGATATCACTTTGGTAGGCCTACTATTTTCACTTTAAAAATGGAGATAGAAATCAACCATAAATACAGGATTGTTTGCATTTAATGTCGAATGCCCTTTGATAATTTACTGCGTAGGCCAACATCATGCTCTGTCTAGTTTTCATCCCCGATCATGTCGGAAGATTTGCATTACTTTATTGTACTGGGTTGTAGTTGCATTAATGTACAGTACTGTAGAAGCCCGCTTTACATGATGGCCCATGTAAAAAAAGCAACTATATAATGTTAGCAGTTCTGAACAGCAAAACAATTGCACTCAATTAACATAGAAAGGTTCCTTTCTGATATAAATAAAATGTATTTTTGTCACCTCTTGTCCAAAACTTATGTCTTGTTTTATAAAAAGAATCTGCAAATGAAATGATGAAATGCACATAAGTCAGATCCCAAAAAAGTCCACATATAGAGATTTGTGATGCCCTTTCTTGGTAAATTTTGCACGGGGCTCAGCTGGCTGCACTACCCGGCGATGTAAGCATGGGAAGTGCAATTGTGGTAATGCAAACTCAATGAGAATATGTTTACTTCAAGGCCTGGTATTTTCACACTAAGTCACATAGGCAATGAGCCGAGTTGTGATTGGCTGACTAGGATCAACACAATTGAACCAATCATGATGCAGGGGCAATTAAAACTTTGCAATGATCCAAAGAATACTGTATGGTGAAGCTAGGGAGAGGATGTTACCATATTGTTAAAACAGGGTTTTGCTTGAGGTTCACCTGTGTTCAATTATGCATAGAGTTTGGTTATAGGGATTAGGCTAGGGTTAAGTCCTTTACCACAATGTGGAAGAGATCCCGATGTTATTGGCTTTGTAGCGTTTTTACATAAAGTAAAGTCGGAGTAGCAGTCAAGCAAGGTCAAAGAATTTGAAGGCGAAAGCCAACTTCCACCACGACTCTGACTCCACTGTGACTCAGACTCTACTTTCAAACATCTTTCAAATATATCTTAACAGTTGCTGCCTTCCACTATAAAGGCGCGACACGGGGAGTGACATTCAAAAGGCCCAGGAAAAACCCTGCATGGCCCATGTAAAAAAGCAACTACATAATGTTAGCAGTTCTGAACAGCAAAACAATTGCACTCAATTAACATAAAATGGTTCCTTTCTGATATAAAAAAAATGTATTTTTGTCACCTCTTGTCCAAAACTTATGTCTTGTTTTATAAAAAGAATCTGCAAATGAAATGATGAAATGCACATAAGTCAGATCCCAAAAAAGTCCAGGTATATAGAGATTTGTGATGCCCTTGCTTGGTGAATTTTGCACAGGGCTCAGCAGGCTGCACTAGCCGGCTATGTAAGCATGGGAAGTGCACTTGTGGTAATGCAAACTCAATGGGAATGTTTGTTTCAAGGCCTGGTATTTTCACACTAAGTCACATAGGCAATGAGCCGAGTTGTGATTGGCTGACTAGGATCAACACAATTGAACCAATCATGATACAGGGTCAATTAATACTTTGCAATGATCCAATGAATACTGTATGGTGAAGCTAGGGAGAGGATGTTACCATATTAAAACAGGGTTTTGCTTGAGGTTCACCTGTGTTCAATTATGCATGGGGTTTGGTAAAGGGATTAGGCTAGGGTTAAGTCAGTTTAGGTTTTTTGGTTAGGGTTAAGTGGCCTTTCCTTAGAATAAGTAATTTCTGTAGGACTAATACCAATGTTGTCATTAATTCTTCAACAGGACTCTATGCTATGACCACATTGTTTTACTTGCAGAAGAATCCTTTACCACAATGTGGAAGAGATCCTGATGTTATTGGCTTTGTAGCGTTTTCACATAAAGTAAAGTCGCAGTAGCAGTCAAGCAAGGTCAAAGAATTTGAAGGCGAAAGCCAACTTCCACCACGACTCTGACTCCACTGTGACTCAGACTCTACTTTCAAACATCTTTCAAATATATCTTAACAGTTGCTGCCTTCCACTATAAAGGCGCGACACGGGGAGTGACATTCAAAAGGCCCAGGAAAAACCCTGCATGGCCCATGTAAAAAAGCAACTACATAATGTTAGCAACTCTGAACAGCAAAACAATTGCACTCAATTAACATAAAATGGTTCCTTTCTGATATAAAAAAAATGTATTTTTGTCACCTCTTGTCCAAAACTTATGTCTTGTTTTATAAAAAGAATCTGCAAATGAAATGATGAAATGCACATAAGTCAGATCCCAAAAAAGTCCAGGTATATAGAGATTTGTGATGCCCTTGCTTGGTGAATTTTGCACAGGGCTCAGCAGGCTGCACTAGCCGGCTATGTAAGCATGGGAAGTGCACTTGTGGTAATGCAAACTCAATGGGAATGTTTGTTTCAAGGCCTGGTATTTTCACACTAAGTCACATAGGCAATGAGCCGAGTTGTGATTGGCTGACTAGAATCAACACAATTGAACCAATCATGATACAGGGTCAATTAATACTTTGCAATGATCCAATGAATACTGTATGGTGAAGCTAGGGAGAGGATGTTACCATATTAAAACAGGGTTTTGCTTGAGGTTCACCTGTGTTCAATTATGCATGGGGTTTGGTAAAGGGATTAGGCTAGGGTTAAGTCAGTTTAGGTTTTTTGGTTAGGGTTAAGTGGCCTTTCCTTAGAATAAGTAATTTCTGTAGGACTAATACCAATGTTGTCATTAATTCTTCAACAGGACTCTATGCTATGACCACATTGTTTTACTTGCAGAAGAATCCTTTACCACAATGTGGAAGAGATCCTGATGTTATTGGCTTTGTAGCGTTTTCACATAAAGTAAAGTCGCAGTAGCAGTCAAGCAAGGTCAAAGAATTTGAAGGCGAAAGCCAACTTCCACCACGACTCTGACTCCACTGTGACTCAGACTCTACTTTCAAACATCTTTCAAATATATCTTAACAGTTGCTGCCTTCCACTATAAAGGCGCGACACGGGGAGTGACATTCAAAAGGCCCAGGAAAAACCCTGCATGGCCCATGTAAAAAAGCAACTACATAATGTTAGCAGTTCTGAACAGCAAAACAATTGCACTCAATTAACATAAAATGGTTCCTTTCTGATATAAAAAAAATGTATTTTTGTCACCTATTGTCCAAAACTTATGTCTTGTTTTATAAAAAGAATCTGCAAATGAAATGATGAAATGCACATAAGTCAGATCCCAAAAAAGTCCAGGTATATAGAGATTTGTGATGCCCTTGCTTGGTGAATTTTGCACAGGGCTCAGCAGGCTGCACTAGCCGGCTATGTAAGCATGGGAAGTGCACTTGTGGTAATGCAAACTCAATGGGAATGTTTGTTTCAAGGCCTGGTATTTTCACACTAAGTCACATAGGCAATGAGCCGAGTTGTGATTGGCTGACTAGGATCAACACAATTGAACCAATCATGATACAGGGTCAATTAATACTTTGCAATGATCCAATGAATACTGTATGGTGAAGCTAGGGAGAGGATGTTACCATATTAAAACAGGGTTTTGCTTGAGGTTCACCTGTGTTCAATTATGCATGGGGTTTGGTAAAGGGATTAGGCTAGGGTTAAGTCAGTTTAGGTTTTTTGGTTAGGGTTAAGTGGCCTTTCCTTAGAATAAGTAATTTCTGTAGGACTAATACCAATGTTGTCATTAATTCTTCAACAGGACTCTATGCTATGACCACATTGTTTTACTTGCAGAAGAATCCTTTACCACAATGTGGAAGAGATCCTGATGTTATTGGCTTTGTAGCGTTTTCACATAAAGTAAAGTCGCAGTAGCAGTCAAGCAAGGTCAAAGAATTTGAAGACGGAAGCCAACTTCCACCACGACTCTGACTCCACTGTGACTCAGACTCTACTTTCAAACATCTTTCAAATATATCTCATAGGGCTGTGACGGTTAATCGGTTAACCGGTTAACCGACCGACTCGTCGGTTACTCGTGCGTCATTCTTCTTCATAGATGAACCATTTTTATATTGCCAATAACACAGTCGTCAAGGCGTGGCTTTGTTAATAAATTGTAACACAATCATCGTGCAACAAACAGTGTCAGTTTCTCACAAATTATCGCTCGAACAATAACTGTAAAAAGAGTTTTAAAATTGGCCGTTCGATTGAATGAATTAATTCCGCGGCAGCTCCCTGAATTAAGTACATAATGATGAGTGACAAGTGGCGCACCCATTGTTACTTTCGTTGGCAGAACTTCCGTGTGCTTGTCTCCTAATCCCTTTAATAGCAACACCCAAGCACAACTTTAGAAATAAGCGGCATGTTTGAGAGATTACCAAGCGAAAAGAAAGCCACAAGACAAGCAGGTAGCTGTAACAAAAGTGCGTAATGGTGCTGTGAAAAAGTTACCAAGCTCTGTACTTTTATGGCAATAAAACCTCCACGAGACCATGATTAGGGCACAAAAGTATATTTGAATAAGTCTTCCCACTGTAGAAAATCGAAATATTTTATAATGCTACACCTCTGTAAATTTCATTATTTTTCATTGTTAGTAGCAGTTTTTGGAAAAAATTTAACCTGTAAAAATACGATCGTAAGCGTAGATAATTCCCGCCATTTTGTTGTCTGTATTATCATATAAAATGGAACATTCCACATTGATTTTTATGAATAAGCATACGCAGTTCGTTGAAGCGACTGGGTTGTGGTTGTGATAATGTACTGTATTGTAGAAGTCCACGCTTCGATGCACATTAAAATACTCAACGATCTAATTTTTAGCGGTCCGACTCCTGGACAGCAAAAAAATGGACTCGATTAACGTTATCTTATGGTACCTTTCAGATATTAATATCCCCATATTTTTGCCACTTCTTTTCCAAACCTTACGTCTTGTTTAAAAGTAATCAGCAAATGAAAGGCACTTTAGTCAGATCCCCGAAAAATCCTCGTGCGCAGAGATTTGTGATATCATTTCTTGGTGAATTTAGCACGGGGCTTGGCCGGCTGCACCAGCTATGTAAGCCTGGGAAGTGCGATCATCATAACACTAACTCAATGGGCAAATTCGTTCCGAGGTCTGGTATTTTCACACACTAAATCTCATAGGCGATAGCGCGAGTTGTGATTGGCTGGCTCAGAACCAACGTATTTGAACCAATCACAATGCAGAGGCAATTCAAACTTTGCAACAGATGTGCATATGATGTCACCGAGCAGAACATGGTCCCTTGTTTAGTGGTAAAAACGGATACGCACGCAAGTCTACTGCATGCATGGTGTAACGGAATGAGTTAATAAAGAGCGCCACCTGCATAAGGGCTAGGCAGGAGCATGGCTACACTTTAAGAACGGTCTGAATTGTACATTATTTTACGTCTTTAGCCTAATCAGGCCATCACGAAACATGGTGTCATAAGTGCTTAAATTGTTTTGATGTAGCCAGAGGTTGAAATTAAGGTATCAAATGTATTTGTAAGGCCAGAAATGAGTAAGTAAGGCAATGGGGTACCGTGACAAGTTGCACACTGTTGCCTACCAATTAACATGAGGAGGTAGTGCGTACGATGATAACATTAGGCTTTATCGCAATACTAAGTACCGCCGACGGTACTGCAAGCACTACCAGACGTTTAGGGTCTGTTGAGAGATCCCCTAGGCCTACATTACACGCGATGCAAACCAGTATTGTTATGATGTTGTAAGAAATTGTTGTGATGCATTGTTTGTTTGATTTAGACAAAAGGGTTACTACTGCTAGGCCTATGCAATTATATATTTACATAAAGTGACCGATCATTTTGCTTCCACAATACAGTAGTTGAAGACAAATTCAGTACTGAACATGGCCCAGAATGTATATACAGTACCATTGCCCACCAAGCTGAGCTTCCAAGGGAATCTCAAAAAGAATTGGGATAAGTTCAAGCAGCTATGGGATAGTTACGAAATAGTAAGGCACCATACATAAATTTTGCTATGCAGCTAACTGCATCTTGCTCGCGGTTAACTAGCAATTCAATAGCACACGCCCGACTGCAGTTACAGGTAGTTGACTGCAGTCGTATTAGCTCACACTTGCGGAGCAAAGTTTGCTTAAGACGAACGGGACCGACTGCCCTTACAATGATCCTTTGTATATGGATTAGGAAAATCTCTTTACACTGTAACAGCACAAAAAGATCTCAGATTTGTGCTTTTTTTCTTTCCGCTCACTGCCTTTGCGGAATTATACCATAGCAGTTTTCCGTAACTTGAACAAAGCTACGGAAACTATCAAAAAATTCGGAAATTCCAATGCAGTTATGAAGCGACTGTGAAGAAGAAAATATTACCACCTCAGTACGTACGTTGCACATGTACTGAAAGTATTTGGTATTTGAGACGTTTGGATTCCACTTCTGCTACACAACTACATATTAACGTTTTATTCCAGATAATGGAACGTTTTGTTTTTTTGTCATGAAAATTCGCTTTATTGCAAGGAAAGCCTACTATGTATATATTTGAAATGATTTCGTAAATATTGACGAATAATTTAAGACACTTAGATTGTTGGTTTGATTCTTCACCACGAAGCAAAATATCCTCGTGTCATGTATGAAATAATAGAATGCGACTACCAACAAATTGCTTGGAAAAAATAATGATCTAAGCAAAATTCTTTATCGTGTCAGCACCAAAATATGGAGACATTTTTTTCCGACGAATTTGAAGGGTGTCCCAACCTCAATGGCAGGGTGTTCATGAATGAACCTACGTAGTACTAGTCCTGGGTACGCGACTTCCTAATAAGGTTACGATAGCGTGGGGTGTTAGCAAATGAACGTACATAGGTTGTCAGTGAAACAAATGCTAACACACATGTACACTAGAGCATGCAAATTTCACTAGTGTGACGTAATTTTCAGACGTGCAAGAGAATACTGTAAATAAAAGTTGTGATTGGTTGATATTTTTAACTTATGTTTTGGAAGAAGTAACACAAACAGCCTCAAGACTGAGTAAGCAGGATTGCTTTTTGAGTCAGAAAACATTCAAAAATTGAAATATGAAAAAGACAAAGGTTTGATAGAGGTATTTTTTTTCTTAACCAGGGCTTTTCTGTCCGTTTTATTTGAACTTGTGAGGCAGTCTTTGCCGTTCTGCCGGGGAAAATCGCATAGGCCTAGCATAATTTGGATAAGGCGCCTAAAGCGAATATCATTTTTTAAAAATGGAACCTACGTTCCACGAAAAAATATACAGTAGTTAATAGTTCTCATATGATGAACTACCCCGCGGAGCAGACGAAGTCTTTTCGTTCAGCTCATCGCTACGAAAAACCAGCTTAAGGGGCGGCAACCACACAGGCGCTACGCAGACACATGATTAACAGGTCTTCCTACTTCTCGTGGCTAAGCTTGCAGAAATTTAAGCCGGTTGACTGCAGATGCATTACCCCATTGTGTCGCCGGGGTAAAGGGATTAAGTCACTCTATCAAAGCACGGGCAGCCAGCTGCAGTTGGAAAGCTTTGTTCACGAGTTCTGTCAAAGGGAGAGCAGCTCACCAGCATCGTAACAATAGCGCTATTCATCCATGTCCAGCCGCGGTAGGATAAACTGCAGTTACTTTTGACTGCAGTTGGATGCATAGCGAAATTTATCTATGGTGCCTAACAGGCCTGAATGAAAAGGAAGAAAAAATAAGAGTTGCTACATTCATAACATGTATAGGCTCTGAAGCATTAGAGATACACAATGCCCTGCCATATGAAAATGAGGCAGATAGACCAAAACTGTCAAAAATCCTAGAACTATGGGAAAAGTATTGTGTAGGCAAGACAAATGTCATTTTTGAAAGGTACAAGTTTCATAACTGTGACCAGGCAGTCTCACAAACATTTGATGAGTATATTGTTAAACTTAGAAATTTAGCCAAGACATGTGACTCCGGACCACTGAAAGAGGAAATGATAAGAGATCGAATTGTATGTGGTATAATTAGCAGAGCTGTCAGAAAAAAGCTGCTGCAAACAGCAGATTTAAACCTAGAGAAGTGTATTAACATTTGTAAAGCTGCTGAAGTGACATCAGCACAGATGAAGGGTATGACAGGAAATGACCCTGAAGATGAGGTTAACTATGCTCAGAAAAAGAGTGACAAGTATGTCATTATTTTGTGTAATTTTTGTGGAAAAAAACACAGAAAAGGTAAAGAATTTTGCCCAGCAAATGGGAAGCAGTGTCGAAACTGCCTGAAAATGAACCATTTTGCTGCTGTGTGTAAACACACACCAAATGAAAATAAAGGTCAGAGAAAGACAAGAAAAAACAAAGAGGTAAAGCAAGTCTCTGAAACAAAAGATCTAAGATACAGCAATACTGACAGTTCAAATTCTGATGCTGAGTCAGTAATGTCGCTGACACTAGAGGGTTGTACGGTCAACTCAGTTAGTTCACAGACTCGTTATAAGAGCAAAATTTATGCAGTCATGGAGGTCAAGGGAACTTCATTGAAAATGCAATTAGATTCAGGGGCAACATGTAATGTAATGCCTTTATGATATGTTCCAGAAGGAATCAATGTAATTACTTCTGAGTCTACGGTATCGTTAAAGATGTACAGTCAGGGAGAAATGGCTGTGCGTGGTACCTGTAAAATTCCAGTCAGGAACCCAAAGAATAGAAAGAAATATTCAGTACATTTTGGTGTTGTAGATGCTCAGAATTGTGTTCCATTGCTAGGAGCAAGGGCAATTCAACAAATGGAGTTAATAACAGTAAGGTTTGAGAATATAAGCCTTCCAGAAACAGAAATTAATCAAGTAGAAGAAAGTACCAAACAGGGTATGACAAAAGAAGAAGTTTACTCAGAGTTTGGAGATGTTTTTAAGGGAATAGGTCAAATTCCAGGGACCATACATTTGACTACAGACCCAACTGTATCTCCTGTAGTGGCACCACCTCGCAGAGTGCCAGTGGCCATGAAGCCAAAACTGAAGAAAGAACTAGCTAGGCTTGAAGGGCTGAACATAATAGAAAGGGTTGTTGAGCCTACTGACTGGGTGTCTAATCTGGTAATAATGACCAAGACAAATGGCAAAACCAGGTTATGCATAGATCCTAAGCCCTTGAATGAAGCATTAAAGAGGGAGCATTACCCCCTCCCAGTAACTGAGGATGTTTTACCACAATTATGTGATGTCAAGGTATATAGCAAAGCTGACTTGAAAGAAGGGTTCCTTCAGTGCACCTTAGATGAGGAGTCGTCTCAGCTAACAGCATTTCAGACTCCATGGGGGAGGTACAGATATAAACGAATGCCATTTGGTATAAAACCCGCCCCAGAATTATTTCAGCAGAAACTTGACCAAAATCTTGAGGGCCTTTCTGGTATACACATAATTGCCGATGATATCTTAATTACAGGAAAAGGTGAAACGATGCAAGAGGCATATCGAGATCATGACAAGAATCTTAGAGCATTTTTAGAAAGGTGTAGAAAACGTTCAATCAAACTGAACAAGGAGAAATTTAACCTTCATTGTGAGGAAATTAATTTCATAGGTCATACATTAACAGCCAGTGGTCTTAAGGCTGACCCCTATAAGATTGAGGCAATTGTTAAGATGCCAGAACCTAATGATGTTTCAGGTGTCCAGAGGTTTGTGGGTATGGTAAAGTATCTTTCTAAGTTTTTGCCCAGTTTATCTGACAAGTGTGAATATTGTTTTCAAAGGACAGCAAATTGTCATACTATCAGGTGTCAGAAACTCTATTAAAACAAAGCTACATAGTTCTCACCAATGAATTAATAGCACTCTCCGCCGTGCCAGAGATACAGTTTACTGGCCAAGGATGTCCAAAGAACTAAAAGACTTTGTTGAACAGTGTGAAATATGCAATCAGTTTTGCACTGAACAGGCAAAGGAGCCTCTCATTCAACATCCAATACCCTCACGACCATGGGAAAAGATAGGAGTGGACATTTTTACCATTAAAGACAAAGACTATTTGTGTACTGTCGATTACTATTCAGATGTGTTCCAGGTTGACAACTTGTACGGCAAGAAAGACAACAAAACAGTTACAAAGATACTAAAGAGACATTTTGCAAATCATGGCATACCAGAAATCATATTTACTGATAATGGACTGCCATTTAGTTCATCAGACTTTGCAAAATTTGCTAATGATTATCAGTTTGAGCACATCACCAGTTCTCCTGGTTACCCACAGAGTAATGGGAAAGTGGAAAACTCAGTAAAAACAGCAAAAGCTCTCATAATAAAGACTGAGGCAGACAAGGGTGATTTTTATCTTAACTTACTTAACTGGGGAAATACGCCAACAGAAGGCATGAATTCGTCACCAGCACAAAGACTTTACAGTCGTCTTACGTGAACACTACTTCCAACAAAATCTTCACATTTCCAACCAAAGGTAGTTCAGAATGTCAAGTCAGAGAAAAAGAAACAGAAAGATAAGCAAAAGCGGTATTTTGATCGCCAGACAAAAAGCTTGCCAGAGTTACAGAGAGGGGACATTGTAAGAATTAAACCATTCGGCTCTCACAAAACATGGCAAAAAGGCCAAGTTCAAAGTAAGGATATCATTCGCTCCTACAAAATTAAAACAGACGATGGACGAACATATAGGAGAAATAGGCGCCATCTGCGTTTTCGCAAAGAACCTTTCATAACCCAGGAAGAGCTGGAACTGGACCAACAGTTTAACCCTCCAAGCTTTAGTAACACTCCTTGTGACCATCTGATGAACAAGCAGAATCAGGAAGAGTCCCATCCAGAACCACAAAGCAGCAGTGCGCCAAGCGAACAGTCAGTAGTTCGAAGATCCTCCCGCCCCAAGAAGCCAAAGCGAGACAAGGACCTCATCTATGACTATTAATTTGTCTACTATGTAGAATGTATATATGTTAAGCAGTAAGTACAGTATATACTAAGCAGTAAAAGTTTAAGAGAAATGTAAGAAGTGTGTTATTTCTGGGACAACAGTGTGAGTCCAGAAATTTGTAAAAAAGGGAAGGTGTAACGGAATGAGTTAATAAAGAGCGCCACCTGCATAAGGGCTAGGCAGGAGCATGGCTACACTTTAAGAACCGTCTGAATTGTACGTTATTTTACGTCTTTAGCCTAATCAGGCCATCACGAAACACATGGTACCACGTGCATCATTGTTTTCGTTCGTATTGACGTCATATGATAACATTCCATAAGTCCTACTGTAAACAACTTTACCGTAGGAATGCTGGGAATTCCTTAATTTATGCAGGACAATAGGGCTTGCTTGTGTTGTTTGCGGCTGGTGGGCCGTTAACAGTGCAACTGTACAGATCGCTGCTATGACAAACACATGAGCGCTGTAAATGTATTGAACACTGCATCGCAAGCAAGCTGCATCAAAACAGCGGTGTGGGAGTGTTTCATGAAGTAACTGATGATGTTACATAGGACCAGGCTGGAAAATACAGTGTTGGTGAGATGTTAAAAAGTGCACATGGTCTGAAGAAAGCTTCAGTAAATGCGGGATCAGTTTTTACTGTGGAAAGATGATATAAACTCAGCGCAAAATACCAACATTTTTGCCTCATCCTTACATCTGCGAACATGACTTACGGCGCCATTTTTAGACTTGTACTTTCCTGTACAAAAGGGATGGCTCTCTTTGGAAATGTTGACTTTTTGTTGTTGTGTGAACATTACGTCATTTTCGGTTAAACAGTTAACTGCCGGCTGATAAAATCGGTTTAACGGATAGTGAATTAACCGAAAATGCACAGCCCTAATATCTTAACAGTTGCTGCCTTCCACTATAAAGGCTAAGATCTGTGACTGCGACTCCGACTCCACGTTCAAATATATCTTGAAAGCATTAGTTCTCAAATCAACTATCTGTCCCTGCCACTCTATACTGGAAAGCAGGGCCTTTCACAGAAAGATCTTTGGTGTAGAGAAATGTACGCCAACAAATTTGGCGTACAGCGTACCCGGCTGCTACAGGGAAAAATTACAACAGTTGGCATACAATTGCAACAATTGGTGTGGAGTATAATTTCAAGCACCTCCACCATGGCATGATTCTTTGGCATATGGCAAATGTACTTTCCAGTGTGGCTGCCACTCTAACTTGGCTACAAACCTCTGGACTTAAGAATATTTTTGAAACAGAAGAGATCACTGGGCAATCAAGCCACACATATTGTGTCATTCTCAAAATCAGGAGCGAGTGCATACACTACAGACACAAGCAGAGCCATAGGCTAGTATACGGTTGGGCTCTGGACACATGATTCTAGGGTTGTCGCACGCACACAGAATTTTTCTCCAAAATTCTCGCGGAACTACTCACACCCAAACACAAAGTCGCTAAAACAGTGTGTTTAAAAACTGAATTTACGACACCCAAAATTGTCGAAATTTTGCCTACCCTGTAAAATTAGTACACCAAAGACATATTTCTTCTATAATATTTCACCAAATAAGCTTTAAAACAAAAAGAAGAAAAAATATGTTACAGTTTCTAACGATCCCTTTGAAGCATTGTCACAACGGTGATACTCAAAAGTGTGTTTTGGTCACACGTAAAATGCCACACACGGCCATCTTTGACTTGATCGTGCATTGGGGCTGAACCTTTGACCCCTACAACCCATATATCGTTAGAAAGAAGAAAAAGAACTCTACATTATAATGAAGGGAAGCGATCACCAAAAATAATATTTCTTTACCATTTTTGGGCCTAAAACATTGGTGACCTGATTACAATGGGTTCCAGAAAAATCCGCAATTGCTTCCAGGTATCATTTTGTAGCGTTTTTTATGATCTTTCCATATCCGAAGAAAAAAAAATGATTTTTTGCTCAGCCCCGATGCACGCTCGATTTTAATGAAACAGCCCATTGATCCCCGCCTACATCTTTTGTACTGAGCCGACATTGATATGTTTATGTATGTGCCCATTGTCCAGCTTAGCAACAAGGGATTTCCCGCCAATATGCTTACATACAGTACTGCATTGTATATACCTGTACGTGCAATACCGAAGTACGGTTAGTAAATTACGTACTTGTGTACGTGTGCGTAAGCACGTGTACGGATTGCTATAGCATAGACTGTGTGTAAGCAGGCTATGTGCGACTTGTTAATGCATGTTACGTACACAGAAGGCAAGCTATCATGACACGGACGCGTGATCACTGAGTGTCTTGCCCAGTAACGTTGCATATTCACGTCGGCACATCTGGTGTACGTAACACAGTGATGAATAATCAAAGCGTCTGAGTGAGCAGTTACGATGTTGTTTTTGACCAACTTTTGCAGGCAGATCGTAACACTTAAGCATACGGCGATTTGGAGATATCGTAGGGATTATGGAGACATAAAATTGGCTATATTTTGAAAAGTACTGGTCGGATTTTGATAAAATTTGGCATGGTTGCTTAGAAAAGGGTACTTAACAATGTGAATCAGTCAAATTCTTGAAGTTTGATATTTTTCGCGTAGTGGTATTTTTAGTGCGACAACCCTAATGATTCTACTTGCGTCCTCCCTTCCTGCGACTGCAACTCCACCATCTACATGCTCCTTCAAAAGTGGGGGGAGGGGTATTCTATAATTACTCCGAAGCCCAATCAACCAAACACTCACTCAACAGTTGTTGCAAGTGAATGCAACTAATTTCGTGCAACCGGTACGTGTACATTGGTTAATGTAAGTGTAAGATGTAGAATGTCAATTTAGCCTATACACAACACCCATGTCAGGTGAAGAAACTCTCATAAGCTGTCTTGAAATCGAACCAACCGTTTCTAAAGAGAGAGCATATATCCCTTAAATTTACTTCTGATGCATGATGGAATCACATTATATTTTGCCTAATTTTTAACATTCAACTTTTGTCATTACAGGAGGCAATTTCGTCTCGAGCCCTGCCCTTGGCCAAAGTAACAATTAATTAGTAGGCTAGGTTACCCAAATTGTAGGTACGTAACGTTAGGCCGCTTCAACATCCACTAACGGCAACGTGTAGCCTACGGTTAGGCCAATCGATGTCACCCTATTGTGGTTAAAAGTAGGCACCTCGGGTTAGAAATAAGTATTCCTTTGAGACGAAATGGGAGAAAGGGGTTAACTTATTACCTTGAGAAGTATTCCTCATCCACTCCTTCCAGTAAAGCGTTGTGCACTAATGCCAATGGAATGGCAATCTACAAGCAAAAATCTGACACGAACAACGATAAACGCATTTACCTTGTTATGCATGCGAATTGCATGCGATCGTTTTCGGATATGATTACAGTAGTACGGTACGTACGTAAGTAGGAAATCCACCGGTTTTTGTCCCCCAATGCATGTAATCAATCCTCTTGTATGACAAGCATTGAGTGACGTCAGTTTCTTATTTTAAAAAGCGCAAGTAAATCATCAGAGTTTTCTCATGATCTCCTTATGGACTCAGTTTCAACATTGTTACATGTACTTTATCAAATGTTTTCCAAAATAATTGAGAAAGGAGAATTGAAATCGTCAGGCACTATGATTCGCCCTATATTTTATCTGTAATTGGTTATCTCCATATAAATTTTAGGGTAAAAACATTACCGTATTTTTACTCACTCGTGACTCATAACGTCTGACCTATAATTTCCACTTTAGCACGATGACTAGGCTCCCGCACATGAACTGATAAAGGATCTTGAAGCTGGACGAGGGCCGTCTTGGGAACAGGCTGAAAACGGGATGGGACAGTTCCGTAACCAAAGGGACCGGGACGCATGGCGCTTTCATTCGGTACACAATAGTCGGTATTTTACGACAGCTCAACCAAGCCAACATGCCTAGTTGGGCCTAGCCTGCGTATCGCCTCTATGGCGGCGATCCCCTTTAGACTGCCGTCCCTCCCCTCGGTTTTTCGCAGCGATGAGCTGCACGAAAAAGGTTCGTCCACCCCGCAGGCTAAGTTGGGATCAAGCTGGGCTACTTGTTTTTTTTTGGGGGGGGGTGGGGAGGCAGCTGGGACCCATTTGTGTTTTTAGGTGTTCCCATGTGGGGTCCAACTGGGCTAGCCTTTTCCAGCTGTTGCCCAGTTGAAGCCTAGCTGGGTAGAGCTTCAACAATTACGTGAAGCCTAGCTGGGCTTCAGCTGGTAAAAGCTAACCCAGTTGGGCCCCACGTACGTGGGAACATCTTACAAAAACGAATGGGCCCCAGCAAGTAGCCAGGCTGTAGCCCAGTCAGTTCCGGGATCCAGCTATAGGCATGTTGTATGGGAACAGTGTCAATGAAATTAAAACTTGTTTTTACTAGTAGGCCAACACATATTATTATTATTATTATAATTAAATAAAGGGCAAGAGCAGACACTCCAACTTAAAGTAGTGTAGTGCACTATCGTGTTTTATAATTGTACATGGAGATTCATGTGACAACATTTTTTCTCCTCAAATATGACGTTTACTATGGAGTAAGTGATTAAAGGGCCAAACCTATCACCCCAAACTACAATTTTGGCACGGGGGTACCGAAATTCTCAATTGGCTCAGCTCTTTGATTGACAACTAATTCAAACAATGCACAGTACCAAAGCTTATATCACACAGCATGAACGGTACTGAGATTGCTTTGATTATATAAATTGAGTTTTTCTATACTCACCTTGAAGCAATAAACTGAGATTGTATCTTGATGTGAATGAATTTTAGACAATTGTGGGAGGGGCTTCAGTAAGAAGGTTAGAAGAATTTGTACTGTTTGGGGTGAGAGAACTGGGCCTTTAATTGCTTTACCTTGAAATACGCGATATTGAAATCTTAATTACGAAAGATACTTTGAAAATGATTTAGCTGTTACGTTTGGGGCGACTGCTCTTATCCTTTAAGTATTAATTCATTATAAAATATATTAGTTTGTTTTAAAAAACTATTAATATGTTATCACAAACTATTGATCTGTTTTTACAAATTACTAAATTGTTATAACAAATTATTAAATATTACGTAACGAACTCTCACTCATTTTCATCATTAGGGCAATTTCGATTGTTTGTGGGGATAGTGATTGGAATGTTTATGGCGGGGCAGTGTTACAAGGGAGGGGCAGAATCCGGCCTTTTTTTACTCACCCATGTCCTGTCTATTTCAAAGTTCAGTAACCCAGTACCTGTTTTCATTTTAAAGGGCCAAACCTCTCACCCCAAACTACAATTTTGGTACGTACGGGGGTACCGAAACTCTCAATTGGCTCAGCTCTTTGATTGATAGCTAATTCAAACAATCCAGAGTACCAAAGCTTATGTTACACAGCATAAAGAGTACTGAAAGTGTTTTGATTACATAAATTGAGATTTTATATATTCACCTTGAAGCAATAAACTGAAATTGTATCCGGATGAGGATGAATTTCAGACAATTGTGGGAGGGGTTTAAGTAAGAAGGTTAGGACTGAGAATTGGTACTATTTTGGGTGAGAGAACCAGGCCTTTAAATTACTATTTCTAGGTCATAATAAGTAAAGTCTTTGAGGCTTGAATGATTGTGACACATCTTACATCTTGCTAGTAAACGGAGAACAAGTAAACAGCTAGGGCAAATGTAGGGAATTCGTCAAAGTACGGCACAGTGATTTTTCATGTTTCCTCATATTGATCTTATCTTATAAAATTAAGCACGCAGGGCACTACCGGGTGGCTACAAGCCAGATTTGTTCAAATATGTTCAAAATCTTCCCTGAATTCTCCTTGTGGACACAATTATTGTCCCAAGAGAATTCCGTCCAATTAAAAGACTCTCGCAATGGGAAATTATGATCAAAGATTTCTTAAACACGCATCTCTCAACAAGAATAGGGGGCGATATGCACTGTTTAACCTAATCCCTAACCCGAACAAAGAATACAATCGATACAACACAATGGCAACAGCCAATCAAGAAATATCTTGTTAAACCAGGGGGCTGCTAAAAACAGCTCCCTGGTTAAACCGATGCGCATCTACCCAGAATAGGACGGCTAGGGCCTATTCGAAATGAGCATCTTTTCCAAAACCAATTACAAAGGATTATGGGATACAGATTTAGTACATATGCCCTTACATCTGGAGTAAAATGTAATTGCCAAAAGTTATTTTTTATAACAAATTATTAATTTCTTATTCAAAATTATTAAATTGTTATTATAAATTTTTAATTTGACACAAATTATTTAGTTGTTATTGGAAATGCTGAACAAATTATTAATCTGTAATTCCGAATTATCATTTTGTTATAATAAATCAATCATTTTTATTTCAATGGCACTAATGGGCTTTCATAGCATTTGACCAAGAATATCTCAAAACGCGTTAAATAATCCAAGTATATTATTTTCTGTTATATTACAAAAAAAAATCACGCACGTTATGCGCGCTCTTATCTTCAGTTGCTGTTGATAAACACCGTGTCAAATATGTTGCCTTTTCATTGGTTACCTAAAAGCTTCATATTTCACTGCAAGATTTAGCCTCCTTATCGCCTCTGTGGCTTCACCCCCCCCCCCCCCCCTTGATTTTTCGTAGAGATGAGTTGAACGAAAACCTCCGCGGGCGATGCAAGATTTCTGTTGTTCATCCGTATGGGCACCGGGATTCTAATAAGAATCTACCGGGCTATATCAAGTTTATCGAATCAATGTTATTATTGGTTCAAGTCGATCCACGGCCTTTTTCCAGTTGTTGCACACTACTCCATTGCTTAAGTTATGCGGAGCATCATGCACAATGTAGGCTCCATTTTTAGAGTCTTTAGGTGACTCGACTTGGAAATCGAACCCGGGGCTTCGGCGTGAGAGGCGGATGCTCTATACCGCTAGACCAAACACGCGGTCCAATGTGACGCTATTTCAGTCCACCGACAGTTGTAGTAAAAGAAGCAGAATTGGGATGAGAATAGGACGGCAGCTTGATATAACTCGATGTATGCTTTACTATGAGCACGATACAGAGTTCCGGATAAGTTCAAGCGTACCTCAAGTCAAAAAATTCAAAATTTATATTAAACGACATGAAAAGTGAATGCTAACAGTCTAACTCCCATCTTGAAAACTGGGCCGTAAAACTCTATCTAACTAACTAACCTATCTTCATATGACATTCTTAAGCCAAGATAGAAAATGTTGAAATTATTTATTCACTTGAAACAAATTATTCCATTGAGAAATAACTTGTGACTTCCTTGGTGTACAACTCACATGAGCTGATTTGTTTCCCTTTAAAATTAGTCATGTTTACGACCTTAACGCTTCCTGTTTGTTAGCATAGCATGTTGCACTGAGAGGGCTTACTTAATTACATCACTCCCTAAGAGTGAGAGTGCTATCACACCTTGCTACAAGGTGCAGTAGCTTTGAGAAATACAAAAGGTGTAATTTGGGTAGTACAACAATGACATCACAAATTATTGCGCAATGTACCATTTTAATTTGAATGAGTTAGCTTCAACATTTTGATATCTGGCCCCAAGAATGTCCTATGAAGATGGGAGTTGGACTGTAGGAAGATATTATAATGCTCTTTAATATATTCAACAAGGTGTGTCTTGTTTGGCTGTTGCAGTTGTATTGCATCGATTGTATTCTTTGTTCGGGAACTTAGGGATAAGGGTTATCGTTGGCCGATGAGGAAATTTCTTGTTAAACAGTGCTCATCTCCTCCAAAAATTCCTCAAGCCGTGAAGGCAGTGGCGTAGCTAGGATTTTTTCCAGGGGGCAAAGGTGTGAAATTTCCCCCAAATTTTTCCCGGTCAATGTGTATGTATTTCATATAAAAAATGCAAATTTACAATTATAGCAACATTACAATGTCATTATGTAAGTGCGGGGGCTTAAGCCCCTAGCTCCCCCACCCCTCCCCCGTCTCCGCGGTCCCTGTATTCCTGTATTACCTGTATTTTTAATCTTAAAGTATAACATAGAGCAATTGGAAATAACAGCTCTTAGTATATTATTTTGGTCAACAATACTGGTTTATTTGTATGTACTAACGCAGTGGCGTACCCAGGATTTCTCTGAAGGGGGGGGGGGGCACGCAGTATGATCTAAGAGGAGGGGTGTCCCGAAATTTTTTGACGTTTTCAAGGAGCCTAGATGCAAAATGGTGCAAGATTTTCTACTTTGACAGGAACAGTGTAAAAAGTTGAATCGTGGTGGTTCATGAGGATAAAACTGAAACTTTTGTGTCTTTACATGCATTCTTATGCCATTTATGCTACCTTACGAAGTAAAACTGGTCACTTTTAGGAGTCAAAATAAAAGAGCATTGATTAGGATTTGTGGTATTTGTTGGCCACAAAACGTTATTTTGTCATAAATATTATCTAAGCGGAGCGCCACAATTGGTTGGCGCGGAGCGTAGAGAAAATTTCGAAAATTCAGACCCCTCAGATGGCCGGAAATAGCATTTTCCAGACTTATACCAAGAATCTACCCAGTCACTACCTTCTTTTGTCGTTTGCAAATAAAATCCTTCCTTCGAAATATGTTCGCAAACTGAAAAGTGATCAGAGAGTTAAGGGGTAATCTGACCCAAAAATGTAATTTTTCCCAAAAGACTGAGCGAAACGCCACCATTGGTTGGCGCGGAGCGTTAAAAAATTTCGAAAAAATCAGACCCCTCAGATGGTCAAAAATAGCGTATTCATGCTTGTAAAGAGAATCTAAACATGTACCGTAGTCTTTATTTTTATCGATGCCACCAGTGGGAAACAGAGTCTACCTTTTAGAGTAAAAATTGGAACTTGACAGAATTTGCCTATTTGCAGGAATTAAAATATTGGCATCACTGAGGGACGTACTTGCAGAGACAATCCTTCTCCTTTGAAAATTTTTGAAAAATTCGGTGTCCTTATATGCAACCTGGTGCCACACGTGCTATCTTTTGAAGTAAAATCTGTGTTATATATAACTACTTATTTTTAAGAACAAAGAAAAAGTGGCATCTGTGAGGGGGGCATGGCCCAATGGTCCCCCTTCGTACGCCACTAAAAGAAGGCCTAATGGTGGCTCGATCACATAGGATATCCTGTTAGAACAGCAGTCTTTTAAGTGAAGAAGGCTACAAGGTACTCATGGACCCGTTTACTGTTACACCCAAGTGAGCAAAAAGCTTTTTTCCCGAACTAGCTTGTAAACCTCCAAGGATTAGGCTAAGTAACAAAATCTAAGTATGCCAATGGATCCCGTTCATTCTAATTTCTAGACTAACTTTAAGTTAATCGTTGGCCATGGATTGTTTCAGCCCCATCCATCGTTATGTACACAGAGTAAAATCGGTATAGCTACTGCTAGCTTGCGGGACAATATAATAAACTCGGGGGGAAGGGGGGGGTGGTCTACGTTTGTGACTTGTCAGTTGTCACACCCTTTTACTGAATTCCCAAAGTGTACAACGCAGAGACTGTGTGCAATGGGATAAGTTCGGGTTTACAGCCTTTCAGTGTTACTCGTACTGTATCAGCTGTTGTTAAATTCCTGAATAACAGCTTCATGTGCACTGAAATGCACTGATCATAAAAACCGCGCGTATACAAGAGAACATTCAATCTGCTACGCGGCGAGGACATTTCTGTGGAACGAAAGTAGGGTCGGTTCATGGGACAATGACGAAATATCTAATCTGGGTTAATTTGTTGCCTGAAAATATGAATTATGTATGAGAAATGTCTCAGAATTTTTTATTCTAACAAAAATTTTCAGAAATTGTTGTTAGAGTTAGAAAATTCAAATTCCCCCAGTTTCATCTAATTTCCCCAAATTATTTTCCAGGGGGCAACTTGCCCCCCTGCCCCCCCAGTAGCTACGCCACTGCGTGAAGGGCTACTTTAGAAGGGCATATCAAAGTGTCTAACAGATGGGCCCGGCCCAGCGATGATTAGTCACCGCTCTGAACAAGATTCAAAGGGTGTTTTGCTTTTGGAAGAGGGAATAGGAGCTGGGATATACATCATGCTCTTTTTGACACATGTTGAAATAATCAAACATGCTTCCTAGTCAATGAGGAGGGACGGATAGGGGACCTGTTGAACTACCAACCCAATCATCCTTTTGGATGCACGGATTGTATCAATTAAAATAAGAAAGTTATCAGTGTTAGTATCCTAGTAAGAGATGGGCTATCATAAGTTCTAGCATTGCGGAATAGGATGATTCGCCATTCAATGGGACTGTTTGCTTATTATTTCCGTAGTTTGGGGAAATGCGCTGACTGGCAAAACAAATATTTTGGTCCGGGATTCAAAGTTGTCAATGGCGATTACAGTAATCCATAGTTTGAGTATTCTATCACCGAGCCTGTACCTTTGCTTAAAAAAGTTACCAGGCCATGTACTGTGGCAGAATTTCAGAATCTATTGTATTTAGCTCTTTGGATTGCTATTACTGTCAGTATTTATACAGTTATCCTTGT
Organism: Holothuria scabra; assembly: GCA_037179385.1. Lineage (NCBI taxonomy): Eukaryota > Metazoa > Echinodermata > Holothuroidea > Aspidochirotida > Holothuriidae > Holothuria > Holothuria scabra. The sequence continues at coordinate 18,474,127 of CM074194.1, read as the reverse complement.
GATCGTAGCTTTTTGTTATCTTGTCTCCTGTGAGCCTGAACAGTGTTAGGAAGGAGACACAACAGTGAACATTAATACAGCTTTAAGTCCATCAGGGAACTGTACTAGCAGCTCTCTGGTCCAACTTGGCAAGAGCCAATATGTAATAATTGCTAGGTAGTAACTGCATGTTTACAGCACAGTAATATGAATGCTGGAAGCATTGATGATTTCACAATCAGGGGTGTCTGTAAGTTACAAAATACCTATCACATAGGTCTAGTAAGTGGTTTAATATGAAATGGCACTGAGACATAGCCACATAGGTGTCATCTATGGGAAAGAGAGAGGAAACTTTCAAACTTTCTTAATTTGGATCTACTATCAGCCTTTGTCCTTCCGAAAATGGTTGGAGAATGAAAACTGATTTTTATTTGAGAGGCACATAGGCACCATGGCACTAACTTGGAAAATATCCCTGCCAGCACACCATATTGGGTCCCGATTGGGGCCAAATAGGGCTCCCGATTGGGGCCCAATCAGTTTTGTCAGTGGGCGTTCATTAGGGCCCAATTGGGATAACTTTGCCCAATTAAGCCCCACTGGGACCCAACTTGGCCCCAAAGAGTTTACAGCATTTTTCCCATCTTTCTGGCAAGCCCAGTTGGGACCCAATTGGGACCTGATGACAAAACCAACCTCAGCCCAAGTCCAACTAAGCCCAAGCTTCCCAAGTAAAACCCACTTGGGGCCCAACCGGGCTTGCTTGCTGGGATACCGATACAATGACAACTTGACGCTTTCAATGCGAACAACGCTTTTAGAAGCTTTGTCTATGAAGAAGATTCATCGAATAGGTTAAGCGGGTGAAAGTAACAAAAAACTTTGTTATAACGGGAAGACGTTTCACGGACGGATGAGGGGGAGGGGGGGGGGCGGCGGCTGAGAATTTTGCAAGCAAATTCGCTGTTGGCAAACGCAACTTCTCTCCGTACTGCTCACCGCAAAAACCCCTTGCCGTGAAAATACAGGTGTCCGTGCCCTGAAATAAGCATTTTCCATGTTCAGGAAGGACAGCAGTCCTCCGGATACGGGTATGAACTTCGTCTTCCTGACTTGTGCCACCGAACGAAGTCATCTCGAGGAGAATTATAGAAGTTGGGTTTTAAATTTACCTCTGTCCAAAGTGGTTCAATATGGTAAACCTAACCTTATGTTTCTAAAAGCCTGGAAAAGATTCGAATTGGCAGAGGTTCCAGCTCGGAAATAGACCTATATGAATGACTCGAAGTCCGAGATTTGCAGACCACTAAGCTAGTAGTCCATGATTGCATTTCATTTTATTTTATTTATTTGATTTTTCACAATAATTGATGGTAATTGATAAAGTATACAAAAATAGAAATGGAACATTACATAATACCAAGATACCTTGAAGGTAAGCACTCTAAAAATCCAGAGGACTTGTCCATTGAGGTGCTGCTTCCAGAAAAATAAAAGAGGGAAGAAATAAATGTTGAACACAAGTTGAGAAAGAAACTGTATTGTAAGCACTGTCCACCTTTGACCTTAAATACCTGTCCGATTAAACACTCTTGATCTCTTCCTAATTTTCACCAATTCTACCTCACCCGCATGTCCCACATATCCCACTTTTACACCACAATGTGCCATACCACACCAATTTATATTTATGCCATGCTGAGGTGACTCACCATGTTTAGTCAATGATTTTTCTAATGTTAAAATATGTATTTCACCAGTCGGGCCACCTCAGTAAGTTGGGTTGACCCCCAAATAGAAAGCAATCTGGCAACCCTTACTTATTATTTTTCCATCCCCGAAGGCGTAATTTACTTCGTATATGGTCTCAAAAGAAAGATTCAGATTTTCTTTTCATTTCTGCCATAATTTATTGAACTGAATTTAATTGAACTTCAAATTCATGGTTTAGGTTAAATATATGGTTATTAGAGTTACATGAATAGAGGCATTTGACCCGTTTTTCGTAACCTGTTGTCTACATTGTGACAAGGACAGCTGTTAGTTTGTGTGCAATTGATAAGCATATAAAACATGCATGAATCTTACTGAGGCCACCTACAAGAAAAAATCTATGGCCCACGAACCAGAGACTTTAAACGGTAGCCTACTGTACAGTGACTTGATCGTATTTGTTTGAAATCAGAAATCACAGCGTCATGAGTCTGCACGGTCTGAAGTTTTTAAGGCAAAGTGGGGGCGTTTTTGTCTTTTTTTCCTTGTCGTGCTTCTTGATGTTTCAGAGTTCGAAAGAGGTGGCGATATATTTAAAAACGAAAAAAGATTGATGCCAAGCGTTCAAGGTCTCTGGCTGGCTATGTGTCCTGTCAACTACAACAGAGAACCAACTCAGGCGCCTCTCTAGTACCCTTCTGCATACAGTGACGCTCAGCGTGCTTTGTATACGACAACAACTTCCCCGGGACTCCCCCCGGGACTCCCCGGCGATACATTGGGGAGGAACACTACTCGCCTCCCAGTGCAATCAGAGTAGGACCATGTGTGAACACTACCGTCCGGTTTGGCGTCAACGTGCCGCGCAGGTTATAGTAGAGAACGTCTTAAATAGCTTGGACATCTGCATCTATCATACATTACCATGGAAATTGTACAGTTAAAATTTCAATGAGATGTAATGGTTGTACAGGGGATTTATGTTTATCAAAGATTTGAAGATAAAAATTGGAATCAGTTTTGCTTGTTTCTTAGCAAGATTTTTTTACGACTGTGACTTCTCCTTAATATTTCACATTTTCGCGGAAAATGGAGGCCAATTGTCACAGAAACGTCACTGAAACGTCATTATCTTTTTGGTTCGTTCATTTGGAACTCTGCCTTCTCTAGGATAATTTTCATTGAGGATTGTTAAATACAGATCACTCTAACTTGACTCGAGGTTTGATTTATTCATCTGTGGAGGTTTATTTAATTTTATCAAATGTAACATTTTCTGACGTTCGTAACTTTGACTAGTTATTTTAGGCTAAGTACGGGTATCCCGAGAAATAAAAAGCCAAGCTTAACCGAACGCGGTTTAGCCTTCTTTTCTATATACAAGGAGTACTTAGAAGTAGTACTTAAAGAATGGAACATTCCGCTGTTGTGCTTGTTGCTTAGAATAAGCAATGGAGCAGGGAAAGCAAGCCAATGAGCCACAATTGAAAAAGGGCCGTTACCGATCCGACTTCTAATACGAGGGGAGGGGGGGGGGGATCCGAAAGCAGCCAATTTTGCAGTTGTGGCCTTATAATATACACGCTAAGGTATCTCAATTGTGGCAAAAATGTACGTATTGTATTATTGTAATTATGAAGCACCATATTTTTGTTGAACCCACTGAAATAACATTCCGATCAGTACTTTGACCAGTGCCATACCAGTAGTACGTACCCCAAACTATTGGTTTAAAGCTCCACA